>OX388313.1:7524314-8124314 GCA_947579605.1 Athripsodes cinereus | reverse complement strand
ATTGACATACGAGTAATTTGAAATACGAGCAAGGTTGAGGAACGAATTAAGCTCGTATGCCGAGGTACCACTGTATTTTGTTTTAGATTATAGAATTATCTAACCTGATTTTCCCATTATTTCTAAAATCAAACCATATATTTTAAATCAAATTACGATAACATTAATCACGGACAATAATAAAGATATAACATTTAAGTAATAATTGTAACAAGGTCATTATACAAATATTGAACTTGAAACTACAATAGCTACATATTATATTTATGAATGAAAAACACATGTTTCGTAGCTATTATTCCCATAGTTACAGCACATGTAATGAGTAGGTACTCAAAATGTGTATAATGATAAATAGTAACTAGGTGTATTAGTTATGTACAGATTAAATCCAAGGTTATGTTTTAGTTCCGTTCTGCGGAACAACAGGTTAATAATTGGTCACTCACTCTTTTCCGTATGTTTTCGAGTGTCCTGTAAAAGGCAACTGTTCGAGAAAATAAAGAAATTCTACATCTTAAATTCAGCGATGAGGTTTACTATCTATCCTTAATATCTTAATTTTTTGTTGGCACTAAAAAGGCGGTTTGTATGTTTATTACATGCAGTTGTTCTGCTGGCTACCCCACCTGTGATATGCGGTGAAATAGTATAATATGTAGTAGAATATTCGTTTAAGTTGCATACGTCAATGGATTCAAGAAACTTCCTATGTGCATTTATTTTACATTATTCTAAGGTTATTATTTTTGTAACATTTGTGGATGGATGGGAATAAGTTACCGTTGGTAAAAATATAACTCAGTTAATACTCTTATAACTCAGTTAATCGCTTACTTATAACTCAGTTAATCACTTACTTAGAACTCAGTTAATCGCTGAATTTATTCGAAAACGTAAAGCAGGTTTATCGTTGCAGTTAATATATTATTTGTTTGATTTTGTTGGCACTAACTATGTGGTAATCACGAAACATTTTTAATTACAAGGAATTATTTAATTATGTACTACACCACTTAAATTTTTTAAAAACACTACCGGTTTCAGCGCTCAGATGCTAAAACTGTTTTAGTATAACACTCGTCAATGACGCATCTGAGCGTTGAAACCGGTAGTGTTTTCAAAAAAATTAAGTGGTGTAGTACATAATTAACTAATTCCTTATAATATACATATTATTATTATAAATCACGGTATATCCCACAAGTGTGTGATATACCGTACACATACAGATTCTCCTCACGACGCCAATAAAAAAATAAGACAGTCAATGAGTGGCATATCTCATCGCTGAACTGAATAATATGTCTTAAAACGTGATGCTTCAGAAATACCTACTGTAATAAAAAAATTAGTAGGTCTTTAATTCTGTATCTTAAATAAACTACATATTTTATAATATCACGTCATAATACTCTGAACTCACTGAGTACATTTTTTTACAATATTTTGATACAATAACAATTGTTACATAATTCATCACAATTAATTCGTGTTTCAAATTGTAAAACACGGTTCATCATTCAATTATTTTATAATAGCACAAAGTTTTAACACGGTTTGACAGTTAATACATAATGTTTTTATAGGCTTGATATTTTTTTTCTCGTGTGAAATTAAAGAGCGCTATTTCTCACGACTTTAAAGTGCTTTTAATCACGAATATTTTGTTTTCAGACAAATTATTAAATTTTGAATCTCGGAATTAAATAAAATATCTGTACCATCCATATACCATCATCACAAAGCATCCCAAAGATTATTGAAATACTATAGCACATTTAACTGTCTTTTAATTAACATGCAAATTGTCCTCTTCGTGACAATAAAATAATAATAAAACATTTCTGAATGCGAGGCATACCTCATCGGGATGTTTTACAAATACCTGCATTTTACAGGACACTCATAACTTGCAGGAAAGAGTGGAATACCTAGCTATTCTTTGCCGGTTAGTAGAATTTTCGAGTATCGTGTAGAAGACATATATTTGTAAAAAACACACACATTATTTAAGACATATTTTAACGTTTTCTATTCAGAGATCAAGTATGATGACACCCATTCTGAATTAGTTTTTTATTCATTTATTGAATTTACTCTTTTTCCATATCATCATCATCATCATCGCCCTCAACGCTCCTCTCGGGAGCACAGGGCAGAAACCAGCCTCCTCCATTCGGAGCGTCTCTGCGTCAATCGCGTCACTCTTCCCACAAAATTCCCTGCGCTCTGGTGTCGTGTCATAGGAACGGTGTATTGTGAAAGAGGGACGCCCGGGCTGATGGAGATTACAGATCTCTGCCTAGAAAACAATGCAAAATACTGATACGATATGCAGGTACACGCATATTAGTCAATTTTTTTGTATTATGGGGAGGATGACCAGAATGTTTACACCTTATTACCCCACTGATTACGCCACTTATTAGAGATAAATAGAAAGTCTATTATTTTCATTATTATTTATTAATAATATATGAATTATTTGTTCGCAAATTGTCACAGACGTTTGACTGGTAAAAACATGTGTTAAGCATCCAAATAAATTTAATATCGATAGATACGGAATTATTTACAAAGTGATACAACTAGATACTTGTAAAAACTTTTTTTTTTTAATGTTTTGCCGTTTTAAATCTCATTTGGCAAACATCCAATTTAAGCTCATAATAAAGATAATATCTATTAAGTATAATGAGTTTTAACAATGTAAAAATAACCAAAGTAACTTTCATTTTACTGTCCTAGGTTATTCTGTGTTTTTATATAGAACAATCGCATTTCTGATTCAATTATTACATAGCTGACATGAACAAAGTGTTCTGTAAGAGTGTGATCATTGTACATATTCCCTAATATTTTTTGAAGATGAATCTGAGCCCAAATATATCCCAATGAATGTAAGCAATATGTGTATGCCGTGAGAGTGGAGAAAGTCAACAGCGATAAGTTTAGAATCTGCGATCTCTCGACCGCAAGTTCATTAAGCTATTTATTGTCTTAAGGGACACAAACGGTTCAACTTGACAAATATCAACAATCAAATTTCTTTAGTAAACAAACCAATTAAGGTCCCGCAAATTACCAAAGCGTATGACGAACACTTGCTAGCAAACAGTAATAATATACACTTTACCTACCTTACTTAAATCAAAAACATTAAGATAAATAGTTAAAAATTACATTACAATCAAATTTATAATAATTAAAAATAGTTTAAATTAAAACATCGATCTATCGATCTACCGATATCGATCTATCGACACTATAGATCACCTTTAACTTTAAACGAGTTCATCTGGAAAGATATAAAAAATAATGCAGTTCTGAAATTAAATCGAACTAGGTATACCTATGTAAGTACTTATACATATTTTTATTTGAAAAAAAAACGAGTTTACTGCAAAACGTAGATGTTAGTAAAATTACGTGTTTAGTAAGATGCTTGAAATCTTGAATCCAGCATTAAAGAATGTAGTCATTCATCCAAATGTTTATTTTTTAAATCCTGAGCGACAGCGTGATGTTAAAAAATTGTTATTCATGCGTTAACAACTTCATGATAATGAAAAGGACTCAAGAAATAGACAGGTCAAATTGACATTTCCTCCTCTCTGTATACCCCACAAGTGTGAGAGAAGTGGTTATCATTTAGGTGAACCCATACAGGTTCCGTAGGCCCGGGCGTCCCTCTTTCACAATACACCGTTCCTATGACAACGATATCAGAGCGCGGGGAATGTCGTGGGAGGAGGTGACGCAATTGGCACGGGGACGCTCTGGATGGAGGAGGCTGGTTTCTGCCCTGTGCTCCCGGGAGAAGCGTTGAGGGCGATGATGATGATGATGATGAACCCATACAATGGACCTGTCTTCTTTTGTATTCAAAATACCTCTGTCCCAGTGGCGGTACTATAGGCTAGTTACATACGAATATTTACAAAATAGTCACATGTCTCAGGGAATCTATTTATATAATCAAATCGTCTCTCACGAGTACCTTAGGTATGAAGATACAAATAATTCTCACCGTGTCGTAAATACAATAAGACATCCAGAATGGGTGGAATACACTGGACATTTGAACATTTACATAAATTAGTGTGAGATCTATTCCTTGTCGAAGATGTCACGGAGCAGTCTCTATTATAAATAAATAAATAAAACACAGAGAGTATGTTACATAAATAAATAGATACCTACCTCAATAAACGAATTCAAATTAGTTTTTGTGGATTTTAAATTCTTCTTCTTAGGTTCTGTGGGCATGCGGTGCTTATTTGCATGTATGGAAAGCATGCTACTGAATTTTGTCCACACATCACCCGATTTGAATCATACTAAGTATACTATAGAAATACCTGGGTTCCTAAACGTACCTAGTTATCATTAACTTATTTACTCATATTTAGATATGAATTTTTATGATAAGAAATTTACAAAGAACATTATTTGATCGAAAGGGATTGAATATTTATATCACATTTACTTCGGTATTCTTTAAAAATCATGCTATCAAAAATCGACAAATTTTGAATTTTATCAGCTAGATAAAAATATGTATATTGATTGATAACGGTATTAAAGAGCAATTTCAGTAGATTTCACTCTTTGGAATATATACGGCTTATCGATAACTTGGTAAAATAAATTGAATTTACAAGTAAGTGCCTACTTACTGGTTTGCGTATTTTGCGATATCTGGAATCTGGATCACCGTTTGATAGACTTTATGGAATCAAAGTAATGAGATTGGAATCCTAATCTTTGAGAAAACTTATCGGTTATGAGATAATTCTTCATACAAGTTAAAAAATATTTCTATCTATTGAATTTAAATTCGAACTATAAAAGTTATTAGACATTTTTTCAGGTTCAGGCAGATATATTACATACATACATACATACATACATACCATCACGCCGCTTCCCTCGCGGGGTAGGCAGAAAGGATCGAGCGCCACTTCCTTCTATCCTTGCATACATCTTTCGCTTCCGTCACTGTCATACAATTCCTCATGCATGCTCTCCTGTTCAATGTGCTCAACACGTGACCGTCCTGTAGGATTTGATTTAAATGATCTTGCCATTTAATCCTCGGACGTCCGCGTCTCCGAGCACCATTCCTCTCAGCCAAATATATCCTCTTAGTCATTCTGTCCTCATTCATTCTTTCCACGTGCCCAAACCATCTTAACTTATTTACATTCATCTTTGTTATTACACCAACTTTCATTCCACATTCCTTTCGTATATCACTGTTACGCACACGATCTCTCAGACTCTTGCCACACATCCTTCTCAACGATCTCATTTCCACTGCATTTATGCCACTTTCATCCTTTTTTAACCATGTCCACGTCTCACTTGCATACATAAGTGTTGGCACTAAGATAGCAGAGTGCACCAACCTTTTAGCTGTGGTGGATATGTTTCTATTTGCAATTATTGGTCGGATTGCACCATTTACCTTATTGCCAGCAACTTTTCTCCTTTCAATATCGCTTTCACACTTCCCATCTCTCGTGAACAAACTACCTAAGTACACACATTCGTCAACTTGCTCTAACACTTCGTTGTCAATCATTACCTGGCATACTGTTCTCTCACTTCCTCTTTCAAACACCATGATTTTTGTCTTTTTTGCATTCATTCTCAATCCATTAATCGCACAATTTTCATACACACACGTCATCATTCGCTGTAGATCACTTTCACTTTCAGCCATCAATACCAAATCATCGGCAAACATTAACGCTCTTACATTCATCCCATTCATATCAACACCTACATTCAGTTCTTTCAATGGACGAATACAATGATCAATGTATAGGTTAAAAAGCCATGGCGACATCACGCACCCTTGTTTTACTCCTTTTGTCAATGTGAACCATTCCGACAGGTTATTGTTCACTCTAACACACGCAGAACTTCCTGTATATAGGGACGCAATGGCGCGAATTAGCCGACTACCCACCCCACACATTGATAGTACTTGCCACATTTTCTCACGCTCTACTCTATCATAAGCCTTTTCTAGATCAACAAACGCGCAGAAAAGCTTCTGGTGTTTCTCCAGGAGCTTCTCTGTCACCATTCGCAAGGAGAAGATCTGGTCCACACACCCTCTACCACTCTGAAAGGCACCTTGCACATCCCATACATTCGTCTCAGTCACTTTTCGAACTCTTTCAATCAATATTCTTGCATACAGTTTCCCCACCGAGCTCAGCAGACTAATAGCCCGATAACTCCCGCATTCTAGTCTTGACCCCTTTCCTTTGTATAGAGGGCATATCACAGCTTTTCGCCAGTCTTCTGGCGTGCAACCTTCCCTCCAACACTGGTTAAAGAGTGCATGACACCATTCGAGAGTCCTCAGCCCACTCAGACTGATGAATTCCGTAGAGATCATATCATACCCAACCGCTTTGCCATTCTTCGCCATCTTCAATGCATTCTTAACCTCATCCATAGTTATTTCTTCATCCCTTGCTTCATTCGCATTTTCCCTTTCACTATTCTGGCTTGGATATTCGCCTCCACTTTCAAACAGCTCCTCAAAATATTCTTTCCATCTATTCACAACGTCAAGACCATTCATCAACATACATCCCTCTTTATTTCTAATCGCATTCATACTATTCATCTCATTGTTGCTTCTTTTACGCTTAACTTCTTTCCAAAACATTTTCATATTTTCTTTCACACTTTCCGACAATTTCTTACACTCTTCCTCGTCCAATAATTTCTTTTTTTCCTTTATCAGTACCTTAACTACTTTCTTACATCCCTTGTACATTTCTCTAGCACTCTCCTTTTTTTCTTGATCTAGATAACGTGAAGCTAACACATCCATCCATGCACTCTTCTTCTTCCTTACTGCGTCTTTTACCTCATCATCCCACCATGCATCACCTTTTTTCCGTCCGATCACAGTTTCTCCACAGATATCTTTTGCACAGTCCACTAGCACTTGTTTCATCACACTCCATCTCTCATCTACACTCAGTCCATTGCCTTCATTTGCATCAAATTTCATTCTCGTTTCTCTTTCATACTTTTCCCTATATTATTTGTCCTTAATATTACTTTTTTGCAGCTCGGAGAGGACGACATGTCGGCAGAACTATAAGTCCAGTTAGTTTAATGACTAACCCATCTAAGGATAAAGCAGTGTTAATTTTATATACATATTGAGATACATTGAAGATTGAGATAGAGACTGATAGGTTTTTGAAGCCTCGAATTACCCTTTTTTACAATGTATCGTTGCAGTAATAACTATATACTACTACTACTAGGTATACCATCACGGCATATACCACAAGTGGGGCATGCCAGCAGACCAGCTGCATATAATAAACATGCAAGCTGTCCTCTCCGAGCCAATATAAAATCAAGACATTCTATACAAAAAATCTATTTAAAAACAACTATATAAAAGCGTTAAAAATACCGCAGAAATGATATTTCTAAAAGGAAAGATGTTGGCTTATGTCTAGTGTTAAAGTAAAGACAAAATTTATTGTTACTGGGACGCAATCTCATAGCTGCGGGGCCTTGAGATACGAATATAACGGGTTAAACCCATAAGAAGAAGATTTGGAAATATTGGCGGATAAAAAACTGTTCCATGGAGCACCCGTCAAATAATATAGTTCTACCACTATATTCCGTAAGTTTTCGAGTTACAAAAAAAAGAGATTTTAAAGATTAAAGAAGAGATTTTACGTCTTCAATTCAGCGATGAGGTTTGCCACCAATCTTGAATGCCTTAACTTTTTTGTTGACATGGAGAGGGCAGCATGCATGTTTATTGCATGCAGTTGGTCTGCTAGCTACCCCACTTGTGGAATATGGCGTGATGGTATAGTAGTAGTAATATCAAACTAACATCGAAAATCTACTTTCGGGTTAGTTGGAAGATAGTTATAGCAATCTACCGATAAACTCGCCCTCTGCGCATTGCATTGTACAGCTTAAAATGTTGTGATATTTTCCAATGTATGATGTCATGACCAATATACAGTTAAGAGTAAAAAAAATATAACACATTTGCACTTAACATTATTAATATCTGAAATTTAGCGTTAAATTTTATTTTTAGTAACCATTATTACATACACATAAAAACGCATAAAAATAATTGTTTAAATAGATGATGCAATCTCTAACTGTACTGAAAAAAAAACTAGCGCAAGAGAAAGTAAAATATTATGTAATAAAATATTACTTACATTTTCGATATAATCGGCGGAATTTTCAGGTACAATCTTTTTCTATCGTAGTCGTACATTTCAGTCGATTTTCCGTTACTCATCATAATATATGGCAACACTCGCAACAAAAAATAAAACGTTAATCAAGCACATTATTTCAATCACGTTTACTGTTCCGATTTTAAATAAGAATTTTAGACATAAATTAACTCCAAATTACTTTACTAACTATTTGTGTTGATTTTGCAATATTGAAAAGGTTTCATCTCCGAGGCGCCATATTTACAACTAAAATAGTTAACAGTGCATCGCTTAGCTTTATAACTTCGTTTCAGCAAATAATAAGTAATTATATTTCCAAACAATTTGTTTGTTTTGCATATATATAACTACTGAAATAAACTCCCATCTGCTGAAGCAAGTGGTATCTAGGTAATGCTGAAGCGCCTTAAGGTGTTAATATCATTTGTAAATAATATGATTTATGTTAGATATAACATTTTCGCGAAAAAACGTAGGCACCTGCAGGGTTACTCTTGACAAAACTAAACACGATCTTAATCTAGTCTTGATCTTGATCATACGACGCACGAAGGGACTATGATCAAAAACACCGCGTTACCGCTAACGCGCGATCGGTTTGCGTGTATTTTTGGCCAATAGTCACTTCGTGCGTCGTATGATCAAGATCAAGACTACATAGATTAAGATCGTGTTTGGTTTTGTCAAGAGTAGCCCTGCTGTAATAATTATATGATATCATTCCGTAGGTATATAAAATTATATGTTTTGCAGAGATATAAAAAATAAAAATGTTTCTTTTAAAAATTGATCTTTGGATGATTCGTAGAGCTCCTGACAAGTAAAAATTAGGTCTTTCTAGAACTCCTAAGTTTTTTCAAGTTTTCAAATGTGTTGTAAAAGGCATTCGTAATCATCATGAATAAAAACATTCAACATCTTTAATTCGTGCGATGGGGTACATGCTATTCATCCTGAATAAATGTTTTTTTAAGCACGAAGAGACCAAGTTGTATACTTTGTAATCAGATAAATGCTAAGTATTTGAATAAAACTTTTTTTAATGTTTATTCTCCAAATCAGAGAAGAGAATAGTGTCATACAGGTGAAGTGTGAAAATGATAACACTCGGTATGAATGGTATGCCTCAAATCTGAATTACAAATGTCAAAAAGGATGGCTTAATATTTTAATACATACTAATTTTCTTATTTATTATTTTTTTTTGTACATGGAAAAAACATTTTTTTAGAAGTACATTCATAATTCAAAACTTCATCGCAAAGGGGCGATCTCTTCAAACTTACCCAAATATACCAATGTTTAAGGAAGACGACACTTCAAATATTAGTGGAAAAGGGTTGACAAACTATTTTAAAATTATTACAAAAAATATTAATCACGATAAGACAAAATCTATTATTGGAAAATAATATTTTTTCGTGTCGGTACGTATATTAGGGACAATGCGATAAAAATAGTTGATGAATTAACATTGGTAAACAGCTTTTATCAACGTTAATGGAATGAAAATGACATAAGTATTTTCGTGACAAATCATTTTCAATTATATTATGGTATTTGAAGGTTTAAAGTAACGGGTTTAATTTTTCTGTAAACGATTTTCGTGTTTTCTACCTCATTCCAAGTATAACATTAATGAAAAGTAACTTGTGTTCTTCTATGCTAAAATACCTGAAGGTATATTTTTATTAAAATAGTTTTCGAGTGTCCTGTAAAACATAGCATTAATTTGTAAAACGTTGCTTAAAGTCATTCATAATTTTAAATGCAAGAAATACTCTAGCAGATAATTGCATCTCATAAAAAGAATGTTAACCATTCTGACTGACTTGCATTGGGTCATAGTATTCATAGCACAAGCGGCAATCTTTTTTATACAATTATTTATTTCATTATACTACAACTTCTAAACCATCACGCCATATCCCACAAGTGGGGTAGCCAGCATACCAGCTGTATGTTATAAACATGCAGGCCGTCTTATCTGTGTCGACAAAAACAAGTATTTCATTGTTGCGATGTTAAAATGATTAATATCCAAGTTACGATGGTTTAGACATGTGGAACGAATGAATGGATGTGAGAAAGTTCGGGCGTTCAAGAACTACGTGACTTGATCTCGTGGATCAAAAAAAATCTCAAAGACGCTCGCGTGTTGAGTAAGAGAAATCATCGTGCGTGTATGAGAAATTGAATGACTGTAGAAGAATCAAAAGAAGTAGGTATATAAGGATAGATCTATGTGGCTTTCCGTCCTTAGTTGCTAAAAATACTTAAAGACACAAACAGATGCACAGCAAAAGCAATTTAAATTATATAAAACCATAATGCCTGTAATAACTGCTTTTGCAAATATTTGCCGAAAAAATCAGCTGACGGCTTCGTAAATAAAAACGTCACATCTCGTGTACGCTCGGGTACATTCGTAAAAAATATACTTGTATATTTATATATATTTTGTGGTAGAGTGTGTAAAACTACCTATTTGTAGTATTTACTTACATGTCATAATTCTTAATTTTTTAGTTTACATTGTCAACTGTGCGGTGTGGATTTTATTTTTTTATAACTTTTATGAACCTTTTTTGTTTTATTTTTAAATATTTGATAATAATTACCGAGCTTATGGCAGTACTTTATTTATGGGATGATTTGTACCAAAACAATGTGATAGCTAGTCCAAAAAATTAATATATACATATTTTATTGGGCAGAATTTCATGCAGGTTTTGGGTATGCTTACCTGTCTCTGAGGATAAAAATTATCCCCTTCGCTATAAAAAGTTTTTGAAGTGTTCCTTCACTGCTGTCTATGAAAGGTTATTGAAATGTTTGAAATATAGTATTTATTTTTACCATACACGATGCCTGGGTTCGTCTAATTAAAATACCGATCCCAATTTGGAATATGCAAAGTCAGGTTTATTTCGAGATAAATGTTCTGCAGATCACAGTAGGTTTTTGATTTTAATATACGAAAAAAACGAAACAACACTTTAATATTTGCTGGTTTGCTGGCAGTTTAACACTTTGATGGTTTTCCAGATCTTAATTAATTTAGTTGTATATTATCAATTATGTTAAAACTGTGTGTTTGCGAAAGAAAATGAAAAAAAATATAGTTGAAGAGCAGGCACTGCATCTGTGGAGTAACCGACGAAGAGTGTTCTTCATTTGCTACACCAGGCCTTGCTCAGAAGAGGCCACTCCTGGTGGCAATATTTTACGTACAATTAAATAATTATCAGAGCTCTACATATGTTGTTTGCGATAATTTTCTATTGCATACATCACATCCACCTCAAATA
Source organism: Athripsodes cinereus (assembly GCA_947579605.1). Lineage (NCBI taxonomy): Eukaryota > Metazoa > Arthropoda > Insecta > Trichoptera > Leptoceridae > Athripsodes > Athripsodes cinereus. The sequence continues at coordinate 8,112,736 of OX388313.1, read as the reverse complement.
ATTAATTATATAAACATGTTTAAAATAAAAATAAAATAAAATAATTATCACATAGTTAATATCAATACAATTACTGAAACGTTTTGAAAATTTTCATATGTGTAATACATACGAAAAATTATATTTTTTAAATGTTAACAAACTTTGCTGGTGTATGAGTCTATTGTAATCTTTTTATTATTATGATATATTTTTAACAGTTTATTTAACAGCTTGTTTGCTAAATTTGAAAAATAAATAAAAAATGTGAAGAAAAAGAAGAATTCCATTTTATCCTATTCTTCTCAAGACCATCCACTCGTTTCCGAAAAAAAGAATTCGAAATAGAAACAAAAAAAACCGAACGCGTCCGATATACCGAGGTGTGTATATAGTTTTAGCTACATTTCTGGAAGCGTACATATAGATATAACGTATATGGCAATGAGCTACATGTTGTTGTGTATATATATCTACATAATATACATTATTGCATGTAAATGGACGAACGTGAACCGAATTGAAAAATGGAACACTTTTCATAACATTATAGGCTGCATAGTATTTACTAAAGAATGTGACATTTAAATTTAAATTAATGTTCCATCCATAGACAAAAGACATTGAACATGACAGCGACCGTGAAAATGATTCTGTTCGTTCGACTACAATAATCATCTCGTTATCTCTACCTTATATTTAACTGAGTGTGCAGACTGCGTATTGTTATTACCTACCTATTAAATAATGAGTGTAATATATAATGTTTGTCTTTGCCTGTAATGTGACGCCGACCCTCTTGAGGAAATTAATAATTATTTTCTAGGTATACCTATAATAGATCATCCATCGTATGACATTTGCATGAGGCATTACATAATAACAATATGATAGAATGTCCGGTCAAAGGAAGATAGAATAGTAACTATATTACTTGCAATTTTCAATGTTTGTTGTGAAAATATTTATACCAATTATTATCATCCATTTATCTTATTCAATTACGTTATGAATTATCATACATACTATACAATCATGGCATATCCCTCAAGTGGGGTAGCCAGAGGACTAACTAATGTAATGACTGCACGAAGCAACCATACATGTTGTCCTCTTTGTGCTAATAAACAATTAGAGTTTCAGTATGGGTGACATACCTCATTGCTGAATTAATATGTTGAAAGAGTTCGTCGGTAGCCTGGGGGTAGAATCTCAGTTTGATCCCAGGTGCCGGCAAACTCCCCTTTCACGATACAAGTTTTTAGCTTATGTATGAGGCTATATTTGGGTTTACAACAAAACCCAGATATGTATTTCTTTTTAAAAAAATGTCGTATAGTGAGATTTTACAGACTCCTCCCCTTTACAGGGCACTCGAAAACTTACATAGAAGAGTGGGAGACTTATTCTTTATCGGGGACTTCATATTATTTTTTGTACAAAACTATAAATAATTATAAAGAGTTATCGTTTTGGTCAGGTACATAAAATGAACATCAAACAACGAGAGGACGATCCGTGTGTTTATTACATATTATAGTGAACCCACTAGCTACCCTCCGTATGGGAGCTGTCGTAGATGAACATGCTTCAAATCAATATTTAATTGGAATTTACAACATAATTTATTTTACCCAAATGAAAGGTAGGGCAAGTACGTTTTTGTAATAATAAAAAAATATAAGTTTTTTTCTATCTCGGGTCTATCTTTCTATCTACCCATTATTGAGTGACTTGAGTCCTTTGGGAACAAATTATTCGATACCAAGAGTATATTATAATAACCTTTCTAGTAGAGTATGTACTCTAGTTAATTTCTAAGCATGTGTAACAAGACGTTAAAATACTAAAACAGAACACTGAACATTGATGATTTGTTGCATAGTGAGTGATGACGTAGTATCTTCAGTTCGATATTCAAAAATTCAATTTCATAGAGGACAAAGGTATAATAATTTCACGTAGGTAAGTACCTACATAAGTGTTACCAGTTGTGAGAAATTTGCATGATATTTTGCTGTACCCGCATTTATTTTTTATTTTTATTTATTTTATTCTTCTTGCACATCATCATTCATATAACAAATAAAATAGGGCAATATACACAGGAAAAAATGTGATGATGTGCAGTGGCGAGATTATCACTATATAGTGATTTCTTCCATCTAACCACGTCACATTAACACTAAACAGAAATAGAAATAATAATAACAAAAACACAAACATTATAAAAAAATAGCCACACAAATTAATTTGAAAAAAAAAAATGAAAAAAAAACTACAATTCACACACCTAACACTCCAAAGGGATCGGGAAGGGGTTAGGGGACGGATGCTGAATTAGAAGACAATAAATACTTCTTGACGGCGTATTTAAACCCATTAAAAGATTGAGATATTCTATGAGAAGAAGGGAGATTATTCCAGCAACGCATTTATCTTATTAAACCAAGCGAGTGACCTTAAAAGGGATTGAAAAACTGCAATGTCATAAATCCATTAATACACAAGAAGCATGATAATTATGTGTGAATAATGCTTACATTAAAAAGGGTCATTATGTGAATGGAGACACGTTGTTTGTTCTTGTGTCATTAGGGAACATAACAGAACTAAAGAAATAAGATAATAAGCATAGGGATGTAAACAATTACGTATATTAGGTTTCTTGCTTGCCAATTTGTAACCTTTTCAAGGATACAAATACAGCATATTATACTAAGCTTGTTTCCTGAACTAAATCATTTTTTGTTGTGCGTATGGCAATTATTGGTTTCAGTATCACCCGATTATTTCATCTTTAATAGAATCATTTTGTTACCCTTTTTGTTTCTGTTGGGATCATAGAAAAATAAGATAGAGACACTCGTATCTAGAAAGCAGTGGCGGTACTAGACCTTTTACAGTAATAATTATGATTTCGTAACGGTAATTATAATTATTTGCATCTTTGCATACTAAGTAGGTACTTAACTTTTAAATTGATACTCTACGTTGGTATGGGAATTTCAGATATTTCGCGATCTTATCGTTTTTGTATTAATTGGGATCTGACTAAAAATACATCATTGTCGGCATACGATGCTTTTTTGAATGTATGGAAGGCATACCACTGCTAGAAAAATAGCTAAATATGAATTCCATCAACTATATATCTACATCACGACATTTACTATAAATGGGGTAGCTGGTAGACTAACTACATATAGCTAATATAATGTAATAAACATGCCGGGTGGCACACCTCATTAAGGGCCAGTATTTCATTGTGCCCTTAGGGTGACGTTTATCTTGAAATAGCACTTAATTTAGTTAAATATTCTTTTACATCCAATTAACTTCAATATTTCGCTATTAACTATTTTACGCCGTTTTAAGACTGCGATACTTATTATTTGCCGAGGATTTCACGGAGCTCCGCAGGATATTCTTATCTTTAACTGTAACGATAGTAATAAATAACATATTATGATTGTGATATGTGGTTGAAATTATCATTCTATGTATTTAGACGGAACAATGTCGCTAAGTAAACACACCGTAAAATCAACTCATTGACTTTATCCTATCTTCTGTTATGGCAGAGTTGCTCAGACTGTGGCCAGAGATGTTTTCTTTACGTAGGAAGACTGAATCTGCATTATCATTTTTATTACTCATGACCTAATTTTTATTTAAGCGAGTCATGCAATTGGTGAAACTAAGAGGACATTCAGACAATAGAATAGTGTTTTTCCTTAGGTATCCATGACTCCTTAATAATACTGCAAATTGATGGAAAGTTTCAAAACCATCGCTGATTTGAGAGTATGAATCGATGGGACTGCCCTAGTTACCTTATTAGTTACAATAGCAACAAAAGGGGTTAAAATAGTACCAGGTATAAAAAAATATCATTCAAGTATGCAGCTAATCGTATCAATTCTTGCATTTATTTTCGAGTTGATTTAGTAGGTTAGTGAAGATGTCTATGACTGGGAAATGATAATGATAATGTTCAATACAAATTACATAAAAAATACTCTTATTATTCTTTATAAAATAAAAATAAAAGACCATGACAGAAAATTGGATTTATTATAATTGGTATCATCATACATGCATATAAGTACGAATATAGATCTATGTCCAGACTCGCCTTCCAATATATAGGTACATACGCAAGTAATAATTATACAACTTTATACAATACATTGGTAATCAAGTTAGAAATGTGTTTTCAATAGGTTCTCCAGACTCCAGTAAGTCTGTTAATTTTCGTAATCCTCTACAAATTTCGAGAGAACCACACGGTCCAATCTTTTATCATATTTGCGGTTCTTTGATTATAGGTTACTGTAGTCTAAAAACATGGAATATTAAGAGGAATCCAATTAGATATCATAATATTATATTGTATGATATTGTACATCATGTACATAGCAGATATATATTTAGCATTTCAAGATAATTTCAGTACAATATTTCATACAATTATTCCACGTGATTTTAGGTATGCGCAACTAGTTATTACTAAGGTATGGAATATACAGAGCATTCAACTTCTGCAATCATATTTTAGTGGTAAAAATTCCGCATATTTTTTTTCATTTTACGATGATTTGTAAATTATCGTAAAATTAAAAAAAAAAAATGCTGTAGGTACCCTGGCTATATTCTATATTGGAGGAGAGATGGGTTGATGCGGTTATCCATAAACCCATCATTTTCCATTGCATCTAGCTTTGAGGAGAGTGACCAGTTGCCGATGCTATTTTAACCATATTTTATCAAAAATGTGCGTATTTTCATACTATTTATGAAGAATTTATGATTTTCAGGGTTGAACAAAATCAAAATATTACCTTTTTTTTAAAAAAAGCTCAAAAGCTGCGTAAATACAAAAACGTAAACTATGTAGGTATTATAATTTATCAATGATGTAATGTGAGAGATCTTTGGTTTGCGAAAAAGCCTTTTGAAAAAGAAAATGTTCCTGAAACCTTTTGAAAAAGAAAAACGCCTTTTGAAAAAGAAAATCGCCTTTTGAAAAAGAAAATGTTCCTGAAACCCTTTTGAAAAAAAAGCCTTTTGAAAAAGAAAATGTTCCTGAAACCTTTTGAAAAAGAAAAAGGCCTTTTGAAAAAGAAAATGTTCCTGAAACTCTTTTGAAAAAAAAGCCTTTTGAAAAAGAAAATGTTCCTGAAACCTTTTGAAAAAGAAAAACGCCTTTTGAAAAAGAAAACGTTCCTGAAATGTTTTGAAAAAGAAAATGTTCCTGAAACATAAACTATGTAGGTATTATAATTTATCAATGATGTAATCGTGAGAGATCTTTGGTTTGCGAAAAAGCTTTTTGAAAAAGAAAATGTTCCTGAAAATTTTTGTAATCACTAGAGAATTATTTATCTACACCTACTAATATTATAAAGAGGAAAGATTTGATTGTTTGCTCCGAATAAGCTCCGAAACTACTAAACCGATTTGAAAAATTCTTTTACTGTTGGGAAGCTACACTATCCCCGGGTGACATAGGCTATATTATATTAAAAAAAATAGGGATCCTTACTAAAACTATTTTTTTTAATACCTATCTACCCGTGCGAAGCCGGTGCAGACCGCTAGTATTATTAATAAAATGTAAATAGATACTAAGAGTGTCCAATTATGTTTAGTTGGACATTCTACAACCAAACACTCTGTATAAACAGAGATAGAGAATAGACATTCGTACTGCCGCTATCTGTTACTTATAGGTAACTGCTACCTAAGCTATTAATTTATCCTCAATTAACTTGTAAAGAACTATTGTAGTACAGCAACTGCACTAGTAGTGAATACATATATTAGGTATGTATGAAGTACCTAGCACTACACTATAGGACATATTAGGACAGGAACAGACAAATTGTTAGCGGAGATAATAATGGATATAGGTGGAGTAGTACCAATGTACTTATGTATGTATGGACTTCGTGTAAATGCCATTAAAATTACATAGACCTAAAGAGAATAATATGGAGCAATGAAAAATGTTGATGTCTCATGTGACAGATACCAACTATTTAACGAAAACAATCTGGTTTATTTGATATCCATGCTGGAATAAACTGATATTTCCCATCTATTTTCTTGATTGCCATGATCCGGCAGGTAGTCTTAATATGCTATAAATAAAATGGCATTCAGAATTTGTCGGTTATCTCGTCATTAAAATGAATATATGTAATAATGGGTTAATGCAATGTTTTATAAAAACCTGAACATATTTTACAGAAAACTTGTAGAAAAAAGCTCTATTTTGTGAACATATTTATTTCCTGGTCATATGAATAATGAACCCAACATATACCAAACATCACTTTATAGTTTACTGTTTAGCCTTGGTCGATTACAGTCAAATTTTTGTTTATTTTTTATTAAATCTAATAAATATTTCTTTTTTAAATTTCTTTTTTAAATCTAATAAATATTTATTTTTTATTAAATCTAAAAAATAATTACCTAAACAAAAACAAAATGTATGGTCGTTGGAAGGGAGGAAGCGACTGCGAACATTGCCATAAATAAAGTGAGCATCAAACAAGTAAGAGAATTCGTATACTTGGGCAGCAGAATAAACCAGGATGGACGCTCCAAATCGGAAACTGTGAGCAGAATAAACCAGGCAAGGATTGCTTTTAACAAAAATCTAAGATATTGGAATCCCCAAATATTGATTTAAGCGTAAGGAAGAACCTTACTAAAGCCTTTGTATGGAGCATTCTGCTTTATGGTTGCGAGACGTGGACCATCAGCAAGAGTGAAAGCGGACGGTTGGCGGCCTTTGAGATGTGGTGTTACAAACGCATGCTGAAGATCCATTGGTCGGAACACGTCGAAAACGAAGAAGTATTAACCAGGGTAGGCGAAAAAAGGCAACTTCTTAAGAGAATCAGCCAACAACGAGCTAACTGGATTGGCCACAACATCAGGCACCCAGGACTACTTATCGCCATTGCGGAGGGTAAGACCGAGGGGACAAATGGCAGAGGCCGACCAAGAGATGCGTATATGGACCAACTGAAGAGGGACATGAACTGTGGCTCATACGTAGAGCTGAAAAGACTGGCTGAGAATAGAGAGGAATGTTTCGCAGCCTATTCAATGCAAACAATCAAATCTTTCCTCTTTATAATTTTAGTATAGATATAAATTATTGTTGACATTATGACAGACATGGATAGAACTGTCGAAAGTATTTGAATCACGGTGTTGCCAGTTCTAAAATAATTTCCTCAAATTTTTGTCATTCCTAAGGAAAGTTCTTAGCTATCTGCAAACATTAATTTGTCAATCTTATTATATAATATAGTTTAATACCAACGGAGGTGCCTGATAAGTTTTAAATATTCTGATATTTAACGTTGCTAAGTATGCAATATTTTTTAAGCAATCCATACTCAATAAAACAGCCTTGAGACAGTTGAATGACTTAAAATGGCATCCAAACTACTCATCCATCATAATTAGAATTACAATGTATGAAAGAAAAATAAACTATTTTTCAAATTACATCCAACTACAGCAGACAACTAAATTGCAAACTATTTCGTCAACCAGAAAATGTACAAGCAAAACTATTAGGTACTTACTCATTAACACAATGAAAAGATAATTTTTTGTCGTTCAAAAGGCTTTAATTAATAACATTATCATTTGATAATTGTAATGCCAAATACCTATGATAGGTAGAACAACATTTTTTGAGTTATTTTTGTAATTTACATATAAAACACAGTTTTTTGCTGAAATTGACAAAAAAACTAACCGTGGACTCAATACTTTAACTAACTACATCTCAAATCAATATTTTTGAGTTAACGGACAAATTATGACATTACGAAGGATAGTAATTAATATGTTGTATATATTTTTTTTAATTTCATTTATAAATACACAGAACACATTGATAATATTATAACAACAAAACAATATTACACATAGTAATATGCTCCCTCCATAAGCAACCAAATGCTTGTGCGGAGGGTCGGATTTCAACTATAATATTAATACACATATCTATAAAATTTTTATTCAAAATTATAATAATCAACGAAAAATATGCAAAACAATATCAAGAAAGAAAGATTCAAAACCGATTTGAAACACTTTGATTACAGAACAAGAAAGCCTCTTTATTTAAAATTGTTACTAGAAATTACTCAACCATTAAAAGCAAACATTGGGAACACATACCTCAAAAGCACCAATTTTTGAGATATATAGTTCTAGTACCTATTGAACTCATGATATATTTCTAAGTAGGTACAACATCCAATGATAGCTATGTGATCAGTTAAAAAGAGTATTTTCGCTTTTAATTAACCTGAAAAGCGAAAAACATCTTTCAAACTTCAATAACGATAACCGTCAAATCACGCACTGGCAATTTAGAAAGTAATAATAAATAATTTTCTTGATCCTGTTTTTTCTCATTTATATCAATATAAAAACACTCATATTTGTTAAATCTTATACGTATACGTAAATAGCTTAATTTACTTGTGAAACTTGCAAGTACTGTGAAAGGATATACCTTAGTACTTACTGTAACGTCATTATTAACAATAGTTAATGTAGGTAAGTGTAACTATGTAAACAAAGGACATGTTTAAATTATAACATATTACACTGTCTTGTCAAACCAACTGATAAAACAGTTAAAAGTGGCGCTTAGTTAATTTGTTTAATATAACAAGCAGTGGAGTTTCGTAGTTATGTGACGATTCCGTCCGTTCCTTTAAACGGAAACACCTATGTATTTAGTATTTTAAGTGAAGGAGCAATGACGAAAAGAATTAATATAATGGTTTTTAAATTATTTATTAATTATACTTAAATATCATAAATTCATTACGTAGGTTCTCTGTATGTCCAGAATTTCCTGGCTCCATTTTGAATGTTTTAAAAAGAAGTGGAGCCCGTGGAGCCCGTGGAGCACCCGGTAAAGAATTGGTCTCCCACTCTTCTGCGTAAGTTTTCGAGTGTCCTGTAAAAGGCAGGTGTTCGAAAAAAATAAGACATTTTACATCTTAAATTCAGCGATGAGGCTTACCACCCATCCTGATTGTCTTGATTTTATATTGGCACGAAGAGGACAGTTTGCATGTTTCTTACGTGCAGCTGATCTGCTGGCTACCCCACTTGTGGGATATGCCGTGATGGTATAGTAGTAGTAGTAGTAGTAGTAAAAAGAAGTGTCCCAAAATGCACTTCTGTTACTTGATTGTCTATAAATCGCGATCAATTTACATACAATCAAGTTACAGAAGTGCATTGTAGAACACTCGTTAAAAAAACATTCAAAATGTTTCGAAATTGTTAATCCTTCAAAAAAAGACGATATTTCCTGGCTCCCTCGAGTAGGAGAGTCCGTTACAGCACAATTAACAGTAAATGATACAAAAGTATTTATTTTTGGGAAAATGGAAAACGAAACTTGAAAATAAGTTATATCTAAGTGATGAAGAATTAGATTGCATCTTCGGTGCTATTAAATTTGACCATTTCAAGACGTTATTGCTACAAAATCGTCTTTGTGAAGAGTAAGTTTTATAAAATATCCAAAACATTTACTTAGTATCCTATAATTTATTCACTGTGTCGGTGTTTAGGTAGTAGAATCTTTTATTCTACTATTTGTTTCTTTGACGACAAATAATTCTTCCGTCTTATTAGGACATTGTAGACGTCTCACTCGTCAAATAAACAAATAGCAGAATAAAACATTTGTTTTATTTATTTCGTTACCTAATAATTAAACATAAAACTAATGCAATATATCCATAACTTTTCAGTGTTCCAAAACAAAATGGAAATATGAGTAACATTAGCTTAAATCGGGATAAATCCATTTGATCGTTTATTTTTATTTTTTTTATTTTTACAATATAAAAGAATCAAACATTCATAACACAATATGTTAACAATTAATACACTCAAAATGTGGACCAGCGAAGATTCCACTCTTACCAGAAATGTCTTAGTCTTGAGAAAAAAAGCAAAAGTTAAAATTTTCTTAAAAAGTCAAAGTAATTTTAAAAACAATAATAATACAATATTTAAAAACAATACAAAAATACAAAAGTAACAAATCCCACAATACCAGAAATCAGTCTTTCAGTTTCATTAGTCCTGAGAAAAAAAAGTAAAAGTTAAAATTTTCTAAAAAAGTCAAAGTAAATTTAAAAACAATAATAATACAATACTTATTTAAAAATAATTCAAAAATATAAAATATAAAGTAAAAAATCCCAAAACACCAGAAATCAGTCATTCAGTCTCATTAGTCTTGAGAAAAAAAGTAAAAAATAAATAAAATTTTCTAAAAAAAGTCAAAGTAAATCTAAAAATAAAAAATCCCAAAATACTAGAAATCAAAATAAAATCACCAATTCAGTATGAGTTACAAAGCCCAATTCGTTAAACACAATATAATATTATAATATGACCACAATAAGAACTTATGTGTGTATCTACTAAACTTGAATGATAAATTTAATGATAATAGGGCAGTGATATTAATTTGTCAGATAGGGATTTCTCGGCAGTTTAAACAATAAAATGGTGTTGATCTCACACATTTATATATGAGCATTATTTAAGTACCTACTTGCCTACCACAATCATTGCCAGGGTAATCCGGGATTTATTCAGGCATTATACGCTTCGTATTAAGTGATTGTTTTATAACTTGCATCCTGAATGGTTTTATAAGCATGAAGATACCTATTAGCCTACTTATGTATACAGGATTGACATTTATATAAAACATTAGTTGACCCGGCAAACGTTGTTTTGCCATAATTATACATTTGTCATATACTAATATCGCTATTAAAAAGTAGGGCTTGATGGTAGAAAGGTGAAAATTTAGGGCTGTATGTATTTTTAATGCCTCACCATATTTAAAAAAAAAAATGAGAAAAAAGTTAATAAAAAAAAAACGGGATGGATCACCCTTATCGGTCCAGTCGTTTCGTTTATATATAAGATAGAATCGTTTAGCAAATTTTTTTTTTTCTTTTTAAAAAGATATATCTGGGTTTTGTTATAAACCCAAATACAACCTTATACACCTTTCACAGTAAGCTAAAAGCTTGTGTCGTGAAAGGGGAGTTTGCCGGCACCTGGGATCGAACCACGGACCCCCTGTACACGAGGCCGAGACTCTACCTCCAGACTACCGACGAACTCAGCAGTTTAGCAAATTTATTTAAGTAAGTTAAAGGGTGAATCGTGTTTTGAGAATAAAGGTATATCATGCTATTTGGTCGAAGGTGCACTTTTTTCCTGACAATAGCCCAAATGACACTATTTTAAAAACACTATTTTGGCTCTCTGTTTTTTTTAGTAGAACTTAACCTCAAATTTTTTATTCCATAGAAGTTCACTAAAGAACGTTTCACTTTCAATTCTTAGGTATTTAATCAACTTTTACATCAAGAGCGTACCTAATATTTTTTTCTAGGGTGGGAGACAGCACTTAGTTTCATCTTATTACTTTACAACTGTCAACTTTGTGGACTCTTTTAATACTGAGTTTTCAGAAATTTGAAATGTTTCACGATTTCTTCGTTTTTGTACAACTTTTTTTGGACCACCTTATATTTAGTTTGATTTCTTGAGAGGCAGCCTCTCATTTTCATGTTATTTTTCCATACCTACTTAACTACAATTTTAGTCTTATTTCCTACTATTTACAAGATCCTTAGAGAGGGAGGGGGCAATTTTCTATATTATGCACATTTAAATTCTGACATGGAATTAATAATAACTTTGAAATAAATCTGTTAAACGTGTTTTTGTTAATAGTCACAGAACATACATGTAAATTAATACGGTTTATTATTAGCCGAGTGATAAAAGTCAAAGTGTTTGACATAACACAATAATATTACAGTAACTGTGTTACAATGTTAATACTAATTATTATTTATAATAACTAATTATAATAACACTGATTCACAGAGAGTCAATTATATAATTAATGAGTTGATAATACCTAGTTATAATTAGTATAGTATGTAATAAATCTAGTTCATTTTATAGAAAATAGTTTAGTTATATTGTAAAATTTATACATCGCAAGAAAAACCAAGATACTTTTTTCGAGTATAAGTTGATTCTAGTTAGAAAAAAAGAAATTAGTCGTCAGTCTATTACATATTTCGATAATATTTTTTTATAGTTCAATATTATTTTTACATTCTTAGTTAAATATGTTATTTATTTTAAACTTCACCCCTCGTCTTCGTCCTCGATGCAAAGGATATAATATAACAATAAATTGTCACTCTCCTCAGTTGTATATTGTGATAGAGGGCCGTCCATGCCGGCATCGGAATCTTTATGGATAGAAAAATAATGTTTTTTTTTGACAAAACCAATCTTGATTGGAATGGCATGTTAACACAATGTAAATTTGTGGAAAATCTAATCGTAAGAACTGAATAAGGCACCCCAACGTGTACGAATTGGCTCTAAGAAGGTTGAAGTCATCACTTTCGGCGTCCATGGACAACGTTTACCTATTCCGCTGTTCTCACTGTCACGATATGTATCTGCGAGTTGTGCCCAAATACAGTTAAACAATAAAAAAATAGTGAACAATCTAAACTCATTCTTTTCGATTCATTTTCATAGAACATTCTCGAAATACGACCCTGTCAGGAACGTGCTCTTTCCCATAATCACAAAATCGGTACTTCGCGCGGTATCAAATTGGTAAACATTCAGATAAATATGTAAAAAAAAAATGAAAATAACTACAGGTACCTACGTAGTTATAATTTATTGTTTACAGGTATCGATGTATGTAATAATCTATCAGTCATCGTTACAGATGTAGTACAATAGAACCATACAGCATGTATTTTCAGTACCTACAGTATACAATACAATACAACATCAATAAACTGTACAAACAGACAGATAAAACACCCATACACAATACACCATACAATAGAAATAATAATATGTAGTACCTACCTGTGTATTGTACAATGTTCATTTATTTATTTACATACATATACATTATTAAGGCTTTGATTTTTTTCCAAATATTGTACAATTTTACATACTAAACAAAATATTTGATTTAAAAAAAAATCTGTACTAATATTTATTATCATAATTGATTGTTTTATTAATGAATTACTCGCTTTTTCTGTAAGTTTTCGAGTGTCCTGCAAATGACAGGTGTTCGAAAAAATAAAGACATTTTACGTCTTAAATTCAGCGCTGAGGTTTGTCACCCATCCTGAAAGTCTTATTTTTTTTGTTGGTATGGAGAAGATAGCCTGTATGTTATAAATGACATGCAGATGTTCTGCTGGCTACCTTACTTGTGGGATACGCCATGATGGCTTAGTAGTAGTAGAATTTTTTTTTTTTTTTGTGGGCGTTCCACCCAAGGGTGATTTTGCCCAAAAATATTTTTGTTAAAAAATGTGTAAATTAAAATGTTTTTTAAATTAAATGTTTTTTAAATTAAATATTTTGTACATCTTTAAAATACTAATTTTCAAGCAATCAAGGCTCTTCACCAACTACGGGAATATTCTCCCTCATTATTTCTTTTTTGAACATAGAGAAAAAGTTGCAAAGAACATATGATGATCTTTGGACTAACCTGAATCCTCTGAGATACTAGTAAGACATTAGGTATATACCTACTAACTTACATATCAATTTATAAAATGCCCTCTCGCTCTTTTTTCAAATTTCTGAGTGCCCAATTAAATACCTACCTAGATGGATTCATTTATAATTTTTGATTGATAATATTTACATAAAAATAGAAATTATGTTAGGTATTAAGAGCCTTAATTCATCTTAATCAGCTGGTTGTATGAATGATATAAGTACCTACTTGTAACATATACCTAAACATGGTGTTATGTGGTTATATAATACCATTGTATATATTATTGCGGTGATGGGCTGTGTAATGATATCTCATTGATACGGAGGCATCACTCACATAGTGATGGGAAGATGCGGTATAATCGAAATAAAATACATCGATTTTGCACATCGAAATCAGACATATCCATTTTAAGTAAAATGTCGAAAGTGATTAAAAACTAATAATACCTAGTATTAAAATATTCTATATTTTCAAGTGTAACTTTGTGGAAATGCATTATAAAAGATAGATTTTTAATTGTTGTATGTCCTTTAATTTTAGATTTAGTATTGTGTTATTACTGATGATGACTACATTGTAGTTGAAAACGTTCTAATAATTAAAACAATCTCACAGTGGAATGAAACAGTGTTTGATTTGATTTAAATATTATCTTTAATAGTATTTAACATTTAGTAGTATTTTCGCAAATATTTGATCATATCCCTTTTTGGAAAATACACCTCCATAGTGTGGCTAATCTATAAAGAGTGTTTTTATATATACTTGTGTAAATGAAAAAAAATGTACTTGTGAAAATATGTTTAAATAAATAGAGTTGAAAATTGTAATAGAGAGTTGAAAATAACGTGGTTGGATGGAAGAAATTACTATATAGTGATAATCTCGCCACTGCACATCATCACATTTTTTCTTGTGCATATAGCTTTATTTAATTTGTTATATGAATGATGATGTGCAAGAAGAATAAAATAAATAAACAAAAATAATATATCTGAATACTTTTTTTATTTGATCGATTTCGATATCAAACTATTTAGGTATATGTGAGAAAGTATTTATTTACAGTACATTGTGTGAAAATTCTTCTATTTTATATTATGACATAACATTGAAGAATTTAGGAGCTCAGGATTCAGGGAACCTCTAAATGTTTTTTTTTTTTTAATTTTTCCTGCTGAGATCGCCTTGGCCAAAAGCTGTTAAGGTCTTTGTGCAGAGTGGTATTTTTAAAATAATAATAATATCCGACACTATTATAGGACATTCAAAAATTAAACAAAAATCGTAGAAATGGAAAAAAATGTGTTAAAATTCCAGACGAAAGATTGAAATGAAACAATAAACTATTAAGAAATCGCTATGAACGAAATCGCCATATCTACAGCGATGAGTGCAGTTAGCCTGTTCTGAAAATGTTGATATGACAGAGGCATAAAAGAGATGAAATTGGTGAAGGTTGCCTTTATACTTTAAAGAGCTTAAGCCAGCCTAAGCCGATTCGTAACCGTCAGAACACCTAATACTCTCTTCTCTATCCTGTAAGTGATGCACATCATGCGGATGAACCATACCAATCGTAACATATTATGTCACAGTAACTTTCGAAGGCGTAAAAATTCCAGATTTTATTTTATTTGAAACTATGTTGTTGCGTTATCTGTTTAATTATTAATAATTAGTAATTTTGAAGTAGTTACCTCATAATTATACTACTTAAAGATTTTTAATTCTTAATTAATTTCTTAACTCTACGATGTGTATATGTGAATTTGTATCATATATAATTATACTTTTTGATGTCTGTCTTATACTTAAACATGGAAAAGGCTTGCACCGCATACAATTGTAAATAAATAAATACGAATAAAAAAATCACTTCGCATAATATAAACTACAAATTTCGATGTTCTATGTAAAACAAAGAATGCCAACTCTACATGAGAGTGTCTACTATAATAATAGCTAAGCTACAACCATTACAAACATATATGTAGCTATAATTTAGTACCTACTTACCTATTATTTATTACAAATCATTGTTTCCCATTCACATCACATTTATGGATATTCATTACACGTACCTACCTATTTGCAGAACACAACATACATAACTAGACGGATAATTTTCATTACCGCATCAATATATTATTATTGTAGTAGGTCGGTATATATATTATTATCTATTGACACGTGATAAGAGCACGTGTTTCATTCAACATGATATTGTTATACCATACTTTTCTTATAAATAGCTTCTTTTTGAAATCTGAAGAACTTCATTATTAATCGATGTGTAAATATTAATATTGTTCTCCCTAAAATATGTGTGTTATTATGTGTATACGTATTCTATGACCGGTGACTTTAATGGGGGAGATATAGGAAAGAAAATACACTCTATACAAAGTCTCACCATAGGCATGTTTATTATCAAAGTTAAGCAATATTCATTATTCTTGTGATTTTTTTTATTTTTTGAACTCTTATAGGAATAGAAAAGCCAAATTAAAACATTATGATAGTGATAAAAAGAGTGAAGCTTATGTAAAGTTAAAATAACAAATGAATATGAACATTTATGTTTGTATAACTGGCTTTGACAAAACAAATCATACATTGCTTACAATCCTAACGCTTACGAATGATGTCTTTCGATCGACACACGATCTTATTCGTAACTGTTGGAACGCCTTTTTCACTTCTTTCGATTAGAAGATGTTTGATTGGTTAAAATAACAACGCAAATGCGCATGTCATGGTTAAAAAAAATTAGATGTTGTATCTATGTAGTTGTTAATTTTTTTATGTCCCATGCGGTCTTCTGTAGAGAATGGGTTTCTCACATTTTTTGTAAGTTTTCGAGTGTCCTGTAAAAGGCAGGTTTTCGTAATAAATCATTACGATTTAAGATCTTCAGTTCAGCGATGTGACATGCCACCCAAATTGAATATCTCAGCTTTGATTACCACAAATATGACGACTTACATGTTTATTACACGTAGTCGGTCCGCTGGCTACCTCACTTATGGAAGATGCCATAATGGGCCGTGAATTATGAATGAATGGTTTTTTTACCACAAATTGTGTTACCTACTAATTTTATTAAATAAAGTATAAAAATATATTATTGAGCACTGTTTAATCTCCACTTTGTTAGGTTATATAACGAACGTTTTCGCCTATACTTGTAGGCATCTTTAGGGAAACTGAAATTTAAAAATCGTGAGAGCTGTTGTTCATGTGGTGAGAAGGGTGCAGGTAGTGGGAGGGGTAATGGTAGATATGGAGGCGGGATGGTTGGCAGGAGTAGGATATACTAACAAAGGAGATGAGGGTGGGATCTGTATATTTACAATGTTATTCTTATTCCTATAAATCTCTAAGGTTTCCAAGGCGTTTAGTCTACCCGCCCCACACACAGAATGTAATACCGTTGTACCGTTTATGTCAAATGTATGGTCATATTCGATACAATGGTCCGCAATTTCTGAGTATGTAGACATTCCTCTAAACGCCCTGTTATGTTCAGCAAATCTAGTACACACTGTACGAGATGTCTGTCCTATGTATTTTGCCTAACAAAGTGGAGATTAAACAGTGCTCAATAATATATTTTTATATTTTATTTAATAAAATTAAAAATGGATTTCCACAGCGTAAACACAAAAACTCTTGAATTATTAATTGTGTTACTGTTTTTCGTTTGACTATTTATATTCTTATTATAAGAGAAAAAGCATTGCAATTGTTTAAACACTATGGGTTCCTGACACAATTAAAAGAAACACTAAATACTACATTATTCTACGAAACTATTGCAACTAAACAAAATAAATAAAAAAAGGATTTATAATTGTCTGTCATTCATGGATGCTGACAGCCAATCAAATGATAATTAAATAGACAATTCACTATGAAAAAATATGGGTTAGCTATTTATAAAATGCACATGTAGATAAATGGTAGATGTACACTGTGTGACATTGCAAAAATTAATATAAGTATTCAAATATCATTCATATTGTTTGCATATCATTATGATATAATATTGTGCAGCATGGAATTACAAGTAGCAACAAGTACTTTATATAATCTATATGAATGTAGACTTCGTAATTATATGATTTTTCTTGGACGTCCAATGTCATGAAACTAAGGCTTACATTTTTTTTTGAAAATCTATCAAGTACCTACATAAATCATTTTCAATTAATGTTTATTCATATTATCTGTTATACAGTTTACTATACTGTACTATACCGACACGGTTTATCCCACAAGTGCGGTAGCTAGTAGATTAGTTATATGTAATAAACATGCAAGCTTTCTTCTCTGTTCCAGCAAAAATTAAGACGTCCAGGATGGGTGGTAAACTTCATCAGTGAGTTCAAGATTATTTAAATTATCCTTGTTTTGGTCACCTGCTTTAAACAGACCACTCAAAACTTATAAAAGAGAATGAGGGACATAATATTTCTTTTCGGGTGCTCAATGACTTTAGAAACGACGCGTGATTGAATACAAAATCTTTAAATTATTCAAAAACCTACCATTGAAATTTGCCCAGTACGCAACCGCTGCCCCACAAAGATCATAAGTAGTCATTAATATACATTTCTTATATTATTACCCAGTTTCTGTAAATTAATTGTATAACTTTATGCGACAATTTCATATAATTCAAACCTATATAAACTTTCGAAGCGACGCGTCGGTCTCAAGCTCTAATTGCGTTTCTGACCTACGCTTCCTTCACAAGGTGTTTGGTAGGAATATTTAGGAATACAATGAATCCTGATTCATCGGTAGTTGGGCTATAGGTAGGCACCGCTTCCAATAATGAGGTTGCATATCAACAACTATAATTTCAGGAACAACGATATTGGATCCCAGAGACAATATACAAGAGAAGGTTGTATTAGTTAAAACAAATAGATTTTTATTTTTTTTTTATTTTTTTTATTTTTATTTTTCTTTTAGATACAACAGCATTTACAATAGGAATAAGTAATTTACAAGTTCAATATTTGATTTACATCGCCAATTATAGTATCTTAAATATATTCATTATTATGTAGTACAAAAAAAAACAATATAAGTACACAATAGGTGGGGAAGAGAAGGAAGAAAGAAAGAAAAGAAAAATAACAAATAAGTTAATAGGAGGTGAGAGAGAGAGAAGGAAGAAAGAATAAAGAATAATTATAAGGCATATTCAGTACAATAACAACACCACAATAATATTTATATGTACCTACACTGTACTATATCATCGCATACCTATAGCTATATCTACATTATATCTACACTATAGGACAGCACTCAGCCATACTAAGTATACACAGTTCCACCGTATAAATAATCAAACAATTTGTACCTACTCATCCACCATCAGGTGACAATAATATAATATCATGATAAATTTATCAACTAATATCTATCCATCGATGTCCTTGTTGTTTAATCCACACTCTGTTGTCGGATGCTCTCATTTGCAACGATTTAGGACCAGAATAACCTTGGCGAGGGTCACCGTTGTAAACAGTCTATAATCGTTACTATAGTGAGCCACTGAGATTTTCAGTTCGGTTTCAGTTTGTTTCGGCCAAAAAAACATCGGTAGGTACAGATTACGGTTTTTACCAATGTCATGATTCTGGCTTAACTTTATGGAATTTTATGGATTTTTTTACATACTCGACCTTCTTATAAAGTATTATCTAGTAATTGTGTAACTTCACGATTCTTTTTAATGTTACCAATAGATTTAAATTTTAATAAAAAGATAATTATTGTAATCCTATATTTGGGTTAGTCAGAATAAAATCTACGCAATACACTCGGCCTTTGTATGTTAGATATGGGTTAGTTGGAAGATATCGCGCTTCTGAGATAAACTCACCCATTGCACAAAATTATGTGTTCAGTATTGATGATGTCGTGTTTTCTTCTATTGTATACCATTTTTGTGTAATGAAGATTTTCATAATTATTATTATTTTGATTAAATTTAAGGATAATTTGTAATTGGCAGATTTACAAAAATTTATATTGGCACGAAGAGGACAGTTTGCATGTTTCTTACATGCAGCTGATCTGCTGTTTACCCCACTTGTGGGATATGCCGTGATGGTATAGTAATTTGTAATTTAGCGTATAAAAAATTGCTTATAATTATTATGCACTATAAATAATACTTATATTTTATTTATCTTATTTTATTTAATCACAATATACGGCAATTGCCTTTATAAGTAGATATACAGATAAACTTTATAATATCACACAATCATTCAACACATGTACAAAAATGTAAAAACAAACAAAACATAGCCATCTCTAGTTCAAGTCAAAAAATAAAAATGAAAATTTAAATACAAATACAATAAATTAATTAAAAGACAAATTATAGTCACTAGTCAAGATATTAAAAAAAACAAAAAATAATAATAATAATTTTAGAACTGCACAAAAATACATGAACATGGGAAAATCCACTAGGTCTGATCTGAAAGAAGCGATTCTATTATTTTAAACTTATATTCTAACAGAAATGATTATAATTAAATAAATATTGAATTATCTCGTTTCACTTAAAACTAAAGTCAATATCAAATTTGACCGAAATGAGAAATAATTTCAATATCGGTATCGATAGAAAAATCATTTTCGGTCTAACACCTAGGTGTCTAATAATAATCACTGCATCTCTCTGTCACACAGTATAAAGTATACATAGACTATAGACTACTATAGAGTATCGTTCCAATAGTTAGTTACGTGTTATATAAGTGTACATAAACTTCCATTCATCATAATACAAACATAATTATAGTTCTCATATTATATTGTATAATGATGTATTTGTGACAATGAACTTATTAGTATAGTTAAGTATCTCATACAGTCATAGTTATCATGTGTGTATAATATAACGTACGTGTATTCACAATATATGATAGTATGAATGAGAAC
Source organism: Athripsodes cinereus (assembly GCA_947579605.1). NCBI lineage: Eukaryota > Metazoa > Arthropoda > Insecta > Trichoptera > Leptoceridae > Athripsodes > Athripsodes cinereus. The sequence goes on along the minus strand of OX388313.1, from coordinate 8,092,107 downwards.
GAAACAGGTGATTATGACAGTTTAAAGTATCTATTCATTAAAGCTAATTCGGCTAAATGAAATTAGCACATATTCATCACTGAGAAGAATGGTAGGTAAAACATTGCGTGATAGAGTAAGAAACGAGGATATTAGAAGAATGAGTGGATGCAAGAGGAGTGTTGTTGATAGAATGCGTGTAAATAAATTGAGATGGTTTGATCATGTGGAGCGAATGGATGGTGTAAGATTGACGAAGAGGGTGTATTTATCTGAAAGAGAGGGTGTGAGAAAGCGCGGACGTCCAAGAACTACGTGGCTTAACCACGCGGATCAAATTCTCAAGGACGGTCGCGTGTTAAGTAAGAGGAATCGGCGAGCATGTATGAAAAACTGGATGAATGTAGAGGAAGCGAAAGAAGTAGGTATGTAAGGATAGATTGACATGGCGTTCCGTTCTCTCTGCCTACCCCACCTGGGACACGGCGTGAGGGTATATAGTATAGTATAGTACATATTCATAATTCACTCGATGTCGGATGCCTTGCCTCAAAAAAAGAAGAAGAAGGAATTGTTACTATTGAAAATATATCATACTCAACTGGGACCATTATTTCTTTTAGTCAACGCGATCCCAGAGAAAACAAAACATGCACAACAGTGTTTCCACCTTCCTCACGTTAAATAATATGTCAATAACCGGGGCAATAAAATTGAATAGCCGGAATGCATTTGCTACTGGAGATTTCGCAAGTATGTTGATTCTGCTTTATTATTATTATTATTACTGACAAATAGACGATTCTTACAGGGATCATTACAGCGGAAGGCCAATGCGATCCCAGAAGAAAATATTATGTACGAACGAAGATGAAAAAATGGCACAGTGAAAAAAAGTATAGGAAAAACTCTTAAAATATTCTGTGCTGTAAATAAATAAAGAAAAAAACAAAATGTATGGTCGTTGGAAAAGAGGAAGCGACTGCGAACATTGCCTTAAATGGAGTGAGCATCAAACAAGTAAGTGAATTCGTGTACCTAGGCAGCAGAATAAACCAGGATGGACGCTCCAAAGCAGAAATTGTAAGCAGAATAAACCAGGCAAGGATTGCCTTCAACAAAAAATCGAAGATATTGGAATCCCCAAATATTGACTTAAGCGTAAGGAAGAACCTTACTAAAGCCTTTGTATGGAGCATTCTGCTTTATGGTTGTGAGACATAGACCATCAGCAAGAGTGAAAGCGGACGGTTGGCGGCCTTTGAAATGTGGTGCTACAGACGCATGCTTAAGATCCATTGGTCGGAGTACGTCGAAAACGAAGAAGTATTAACCAGGGTAGGCGAAAAAAGGCAACTTAAGAGAATCAGCCAACAACGAGCTAACTGAATTGGCCACAATATTAGGCACCCAGGACTACTCATCGCCATCGCGGAGGGTAAGACCGAGGGGACAAATAGCAGAGGCCGACCAAGAGACGCATATATGGACCAACTGAAGAGGGACATGAAATGTGGCTCATATATACGTGGAGCTGAAAAGACTGGCTGAGAATAGGGACGAATGGAGAAGAAAAACCAAACTCGTTGCAGACCAATCCAATGGATTGTAACTCATTATATATACATATATGTATTTATATCTAACAGAGGAGAAATTATATAAATGGAAAATACAGTCGTAAATATATTATACCACGAGATTATAAGACTTTTAAAAACAACATACCTAGATTCATAAAATCTGCCCTTCAAGAAATAAGTAAATCCACTTACAATAAGAACATTTGGATTTAATTTAGTATCATATGAAATTCAGGTTTCTCGGGAAAATAAAATCATGATTTTTAAGAAAAGAGTCTCACAACTGCATATCTAGACTTTTTCTGATAATAGGTGGACAAGAAATAGTAACATGCATTTATTTTGCACTCAATGTAAGGTCGGTTCATATATCGTCCCTCTTCTGACTAACTGTCGTATCTGATGTTTTTGGCAAAATCGAGTTATGATCACCAATGTGTATTTATATGTGCCCTGCATGTCTTCACTGAAGATCACACCTGTAACTGTTACCGTTTTCCTGGAAAAGCCTTCTGATTTGTTATAAATGTGAAAATAAAATAAAATGTGTTGTGTCTACTAATTTCTCAAAATTTCATCACAAAAATGATTCTGAGATATATAAGAATAGGAACAAATAAAATAATGTAATATATTTACATTGTATCATATAACTAGGAGAGACAAAAATATGCACGACAAAACACAAAAAACGCTCTCCTGAACAATTGACATTTAGGCAGATACGACAGTTAGTCAGAACAGGGACGATATGATGGATACCTAGACAATTAATTTGTTAATATATACAAAATTAAGCACTATGTAGGTAGGTAATTAGTTTTTTATGATTTTTTTGTGTTGCCATACAAAATAATAATATTATGGTCCAGGACACGAAAACAATACGTGTTTTTGATGAATGAATTTAATTTAAAACACGTAAGTAAACAGAGTGAGACAGGTATCATTTATTTTTTGTTTGCCCCGGAACAATTTAAGTTATCCGCGAATAATAACACTAAGTAATCAAAAATAGCAATTACCCGACACAAGTAATCAAGAATGGTAATTATCGATTTTGCTGGCAGTGCACAGAACAAATCGTTTCCTAGTACCAAGTAGGTAATTGGGTACTACGTATTACGTTCTACGTTCTACGTACTACGTTCATGTAATAATATTATATTATGACTTATTGTTGATTATTATCTAATTTATTTACATTTATAATAATAAACTTTATTGCACAATATAGAACAAAGCAATTACAAGATTAAGGTGCGTGAGTGTGTGTGTGCGTGTGTGTGAGAGAGAGACAGTGAATAAATGTATGTTTATATCTTCATCATGTTAACCCTCCTTTACACGAGACTTGTCTCTATAAGGAGGATGTTTAGATTTAAGTTTTCTCAAATAGTCTATGTATTGTAATGTCTGTATAATTATTGTTAAATAAAATAAATAAATAAATAAAAAATAAAAAAATGGCCTTAAGGGACACAAGCGCATACAAGACGATCTCTACGGAGGCCGTTTGAGTGATAACTGGACTTGTCTCAATAGACTTCATAATAAAAGAAAGACAAGAGATCTATAAATACACGGAGGTCACAAATAAAGAAAAAGAGATCGAAAGAGAGCGCACGATCACTAAATGGCAGAGTCTTGGGATGTGACGGCAAAGGGTCGATGGATGCACTGCCTGATCAGCAAAATTAATCCGTGGATACAAAGAAAACATGGAAATGTGAGCTTCCAACTCACACCATTTCTGAGAGGACATGGCGTCTCGTTCCTGAAGGGTATTACAAAAGCAAGTTCTGAACACTGCATATACTGCGGAGAAACTGACGATGCTGATCACACCATATTTCGGATTTGGAGATGGAAAACGGAACGGGCAGAAGCTGAGCAAATCTTAAAAGTGAAACTGGAACCTTAATAGCGAAAATACTGGAAAGTCCTTGTCACTAGAATGCTATCAACAATTTCTTACAAGATAAGTTAATAAGGTGATACAAATCAATAGTATTGTGCAATGGGCGAGTTCATCGCTTACTTATTAATCCAGTGTGAATTTTGCTGATTTTTACTGATTATGTATATTGAACATCTGATATAAATAAATAAATAAATGACAAAAAAAAATATTACACACATTCATATTTATAAACATTAAAATGAATTAATTAATTCAAACGAATAATTTATAATAACTTATTTATGATGCGCCGTTTTGTGGAAAAACCACCGCAAGGGCCCATACAAGAATCATAACACCTCCCGAACAATAGGGTTCTTAACCTCGTCTTGAACACCTTCACACTCTCCAGAGTTCGCAAATCATAGGGAATTTTGTTCCACAGCAAATAAATAGGTTGAAATAAATATATTACAATTAATTATTTATAAAAAATATCTGTACTTGAGAGCCATTTAGTCTTAAGCACTAAAATGCGATTTTAATCGAAAAAATCTCGACATTTTACTAGTAATAAGATGTACCTATATAGTATTATACAGCTTATTACATAGACCCTAAACATTTCTGTACTTAAGACTCACGACTTATGTGTTATTTTCGCTTTTTTCGTAACTTTGGCATTTTTGTCATTAATGCACTTAAGTCCTAATGGCTCTCAGGTACAGATATATTTTTATGGATTAAATCTACGATAACAGAGAGTAATATAATATGATATTTCATTTCAAATGTGAAAATCTTTGACAAAAAGGAAAACAGATATCTCAGGATGAAACTTCTATTAACAGTTTTTAATTTGGAGGATCATAACACGTAATCTCTTACAGTGATCAAGTCTGAATGCCCCTTAAGAGACAAAAATCATAATAAAAAAATCTGGTAAGTATCTAAGTTTAAACAAGTTAAAAAAATAATTAAGATGCCACAATCGAGGTCGAATTCTTCATCCCATCATTAATCATAAGTATAAAAATCTACCTTCATAGTCCTTGATCCTTCAAAACAACAAAGTACCATTTTACTTATAACAAATATTTTAAAGTAATTACGTGTGTACTTATGTAACTATTTGTTCGTAGTTAATTTTAAGTATCACGATGTTTTTCTTCAGTTACTCAGATCACGGAATCATTATTTTTAATTTTAAGATCAGGGTTATCAGTTATCCATCCCGAATGTCTTATTTTTGAAGCTCGGACTATGTGATTAGCATGTTTAGAATGTTTACTATTTTTTTTTTCATTATTTAACTGGATTTGGGTGCAGATGACATAACCAATCAGATATCTCGATTGGAGAACCATGTTTACACACTGTAACATTGTGCAAAATGTAATCGGAAGAAGTGAGAAAGGTGTCCCAACGCATACGAATTGGCTCTAGGCTGGCTTAAGTGATCACTTTCGGTTTCCATGGACAACGTTCACCAATTACCTTTCTCACTTCTTCCGATTACATTTTGCACAATGTTACATTGTGTAAACATGGTTCTCCAATCGAGATATCTGATTGGTTACCGGCATGTTTGTTATTTGAAGTTAGTCTACAAATCCCTTGAAGTTTCTGGTGAAGAATGGGTTTTCCGCTAATTCATAAGTTTTCGAGTGTGTTGTAAAAGACAGTTATCTGTAAAAAAATCATGTTCTGAGACATTTTAACGTCATCAAAAGAGTTTGGGTTTATTTCAAATCCAGATTTTACACGCTTATAAATATGAAAATACTGGAGAAAAGAAGCAATGACTGATTTTTTTTGTTATTCCATGTGACATTAATTTGTGCTTATATTTTTGTGTGTTCTTGCAATTTGAAACTTGGTGATTTCGAAACTCGGCGACACATTTATACATAATTCTGAGACAAAAGCTTTCATTGAAGATTTTCTGACATCTAATACCTGCAACATGACGCTGTCTGGAGACAAATTTACAAACACAACAGTATTGTTGCAGTTTTTTTTAAAGAAATATTTATTTTATTGTTTTGTAGAGTGATTAAAAAACATAGGTAGGTTTATATTATAGGTAAATGTTTAAAATTATTTTCCATTTAAATATTGAACATACGATTTTGTATTCTGTTTACAATATATTATTTAACCAAAATATATTTATCACTCCTATTACTTATCTTTAATATTTTACAAGAAAAGATAAGAATAACACACATAGGTACACAGTATTACGTCAAATATCAATGTCCTATATTATTATCAAACGATACTAAGGAGATGCTTACATTTATATCAGTGACGGAACTAGACTTTTATTGTTATATTGGTCATATTTTCGTAATGAGTAATTGGTCGTCGATACAATGATGTGTAATGAAATTAAACGAAATATAATATATTTCTTCACAAAAAGAATGTGTCACAACATATTTAGAAGATTGGTAGACTCTTCTTTTATTGCTCTTATCTTTCACATTTTGATATCAAAAAAAGTAAGAAAAAATACTATCTTTTCTATTTTGTATAGCTATTTCCAAACTAGCTCTTTACATCGCACTAGGAAAAATGATATTTATTGAGTAAAAGTTAAGGCCAATATTTTTTTAGTTATGCATTTTACTGACACAATAAATTTATTCTTGGTGTTGCCGGACTTGTCTTATATAGAACAACTTACTGTATCCTTTGAGAAATAATCGGCCGGAAACCACCTTTATTATTATACAAACTGAAGACTGTATTGTTTGTTGGCTCCTTTGAGACGATCTGAATATTGTGAAATGGCGCCAAAATCAAGTCATCCATTATCGTCATCACAATAAATTATAATAAATACGTCGTTATAGGTATACGTTGCTTTTTTGCATGCATGGAATGCACACCAATGATTAACATAATATGTGTGCAAATTATTATTTGATATCATTCTACTACTTACAATATAAGAAGAGTCACGCATCACGCATCACGCATCAAACAACATGAAATGTACAACAATTTAGTAGAGAATAGACATCATTAGCTGTTATGTAATTAAGAATGAATTTTTAAGGGTGCCACCTGTACGTACTTGAGTATATAATAATTATGATAAATTGACATCAATTATCAAATGTGCGTTCAATAGAAATATAATACATCTATCAAGCTTCAATACTTAACTAACTAACTCTATCTATTTTGCCAAGCTATTTTTACCTTTAACCTGATTTAATATATAAATTTAAAATTTTAAACTATCATAGAAGGTTAAAAAAAGTGGCAATTCATTAAATACTTTCTCGGTCGGGACTTGAACCCACAACCCAGAAATTTCATAACGTGTTTTATCCAATCAAGCTGTCGAGCGGGATACCAAAGGGTTCGAAAATCTGACCAATAAATCCCAAAGACATCTATCTATAGGTGATTTGATGTATTTTCTTAAAAAATAATTGAGTAAATGAAAAAATAATAATTATTAAAAATAAATATAAATAAATAGAATATTCGCAAAACACGGCTAGACGTCTATTTTGTTTATAATTCAGACATTCAATGTTATTTCCTAAGAGTACGTATGTAGTCTTTGGTTATTTCATAATTCATATACATAGTAAGAGAATAGGGACAAATAATAAGAAAAAACTAAAAAAAAAAAAAAAGAAAAAAAAAAGGGACAAAAAAAAAAAAAAATGTTTATGGTCGTTCCAATAAAGGGGCTTTCATCAAAAATAGTTCCGTGATAATCGTTTTCATCCACCATCTCGAGTTATGGGGTGTTCACATTTGGCGAATATCGCCAGGCGAAAAAACAAAATTCGCCGTACGCCCATTGATCGTCACACCTGTTCACACAGTCCACCGATTTAGAAACGATCTGTCAGATGCGCTTTGATTTTGACACTGTTTTCAAAATGGCGTCGAGATGGAGATCGCGAAGTGTTTATTTTTAGTCGAAAATGTTATAGTAGATGTTATAAGGCGCCTTTTAATTAAGGAAACAAACGCCACAAACCAACAACAAAGATAAGAGCTGTCACGAAGCGGGAAACATTATAAAATTTATAGGTTATAAAGTTTTTACCATAGATACGAACGCCGCGCACATCTGTGCATGCGCGAATCGTTCAATCGGCCGAAAATGTTGGAAGGTGGTCAACTCGAGACGATATCGTTTCTACTGGTTTTTATCGTTTCAGACTAGCTGTCATTTTGTTCACACGGTTCAAATGGCTGGCGATATTTTGGTGCCTGGCGATATTCGCCAAAGTGAGAACACCACATTATTGCTAAAGATGAAACGTTATAGTATACACTTTTCACTCTCAACGAATCATTCTGAGTGCTCACTAAAAATGACAAGTTTGAATGCCCCTTTATCTTGAATCGCCAGGGTAAAAAAGAAAACGACATACAAAATATATTATGATTACTGGTAGTAGAAGGTTCATGACAATTATGTATTATACATATTATTACCTACTATGCCATAATCTAATATCTAGCAATTTCGGTTTCCCTGTCACTCTAGCACGTTAGCTGTTATTCATAATACAACAGAGATCTTCAAATCAATTACATACTCGCAAAGATCTTCAGGATTATTACATATATAATAGATCACACGATCAATAATATAGTGTATAGTACCTACGGCACATTATTAAATGATTGCTTCGATCCTTGCTCCTTGCTAGATCCTTTATCATTTATTATATTTAACTACAGCAATAATATTATTCACAATCCGAATAATAAATCACAAGGTTATTTGATAATAGTTTTAAACAGTATAATAAATCACGCAATAATATATTTAAAAGTTGTAATAATAAGATACGAGTTCAAAGCCTTTTTATAATAAGTAATTATTGTGAGTTAATAACTTAAATGTATTTATAACACTTCCCGTAACAATGTTATAGATAATTTAATTCTATAAAATTATGTGTAGGTACTTATTTGTAAGTCAACCAGATCCCTCACTACATCTATTTGAGTAAAGAGACGTAAATATAGGTAACTAATTTGTGAGATACTAGAACGAATCTCTTCGAATGTCTTATTTTTATTATCATACAGTTTTTACCTTTGCAACCTAAAATATGTGTTACTAATGCCTCACATAGACGGAACAAGAAATTATTCATTAATCTTTGAATGCGCTAAAATATTTATTTATTTACATTTACAATATATATACATATATAAACATACAAATTCATAAATTGGTGTTAAGTAATTCAAATATATATATATATATATATAACTAAAATAATAACAACAAAAAATGCAACCAAATATCATCAATATAAACATCCATGTATAAATAAATAAAATATGAACAGTACGTATTATATTTAACTATTGCAAGAGTTTTGAAGGCTCTTTTCTAAATTTACATTCTCAACTTCATAACATCTCCTATAAATAGGATAGCCATCAGTGGGCTATCTGCCTGTTATAAATTACTGAATTTTTCAACTTCGTGTTTCACCAAATCACTTAGTTTTGGGTGGATGACCTATAATAAAAACAGAAACTAGACCTGTAATAAAAACAGAAACTACGTACACAAATACTGTACACAATCCAAAATTTCATTCACGTACGATTTTTTCTATTTATACACTACTGTAAATCTTTGTGACAAGGACGTTGTAAAGTTGTTCTTTAGGGGGGAGAGGGGCTGCAGCTAAGACCTTTCTATCGTAACAAGTAGGTATCAAATAAGTGTTCCTTTTTTAGATTCAAATTTCACGATCTGATAATTTGGTGTACTTTGTAGGTAGGTATATAAATGTAAAATGCAATCGCGTCGCCAACTTTTCATTCTAAAATAGGAATTCAAAAGTTTCACGATCTCCTCGTTCTAGCAAAACAATTTTAGAAGCACTTTCGCCTGTATTCACCAAGAAAAACTGAGCGAACGATCAGCTGAGCAAACGATCAGCTTAAATCTCCCTCAGCATTCCTCAACGTAGATAGGTATTCACCAACGAAAATTTACAATGCTTAGCTGAGTCGAATTTGATCGTGCGTATCCATGGATACAATGTAAATATTATGAAATGAAACTGACATTTATTTACGGAAACAGCCATTAAAGTAACTAAAAAGTATATTTTTGATAATTATACCAATAAAAATAATTTTCAGCCATTTAAAAAATATATGCATCATTTAAAAATTATATATATATATTTTTTAAATATTTATAAATGCCTTTATTTATACAAAATCAAGACTTGAACTTAAACAGATATTACTTTGATAGCAGTCAATTTGACAGCTAGCATTTAATTGAATCATGCATTGTTGTCAAAACTGTTTGCCGGTGAGGTTGAAATTAAAAAGATATTATAAACAAGGATAGAAAAATAAATGAAATACTCCGTATATAACTAAAATACACGGTAATTCACCATCAAGAAATAATTTTAATTCCTTGCAATATTGAACTATTACACTATCCGTGGTATTTTATGACATAGATATGTACAATATGAAAAATTATAAATAAAAATCTTGTTACTATTTTTGTATTTGTTTTTATTTATTTGTAAAAGGCATAAGCTGTTTATAAGATAAATAAATAAAAGATATTCATGTTGTTTAGTAAGTACTCTGTAACATATTTAGTCGAAAGTAGAACTATTATAATTATTATTATTGGACAACATGAAAGTGTCGTTAACGTGCCAAAGCACCTCAATGATACTGAACAATTCATCAATTCTAGGACATTACATCCACATCATTATAGAAACTCGGATACACAACAGCATCCATGTCAGAAGACACATTATTTTGAATTAAATTAAGTGTTTTGGATATAATATGTATCCACGTCCATAATATAAAACAGAATACAATATTTAATAGTAATTAGTAATTTATAAGGTTTTTAGATCCTTTCTGAATGTCTTAAGATCTGCAGCTTGCCTACGCTAGCGAGGCATCCATGCCAGAGGTTGGGTCCCGCCACACAAAAGGCTCTATCCCCATAATTAGTTAAAATTCTCCTCTGCGGGCTCATTTCTTGATATTTCAACCTGCACAATTCAGCAATATAAACTAGGGCATTCTCATTCTGTGCCTTATAAACTAACATTCACACTTTGAACTGCACTATAGTCTCCACTGGTAGCCAATGAAGTTCCTTTAAAAGTGGAGTCATACGTGTACACCTTTGTACTCCAAAGATAACACGTGCAGTGGACTTCAAAACTGATTGCAGCCTATAGATCTGACAAGCAGGTAATTCCACTAAAATACTGTTACAATATCCTAGTCTGGATATTACCAGAGCCACAATTAGTGACTTCCTAGCGTCTAATGTGAGACACCTTTTTATCATCCCAATTTGCTGCAGATGAAAGAAACAAGCACTGACAAGAGAACTAATGTGCTTCTCAAAAGTTAGCGAGCTGTCTTTTATGGTTCCCAGAAGTCTGACCTACGTTGAAGGTGCCTTTTATGTGTGATAAGAAAGTGCGACTGCGATTGAAAGGATTGTTGTATTGAATCGAACTATTTGTGATTTTTTTGTATATGTTTAATGGCCTTGTGCCGTATATGTTATTATAAATAAACAAATAAATAAATTAATTAAATAATTTATTTATAAATATACATATATATAAATTATTACATAACGCCTACAAAAATATATTCAATAAATTGTAAATAAAACGCCAACATTACGAAACAAGTATGGCGGACATTATAGAATAATTTTGACAGATCGACGCTGAGCAAAAGTTAATCCACCTCAATTGGCCGATCAAATTTGAGGGAAATTTTCACTCAAATCACGCTGAGGGAGCCTAAAATATGTTGGTGAATACCAAATTTGACGTTGATCGTAATTTGAGCGGATCGAACGCTCAGATTTTCTTGGTGAATACGGGCGTTTATATTTGTCTAACTTCTGGAAGGGGCTTCTCACTTTAGTGACAATTTTTCCTACTATTTTCGAGTTCATAGAGAGGGGGGGACGAACTAGGGCAGTTGGGTACGCCAATGCTTTGTGATGATGTTACAATTAATATTATTGCAAATGCATAAATAAAATAAATATTAATTTATTTCACATGCGTAGGATTAAATAATACATTATTTATTTATTCATTTAATATGATTCTCAATGCATTAATAAATATAAATTCTATTTTATTTTATAAAGTAACGGCTAATTAAATCAAACTAAAAATATCTACTTAAATATTGTTTATCCGAGTAAATAAATAAATTATAAAATAAAACAAGTATTTGAACGCATCATACCTACATTAATTTATTATTTTATTTTATAAAGTGCACATACAAGCAAAAAGTTAGAATACTTATAGTTCAAAACACAAAAAAGAATTAAACATTGTGGAGCATCCGGTGATAAATAACATTGGTCTCCCAACTTTTCCAAAAGTTTTCGAGTGTCTCGAAAAAATAAAAGACATTTCATATCTTATATTCAAGGATAAGGTTTTCCACCCATCTTGAATGTCTTAACTTTTTGTTGGTACAGACAGGACAGCTTACATGTTTATCATATGCAGCTGGCCTGTTGGCTACCCCATATGAGGGGTCTATCCTGACGAGGATGTATACACATAGACAATATTTTCATATACCTATACCTACATTTTCCACAAGTAGGGTAACCATTAAGGATTATCTGCATACAGCAAATTATACACTATGTCATCTCTTTGCCATATTATAAATAAGACATACAGGATGGGTGGCATACCTCATCACTGCTGTATGAATACTTGATGTTTTAAAACTAATACTTCAATGACTTCACGCCGTATTCCAAGCGGGGTAGACAGAGAGAACAATATTGACTACCTACCTATTGAATAATAATAACAAGAAAGAAGGTTTTGAATGTTTGTGAGATATCTAGACAGACATTTCAGTTGGCATAATCTTTTGATAAGTAGTGATAAAAACAGTATAATTTTATACATACACGTTATAAAATAAAGATAAGAAAATAAGTAGGTATCCATTCTCAGAGACACTTACAAAGCAATAAATCATTCGAAATGTTGTATGCAAAGACTTATGTAAATAAAATTCACATTATTTCATGTAATGTGATTTGTGTAATTCAAACATTTGTTTTTTTACCTTACGTGACATGCAAGGTGAAGCCCATTTAATTTTCTATTTAAGATACTGAAAGATGCCCGTTTGTGGATGAAACTCTGTTTCATTGGTTTTTGAAAACATCAATACCATAAGAATCGACGATATGTTTGTTTGGAAACATTTTATTTTATTTATTCATTCTTTACTGTAGGTACATTGTTAACAAACAATTATATAGAAAGTAAACATTCAAATTCAATACAATCAATATACAGTGGGCCAAATTTCTGTTAATTTTTTTGGCAATGTTATTTCAGAAGTGGTGTTACTTTAGAGAATGAACAGGATTCTTGAATAAATTTATCTTAAATTTACAACATTGATCTATGTAATTCTTCTTCTTAATCTCTTATTAGACCCAGAGGTCTGTTCATACAGGAGGGTCCTCTTGCGATGTGGATGCCCAGCTGTCCTTCCATCGTTTAGGGGGTCATCCTAATAGGCGTCGTCCATCAGGTAGTCCATGTAGAACAGTATTTGGGATTCTGGTGCTACCCATCCTCTGGACATGTTCGTACCAAAATCTTCGGCGTTGTCTTCCCCATCTGACAACATCCTGGACCTCACATATCTCCCGGATTACAGTATTTCTCACACGATCTCGCAGACTTTTCTATGTAATTGAAAATCTTAAATTCTTTGCATAAGCACAAATATGTAGGTTAATACATAAATAATTATAATTATGACACTTGCAAGACAATTAATGGTGTTATTACTTTTTTATTATCGCACCCTGTTATGAGCTCCTATAAATAATGGTCCTAGACCAGCGAGCCAGAGGTAACCCCACAGGGATTTATATAAATAGTTTTTCTTAAATGACATTTTGAACAACGAAAAAGCATTATTAAGAAAAATATTTTTATCTAAATCAATAAAAAATATACATAATATTCTTTAGCTAGGTAATAAAATATATTTTTATGCCTAACATTTAAAAGCAGTTAATTAATTTATTATTGAAATAAAATTTAAAAAAAACTTTGAGGAAATTCGAAATAAATTTTATAATGTCATTTAGGTATATGAGAAATATTTGACTAGACAAGAGATTGAGGTTTACATAAGAAGTATTTGGCTAGAAACAGTAGATATATAAATACCTACATAAAATATATCACCAATGTGTTTAACGGCCGGTCTCAATAAGCGATCTATCTCCGAACTTTTGTTAAAAATTGATCTATCTTTACGTTTTTCCGTTTCAATAAACATAGCTGAGATAGAATCGCTATCCAAATTCTCTATCTACCTCTCGGAGTGCTGCGAGTTATATAATGTATGGAAATCAACGAAAATGCGTTTCAATATCCTATCTCTAGTTATTTGTCGTATCCAAGGTGACAAATTTTTGTATGGTTTTGTTATCCCCGGATTTTGACAGATAAGTTCCGTTTGACAGTGGAGTTTATGCAGCTATTCCTGTCCACTGCTGAACATAAGCCTCCCCCATATCTCAGGCATCTCTGTCCTGGGCTTTCTGCAACCAGTCACTAGCGATTCTTTGACTTTAAGAGGTTGTGGTAAAGTAAAAAAATGTTTTCAAGCGACGAAAGCGATTAAGAACTATTCGAAGCTGGAGTATATTTTGATTATATATAAAATTCTCATGTCACAGTGTTTGTTACCATATTCCTCCGAAACGACTGAACATATTTTGATGAAATTTTGTGTGCTTATCGATTAGATCTGAGAATCGGCCAACATCTATTATTCATATCATTAAAAGCTAAGGGTGGTCCACCCCGAATTTTTTTATTTTATTTTTTGGACAAATTTTATATTTTTATTTTTTATATGGCGAGTCATTAAAAAATACATACGGCACTAAATTTTCACCCTACTACCATCAACACCTATTTTTTAATAGCGATATAAGTATATGGCAATGACAAAAAGGATATACCTACTTGTTTGAAAGAAAGGGTGTGAGCAAGCGCGGGCGTCCGAGAACCACGTGGATCAAATTCTCAAGGACGGCCGCGTGTTCAGTCAGAGGAACCGACATGCGTGTATGAGAAACTGTATGAATGTGGAGGAAGCGAAGGAAGTGTGTAAAGATAGATATGTTTGGCGTTCCGTTCTCTCTGCCTACCCCACTTGGAACACGGCGTGAGGGCCGTGAGTTTATATTATAGTATGGTAGTATAATGTATATGGCAAAACGTCGTGTTTCTTAAAATTTTGGTCGCGCATATAATCATTTTTAGTTGTATTAGTAAAGTTTTTTAATATTTTTGAAATGAAACACGAAATATAAGTATTCCACTATTGACATTATTTATTTTTGCGAGCCGGCTTGCAAAAATAAATAAAGTCAATAGTGGAATACTTATATTTCGTGTTGCATTTAAAAAATTATTAAAATGAACTTCCACCAAGAACCGTCGGTCGATAAATTAAACTTTGTAAAGTTTTTTGACTCCAAACATTCGTAATTATAATATGATGCGGATATCAATCGCATCGGCAATTGGAGGTAACAGCGATATAGGAACCCTATCTATCTCTGGCCACGTACTTTTTCTTTATTGAGACGCGGGTCGAAGAACGATACAAATTGGAATTCTATCTCGGATCGCGTTGACAAGGCTAACTCGGTTATGTTATTGAGACCGGCCATAAAACACAATATTCGTATGTGTATTTAACTATTTATTATTCAGGACATAAACATATCTTTAGTTGTGAGAGCACTTGGGTTTATCATTTAAGATTCTATGGACAATTTTCACCTATTCTATCTCTTCCCTCTATTAAGATCTATGGTTCAATAATTAAGAATTTTATCGTTTAGATGCAAACGATTTAGAAACAACTACTTATTTTCCATTTTGGAAATCTTATTCCACCACAGTGTCTGACACAAGTGGAGTAGCTATAGCGGACTAAGTGCATGAGACAGATCGTCTTCTCTGTGTAATAAAACATAAGACAATATTAGGGATGAATTGAATATTATAAATGGGGTAAATCTTATGTTAATTAGAGTTGCATATATCAATACAAATTCACTTGAAGCTAGTCATAAAGATATGAGTGTTTTATTGTAGGTATAAAGGTTCATATAATAAATACTTAAATATCATTATATATAATTTATCAATAACACGGTTAATTCTCTTCGTAAGTATTAACCCTTAAGTGCATGATTTTTTTTATTGCAATTTAAAAAAATGTTTAACGATACAATTTGAGGTGTAGTTTTAGGTAAAAATTATTTAAAAAAATCAATGGCACAAAAGAGTTCATTTTTTAAAGGAAAATTAGTATGTTGGGAATTTCCATCATCGTGTATGTATGGTCTGGTCTCATAATATGGAATTGTATGTGTATGAATTTATAAAAACAATTATAAAAATTTGATTTTTCTCCTTGGAAAAGATGAGAGATGGCTGAGAAATTCAACAGTAAAACTTAGCAAAATATAAAAAACGTAAAACCAGCTGGCTGTGGGAGAGGGCAGAAGACCGGTGGGCCGCCCTAGAAGAAGCTGGCAAGGGCAGGTGTCAAACTTGTGTGTTGAAAGGCTTGGTTTGGAGAAGCCAGAGGTCCTGGAAGCAGCGGTGGACAGGGATCTCTGGAGGAGGTACCTAGGCGCAATGGGCCCCCGACCCAACTAGGACAAGGGGAAGAAGATGTATATGTATGTATGTAAAACCAGCGCTACAAATAATTGCTACTGACACAAATCATAGACGAAAAGGTTGATACAGTTTTTTATTTTTTCTTGAATTCATTAATAACTCTTCAAACAATTATCAGATTAAAAAAAATATACCATTGCCATTAATAATAAATAATTATAACAAAATATTTAGTATGATGGAAATTCCCATCACAGTGTATTTAAGGGTTAAGTACTCTAGTATGTAATTGAAAATATATAAAGTACTTCTAGAAGGAACCTATGATAGTAATTGTAGATGATAATTATAACTATTCACCTCATGGAAAATACTTAAAGTTTTATTAACCATGTGCCATATAATTTTCTTATAGTAAACTCGATACATAACAATGATTTTATCTGCTAATAACTTATTGATTCCTAATTGATAATTTATTTATCACAACATACGGCGTGAGCCTTTAATATGTTGAAAATATAAGACAGACATAAAAAATAAATTCAATAATATCAAAGGTTTTTGTTATTGTGATTAAATAATTAATTGTGCAAATTATCATCCAATTAATTACGATTGTAATGTACAAGTTGTTTTGTGCATAACTATTTTCACGGTGTTTGTATGGAAGAACGTATAATATATACAAAGCACGCGTTTATACTATAAGAATCGCTCTGCATTCTTTAGGCAGAAGGCAAAAACAATAGGATAAATAAATTTACGAAATTAACTATTATTTTTTATCTTCATTGCAAGAGTTTGATCTATACAATTCACTCGGTGTCGGGTGCCTTGCCTCGAGGAAAAGAAAGAAAGAGTTCGATTTCTAAACCTGATTAATATCACCAAAAAGTGATTTGATGATCTCTAAATAACATAATGAATATTAATTGTTTTGCCCCTTTTTGGTTATTTGTAAAATTACAAAAAAAAAATTGGAGCACCCGACGAAGAATTCGTCTCCCACTATTTTCGTAAGTTTCCGAGTGTCCTGTAGGCAGGTGTTCGAAAAATATAAGACATTTTATATCTTGAATTCATCGATGAGGTTCATCACCACCCATCCTGAATTTTTCATTTTTTAGTTGGCACGGAGAGGACAGCTTGTATGTTTATTACATGGTCATTGTCAATCTTTTCCTTGTAAGACGAAAGATGTCTCTCTCAATAAAAATATACTAGGGGAAACATTTGTTATTATTTTCAATTTGAAATTAAAAATATATATGATATAGTTCAGATGATGTGTGTTGTGTGTTGCTAGAGATAGAAAAGTGTGGAAAAGTTTTGAAGAGGCCTATATCCAGCAGTGGAGAGAAGATGGCTAGCAGTAAGTAAGGACCTTAGTATGGAATTCTACTTCCTAAACACATAGTGATTAGAGTGGTATTTAACATCCTGATTCCTGTATAGATAAGTTTAAAATAATATTAGTCTGGTAAATCTAGGTTTGTATTCAGTGTGTCATATTTACGTTCAAATTAATCAAGAATAATTTTGTGCACATATTATGTACATTTACAAAGTGCGTACATCTACTTCTGGAAGGTGGGGCTACGAATGATTACAATCAACTATTCACGGAACTTGTAATCAGATCTCAGGATAAAAAGAACTTTGTACCGACAGCTTTTACAAAAATATGTAAAAAAAAAAAATCTAATATTATCAACAATGATTGCAAATGACATAAGCATGTAATGATATTCGAAAAATTGTAACTAGATATGGCTTTAAAGTAGTTTTAAATTTGGTTATCGTTTAAGAAAATTGAACAAGTCTGAAATTCATTATGATTACCTATGTGAAGTGATTTGATAACGTGGTGTTTAATTTTTGAACAGCTATGAATCATTCAAAATAAACACAGATAATCAACAGCTTATCCTTAATTTAGTCTATTATTTAAATTTATTTAGGCAATAATAAATAGGTATAGTAAATAAATATTAATGTATATTTAATGACGAATGTTGTACAGCTACAGCGGACGATCCTTTATTATAAACAAAATACACTACCTATGACTCCTTACGATATTTGCATATTATTTTGTGATTTTAACTATTTCCCTGAATGATTAATCAGTATATAAATAAAGGATATTGCAGGTAAATATAAATTAATTCATTGAACAGGTAAACATCTGAATTGAGGGACTAATTATTCTTCAAATCAATAAAAGTTGCATACACGTAAAATCACTGCATTCTTCATTAATAATAGTAATTGTAGAAAGCATCGGATGTAATCAAAATAATATTTATTGTGGCGAAATGTTACTAAATCGGAATGCGAAAAATCTAATAGATATCTATTTTATTTACTCTCTCGAATTCCCAAAAACCTAATATTTTTTAACATTAACAGAAACTTATCCAAAATGCGTGTGAAAGGCTAATATTTCAAAATTGGGTTTTATTCAATATAATTAAAATAGTAGGCTAAAAGTAAAAAATAGTCCAAGAAAGTAAAAAAAAAATCAGACTTTAAGATCATAGAGGATGAGAGCTAACAAAATAGCGTGTTCCTAACAAAAAAATTCATATATTTTTTAATATAGGGTGATTGGTGTGTGTCCAAAAGATTGAATTAAAAAAAAAAACAATGAAAAAAGAAATAGGTATAATGAATTTTTAAAATAGGAACCTAGGACCTAGGTACCTATATTTAACGTATGAGGTTGGTTTCACTTGTCTCGTTATCTGATTTTTTCCAAACCCTCTAGAATGCTTAATTTAAAACGACTAGAATATAAGCGAAATTTCATTTCATTATGCAAAAAGCAATACATGGAAAGATTAATAAAATTATTGTTGTGCAAATTAAAGGTATTGCTTATTAGAGCGCATATTATGATTAACAAGTCAGGTTCAAAGGTTATCTTATTTGCAAACAAAGAAAAATTATAATACATAATATAAACGACTGTTGAGAGATAATTTTGTAAACACACGAACTGTCTAAATAACTCCGTGTCAAACAGCTGCTGGCATTATGAAGATATTGTTTCTTTATACCTGTTTCATAATAATACGAAACATTCAAAATATTTGGTGATCACAAACGTACGTACGTACTCGTATTTTCTTGGGTAATTACGTTTCTTGACCTTAAGTCTTAATTGCTGATGAAATGTAAATTGCCGGTATAAAAACTGGACTGATGTTGCCAAAATCAAACGATATGTTGAACAGAATATGAAATTATAGAAGTCTTATTTTGATGGATCACATTGCGTTTAAATTAAAGTGTAATTTATTGAATACTTACGTCGGAGGATTGACCAAGTTCAGCAGTTCATTAGGAGAAGTAGGAACTCTTCTTATCACCATCCTTCGTCCATCAGTAGATCCCATTCCTATAGAAGCCAAAGATCTCATAGACAGCGCATCAGGAAATTTTGGATAGAACTGACTCCCGCTATCGGATAAAACAGCTGATCCTGTCCGAGTCAAAGACGAAGGGAGACCATCGTCTTGATGCTTTAGCGATCTCATGCTGAGATATTGCTTAGCTGCAGGTGTTAAGTCAAGCCCTAATTTACTTCTATTCCCGTGACTGTTGAAAACTAATGTTATGCTCTCTTCTTCGTCATTTGGTAACCCTTTCCTAGTTCCCGAATCACTCGGTGAACTATCACTATTACTGGTCACTGAATAATTTCCATCTCCATTGGAGACTTCAATTGATGGTACTATATTATTTTTCTTATTGAACACATCAATCAGCTGCCTATTATTATCATCTACCTTTGAGTTGTTAGCTTGATTCTTTAGATCTAAAGCTTTGACTCTGTTATTGATGGCTCTGCTATGTAAGGGAGTGATGGCTTTGATCTGCTGAGGTTTTTCCTCTACAAATCCAGGTGGAGGTGAACTCATTGTTGCATTGGTTCGTCAAAACAATATTATTAGGTACGTGGAATGTATCGTTATAATTTCGCGTAAAGTGCTTTAGACACGCGGTCTTCACCTACAATTTGTTAGATACTATTAGTATAACTATTATTACTATCGTTGAATCTTTGTTTTAAGTCATCTTTTAAATGAGTTGATTAATCTCGCGTTTCTTTATCATCAAATGCAATAAATTAAATTTCACAACACTTTGTTTTGGTGGATGATTTTATTATTTTAATTATTTGCCGTTTTTCACGGCAATACACAACACTGTTGTCATTCGACATAACAAAAACAGAATAACAATATATTGTGATAAAAATTGTCTCGAGGTCGCGACATCCACCAGCGCGCTGAATATCACGGTATGTGATACGGAGTGAAACCGCTCGACTCGGCCTGTCAAACAAAACTGAAAACAACTGAGGATTGAGACAAGCGAAGTCAGAGAACACACCACATACCTAGTACTAAACACTAGTTAGGCATTGTAGTAAGTAAGATACTGTTAAACATATTATACCAAACAGTACTATGTTGTATTACATGGGCTGATTATTGCATCGTATTACTAGGCATACGCCAGTGGTGGAACTACACTTTAAGGAATAATAGAATATTTTGTTAGTGCGAGGTTGAGAACCTTACTCCACAGAGAGGAATGATATAAAAAAATATGTGGTCGGTAGCTTGATAGTAGAGTCTCGGACTTTCAATCGGGAGCCCCGAGTTCAATTCAAACCGCTGACTACTTACTCCACCTTTACGACACAACCATACTGCTTACTGTGAGGAATCTGAGTGTGTTTGAGTTTATTCCAAATCCGGATTCATCTTTTTCAAATATACATATTAAATAACCCGGTAAAGAATTGGTCTCCCACTCTTCTCCGTAAGTTTTCGAGTGTCCTGTAAAAGGCAGGTGTTCGAAAAAGTTAAGATATTTTACATCGTAAATTCAGCGATGAGGTTTGCCACCCTTCCTGAAGGTCTTGGTTGTATATCGGCACGGAGAGGACAGCTTGCATGTTTATTACATGCAGCTGGTCTGCTGGCTACCCCACTTGTGGGATATGCCGTGATGGTATAGCATAGCATATTAAATATTTATAAAAATCGGTTTGAATCAACTCGACGAAAATTAAATGAAAAACATTATCTAGTCCGTATTGTAAGATTTGGTTTTTGGCGAATAAGGTTATTTCCTTCTCACGTATAGCCAGTACTGATGTTGGCATGATCGCGTAGCATTTTGATCACGCAGCGTACGAATCTTTGATCATGCTTACTTTTTATGCAGGTAATACTATTTTGTATTTTTGCAATATGTCGCATTGTCAAATACAAGTTATTTATAAAATATTTATTCTAAGATATTTTGCGATTTAAAATAATATCGTTTTTCCCGGCGTGATTTAGGTTTGAGAAGTTTTGAAGTCAGACGTGCAGTTGTTTTGAAATGCGTTTTTGTTTTGCGTGTATGAAAATTACGTCATTGTAGGCATGTGTTCGTATTTTGCGTGTATGGAAAACGCGCCACTGGCTATACTATACATACCTACAACTATTTACTAAGTCAGTTCAACTTCGCCGCCCACTTTTCATTATCAATCTACTGATTACAAAACGCCATCTAGGTGTACCTATGTTTACTTCATTTAAAATTTTAAACAGCTGTGAAAATTATTATACCTACATAGTTCTATTGTTATTATAATATAACATAAATATTTGACATAATCCATAAATCAATATAGGTACATGGCTTACACACAAACGTGCTTTATCACAAAACCTCTCCCAACTACCTGTTGGGTGCTGAAAATCTCTGGAATAGTTTACATAGCTTTCCCACTTTTTCTGCAAGTTTTCGAGTGTTCTGTAAAAGGCAGATATTTATAAAACATTGCATAGGTACAAGATATTAAATATCTTCAATTTGAGGATAAGACTGCTGAATGCCTATTTTTATGGTATGGAGAGGACTACCTGTATATTCATTATGGGTATGCAGTTTGTTTACTCAATGGTTAATCCATTAATAGTAAATGCTGTGATGGTATAGATTGTAAATAGATAGAAATATATACACGTTTTGCAAAATACCTAATTTCGTACACAAATATTGTAGAGAGACCTACGTCATACCTGGATATCCAAGGAGTCCTAGACCCCTATATATCTGCACAAATGCAAATACGCTATATGACAATGACATGTAACAATTCACACAGATCAAGCTAGTCCCAAACTAGTATATAAATATTGTATATTGGGCACTATAGGTACAAGGCAATATAAAAAGGACATTTTTAATTTGTTTAATTGCCTGAATCTGTATATATTGGGATTATTCCAAAACTAGGTAGAACTTTACCTAACATCCATAAAGTGGTTACTTTTTATTCACTTTGCATAGCGAAATGAACTAGTGTCATGGATCGGAAAACTGCAAAGGTGAAAATATGAAAAAATATTGCAAGCCTACAACCCAAATTTGGCAAAAAATATAATATTTTCTTTTCTTTTAAAAGACTTCATGGTTAGAAATGAGATAGCTGTGAAGAATAATAATAAAACTGCATAGATATATAGTTGAAATTTTTTTTTTAGATATCGCCAACTTCGATATTGAATCTCACTTGATAAGAAATCTGGATTTTAGAACTTTTTCCTCACGCACAAATATTTATGTGCAGAAACGAAACAGCTTATCCTTTAAAACACGAGTAGGTAAGTGGTAGATAACACACTGAACTATGTAAGCACCTTTGTATTAAATAGATTGAAAAGGACACCCATCAACCACTCGGATAGCGCAAGAATCTGAAGACTTCGATTTATATAAAATCTGCTCCAGATGTCTCTCGAGTAGAGGGAAACATACACAGATTAAATACAATACTCACATATTTTTTGGAGACAATATAATTCTTTCTTGTTGATCTAGTTAAGTGTAAATAAAAATATATACTTTTGTAGTATCTATGACCTTAGCCTATATTATTTAATGTAGTTATTTATAAGTAGACAAACGCACTTGTTTGCTTGATAATGTCTAGGTACTTACGTACTCGTAGATATGTTATTTACTGATTTATTTATTTACCCTATTGTTTATATTTTACAGTAATATTATTATCAAAGTCATTTGCGCGTGACAAATCGCATCAAACTGCATGTGTACCTGTTTGGTAGCAGTACTAGTTTTTAGGTAGGTAGGTAGGTAGCCAAAGATGTGAATAATAAAGTATCGACTGAAAAAATATGCATATTTTTGTAGTTATTTAACCAACCGGTAACCACACTCACGAGAGATTCAATATTTCTGAATAATATTGAGAAGATGCATCGTAGAACAAATTGTTTTGTAACTAAGGCTTTATATTTAATCAGGATTAACTTTTTATATGGCTAGTTAGGTCCAAATATGCATGAGCACGGGTACTTGAAACACAGATGTCTTTCCAATTTGAAAACACAATAATTGTATGAATATCATATAAAAATTGATTTCAAAGTGGAAGTTTAATAAAAATTGAACTATATATACAACTTCCGAAAATTTCAAATCATGTGAAAAACATGACACAGAGGAATCAGGAATGTTATCTATGTTTAAAGAGTACTCTTAACCAAGCCTTGAGTCGATTCATAAGCGTCGAGACTGTGTTGTGCACTCATAAAGGAAGTTCACATTATGTATGTGTATCATATAAAACATGTCTACCTAGTTAACACCTATTCAAATAGGTTGACTTCAGTGAGTGTGATCAATTTGGAATGATTAATCTAGAGTGGTTCAAAATATGATTGGCTAAAAAAACTGTTTTAATTATCTATATTATTCTCTAGGCTACGTTTCTTCAAGCGACTTATGTTTTTCCTACCCATAGAAACATAACATACTCTTGCACTAACTTTTCTTTTACCAATTCTTAATTTTCAATCCTCTGTTCTTGTAAAACAGTGCCACACTTATACATAAAAAATTGCTGGATTACCTCCAGACAATAAGCACACCTATTACATAAATATTTTATTACCGATGTTGGCGATATTCTTAATACCGACATATTAATTGATGTAAATATTTAGCTGAATTATTGTATTGTTCATTGTCATAGTTGTAGTGTCTATTAAAATCAATATATAGATTACAACAATAAAGAGTTTATTATTATTTCTGAATGAAAGGTACCTACTCGATTCTTCCTTGTATTCCTGAGGATCTTCGATCTTGGGAAAGAAAAAAAAAGTAAAATATACATAAATGAAAAAAAAAACATTATTTAAACTTTATAGTTTCAAATTTATTTTGTTTAATACAAAGCAATATCACATGGGATTATTTAAACAGAGCAAATAAAAAAACAATTTTCTATCATTTTGAAAAAAAAAAAAACATAATAGCATATTTAGTAAGTCGTATTAAAACACAAGAGAATAATAATAATAATAAAAAAAACAATAAAATAATAAAATATGAATGGTTCAGTTGTAAAAATATTTAGAAGATGGTTTTATGTAAAAAGAGAATAGGTTTTCATTAAGAGGAACAGAATTACCGTATTATTATTTTAATACTTATTAAAAAAGAAATAAAAATTATTCAAACAATTTAGCACGATAATTTATTAATAATAAAAACATTTTAACATTAGTAATTATTAAAAAAGAAATAAATTATTATACAATGTAATATGAAACCAATAAAAGCCAGTCTTATAGCTGAATACAGAAATATTTGTGTTATTTTCAAATTTTATGTAAAAAAAAACTGAAAAATTTAATAAATATTCTAATAAAAACAAATACATAAAAAAACAATTATAACTCATCAAAAATCTCTTTTTTTCTTTGAAGACTTTCTGACAAATTCCCATAATTTTTTTTAATCTATTTTAATTTGTTCTCACTAAAATATTGCAGACAAAAATAGGAGGGTTGGGTGATTAAAAAAATATTAGTTTTATTGTTAGTCAAAAGAAAATAAAAATAATTCGAGGACTGGCGAACATATAATTTTGAAAATAATAATTAATTAAAATTAAAAAAAAACAATATTAAAAATAGTTTTATTTCAAATTTTCGGAAATATTTTATTAAATAAAAAAAAAACAAAAAATATTGAAATTTTATTTTACAATATTTTAAAAATTTTGCAATTTGATTTTACAGAATTTTTGCAATTTTATTTTGCAAATTTTTGCAATTACATTTCACAATTTTTATGCAACTTAATTTAAAAAAATAATTGAAGTATTATTTTATATAATATTTTGTCCTGTGATCAGTCCTCGATAACTTTTTTAAAAAGCACCATGTGCATTCGAAAATAACTAACATTTCTAAAAAAAAATATATAAATATTATTACAAAATATTAATACATATTTCTTTTTACAAATTCAATTTTAAAATTATTAATAATAAAAATAATATACTTAGATTAATTCATACTTTTAAATTCATTTTTAATTCTACAGTTGTTACTACTTAAAAAACTAAACAAAATCTTCCGAAGGCTCGTTCAATCGATTAAAGCTAAAAATACTTATCGCATCGAGTATAAAAATAAAATATTATAGGAATAATTGAAAAAAAAAAAATATTTCGCATACTAAAAAAAATATCAAAATTTCTCATAAATTATATAGTGTATGTACAAAAAAATAATTCAAGTTTTTTGTATTTTTAAAAATTTTTGATGTTCCAAAAAAGAATATAAAAAGCAAATTGTGATCAAAAAGAATGAATCATAAATATTTTATTCTAAATATTTACTGAATAAATTTTCTTATTGGCGAAGGAAGAAATCGAGAAAATAAGAAGAATTAAAAAAAGTTAAAAAAAGATTGACCCACCACCTTAGATTTCCCCTCGTCGTATTTGTTTCGAAAATAAATAAATAAATAAAAATATTTGAAAAATAATAAATATAAAATGCGAATTTATCATGAATTCAATATGATATTTTTATACAAAAAAATATATTTTCGAGCCCGCGGAAGAGATGTTGCGCTATAAAGACAAATCCGCAGCATTTTCTTATCTACAACATGACTATTTTATGTAACATGGCTAACGTTTAAGTCTTTATATTTATAAAACAAAAAATAATATTACACATTAGCTATAAAAAAATATCAGAAAAATAACACATGATTATTTTTCAACAAACAATAATAAAAGAAAATAAGCACCAACATTGCACTTTTAACATATTGCTTCATTACATTTTGATGAAGTGCAATGAGAATAAAAAAATAAAATATAATAAAAAAAAATCCAAGTACATAATTATAGGTAAGTGTAGGATATCCGTTTTACAATATATAATTAAAAAAATAATTTTTAATAATATCATACACAAAAAAAATATTCCATTTTCATTGACGAATACCTATAAATTTAATTTTTGTTCGCATATAAAATGGATATTTTTTACATATATTTTTAAGGCAGTGACTCTAGATATCCTACATCTGCATTTCGTTGATTTTTCGTTATATTAAGTACGTCACAAAATAGGAATAAAACGTCTTCTTCTTAGTTCTATTGGACGGATAAAACGTAAAACGTAAAATAAAAAAGATCACACAATTAGGCAGTGAAACAATAATTAAATACAAGAGTAAAAAAGTATTTAAACTATTAATATAATATCTTCAAAATATTCACAATATTTTTCTCTTTTATATTTTCATCTTCACAATTCGTAACTCGTTTAAATTAAATTATCTATATTCTTTTTTAAATAATTTTCATTATTATCGCGTCGTGGCAAATAGAATCAAGCAGCGAAATATAAAGTTTTTCGTAACGAAATGATGGAATTGCACCAATATAATAGCCGTAAGCTGAATATTCTATTTGCGACGACACAATAATTAATATACAAATATTTATTGATTAATGTCTTTCATATTATAAATTATTGATTAGAATACACATACACTCAATATAAAAATTGTTCGTTAAAAACACATTTGAATACTTAATCGCCGAGGATTCCGATGTACGATGTTTTAGTATTCCAGAAAGATTATTGATTGCATATTATAGTCGGCATTAAAAAAATCAGACTTTTCTAGTCAATTCCATTTAAATTGTCATTTATATAAATAACATATTTAAATATTCCATATAAAATTTAATTTTCATTCAAATATTTTTCAGCATTTTTTTATTCCTCGGCATTTTGATCCGTGTCAAAATTGGTGATGACAAATAGTAAGTCTAAATTTTCTTTATTTTTATTGCGTGTGTTAGTGTTCTGGTCTAAGTGTGAGGTAGTCTTGTGGCTGGACGAAAAGTGGATTTGGGAATTCAGGTGGATGTGGTAAAGGTCCGGGAGCCGGCGCCGTTCTTCTCCAACCCAATAGCCAGCAGGATACTGCTGCTGCGACAGCGACTAAAGCGAGTAACGCTGTGAGTACCAGCGCGACTATTAACCACACTAACGACACACAGATGTCCTCGTTCCGTTCACTCGATGGAGCTAGAGCGAAAAGAAAAATTCAAATTAGTATACTCAAATTTTATCTATAAAGAAAAATAAGTAGGTCCTCCTGAATTTTTTTTGTACAATATTTGTAATTCTTAGGCAAAACATTATAATGCTATCAGAATAAATTAAACCAAAAGTTATTTATTACCTTCTTGTGGGTCATACTGTCTAGCTGGATCCCTCCTCTCGAATGTGAGAATGGCATTGGACTGTATGGTAATCTCCTCTCTGAGTTGTCCATCTAGAACATTCTCAGGCAGGGCCAGCTCTGTGGTAGACGATGAGACGTCTTCTGCTGCACGTCTTCTACGACCAAAGGAATCAAACGAATGACAGTTGACCTGTGGAAAAAGACAAAACTTTAAAATATATTTTACTACTACACCATCACTACATAAAAGATGGGTGGCGTGCCTCATAACTGGATTACAGATGTTAATTTCCAGCACCAATCTAATATCTATCCACTAACAAGTTTTTATTTCTCTCTATAACAGTATTTCCCAACTTTGGGTCGTGACCCACCAACGGGTCGCGAGTGAATATTGAGTGGGCCCTGAGCATTGAGTAGTTCCATGACTCGCTACTAAGGAATTTGAGCATTACCAATATTTATGACCTCTCTTCTATAAAACAGCTAAAAGGTGGGTCTCAAGATTGAAATTTTTTATTAGATGGGTCGAAGCCCAGTCAACTTTGGGAACCACCTTTGGTAACAACTTTGGGAACCCTCTATACACAAATGTTTTCCTGATCTCTATAGTCTATTGGTGTGTTGTATCTAATCTGTTTATTATGATGTCTAAATTTGTTTTTTGCACATATGTTGGTAGTGTGTAAAGATAGTTCTATTTGGCGTTCCATTCTCTCTGCCTACCCCCACTTGGGACACGGCGTGAGGGTATAGTATAGTATTCTTTATTATAACTGGCAAAATCTACATCATTACAGCATTAATAGGGTAACCAGTGATAATATTTAATTCCATCCATCTGCGCAACTAGTAAAACTATTCAACCTAATATGGGCAAGTATCATTGGACTTTATTGTGCAAATTACCGGTTGGCATTTTCCAAAGCACACTCGAATGTTACACTGGAATCTGATGTTGTCGCTGCTCGGGAATTTGAACGCGTTGAAACTTGCGAGCAATGATTGTCCATCACTACTCCTCTCCCATTCCCCGAAGATGGTGGGATCTGTAGCGCAACCGTTCTCATCAGTCACAGTGTATTCATTCTCTACATTGTCCTCCATTGTTTTGGCTACACAGCTTCTGGCAAAACCTCCATAGATTGCTGGAAAAGAGAAAAGAAAGTAATAAATAAATGTAAGTATAATGAATAATCATAGGAGAGGTATATATCTAAAATGAATTTAACGTGACCGTAGAAAAAGAAAATGAACAAATAATCTTTCACAAAAGTAAAAAAAAGGTTACAATAAAATCAATTTGATAATTTGTATAGTTCACATATTAGCCACTGTGTGCTAGTAGTAGCACATGGCAACAGAGACATTTACTTTTAATTTTATGACTGTTATTTTTTATTCATAAATGAAATACAAAAATACTAATACATAATGTTGCGTAATCTTTGATGGGATTTTTGGCTGCTTTTAAATTTGCTATTATTGATCTAAATTAGGGTTGTCTGTAAGATGTTGTACATATACAACAAGTCCGCCCTTTGACTTGTTGGTGTGTTTTTTATACTTTTTTACCTTACATTTTTTTTTACCATTTTGTATCATTTATGTGGTCAATAAAGATTTATTATTACTATGATATTACATATTATTATGATATTAAAAACATTTGTAAAATCTAGGGTTGTATTTTTCTCATTTGTGATTTCTATCTATTAACTACTTTTTTTTTAGAATAAGGCAAATTTCTGTCAATCGTTACAACATAACCTCAAAATAATAAAACAATAAAATGAAATTGTTACTCACTTGATGGTTGTACGTCAACTTGCAGCATGAGATTGTCGCCAATCTCCGCAGAATTTATCTCCTGTCCAGAATGTGTGACGATTCTCATAGAACAGGTAGGTGGAGGTCCCGTATTGGCAATGGTACCAGCGGTCGTGAGCATGGACACATTAAAGCCAAGAGTGACATTCTGTTCACCAGTTTGATAGACACATTTGATGTGATAAGCCTGAGCTTTGTATGTCACCAGTTTTGGATGTTTCTGGATAACCAGAATGAAACTTGCTTGACCCTGAAAATAAATATATTATTAATATCACATTTTTGTTCAGTTGGTGTCACATTCAGCTACTCAAACCAAACAGTATAAAAATATAGTTTGAGAAGAGCAACTATTTCATCTCGAGAGACTAACTGATTTTATTTTTTTTATTCTCTCTGCTATTTTAGTGTTTTCATATATATGACAAAGGTCTTCCTGCTGCGTGTGTTTTTATTTTTTATATATGTTTGTATGTTGTATTTCTTTAACTGTTGATCCAATGTCTATATGTGATATGATATCTATGATTGCAGATCTTTTGATATATTTTTTTTAATGTATAAAAAAGCTTATTAATAATAATAATAATAAAAAACTTTATTGCACAAAAAACAACAAATGAAAAAATTCAATTTAACTATACAAAAAAAATTGTGCAATGGGCGAGTTTATCGCAGAAGCGCGATATCTTCCAACTAACCCATAGCTGTTAACGAATGAATAAATAAATAAATCCACAGAATACAAGTAAGGTTTTAATCTTTCAAACCAATATTCTCGCTACTAAACTAATTCACCTTCATAATGTAAGCATATTTCTTACTCTGAGGAAATTTTGGGGTATATTCAAGTTTATTAAAAGAAATGTATGTTGTCTAAATCTTTATAGAGGGTATACTTATTATCTATATAATGAGGGGTATAAGAAGCAAAATTATATAGATCAATTTTTCACAAATGAACGCAGAAATGTTTTTGTATTTTTGCTGGCTTCACTACACACACAATGAAAATCCGCCTCATTCCTCCAGTAAATCAGTTCTAAAAAACTTATTTAGGATCAAAAACGCTTTAAGTAGAAATATAGGTCTACTGTTTTCTCAGTATCTTTGTTCTAGGGTCAACGTGACTTTGCTTCTACACCCCTCAAGTATTATATCATAGTATCTTTAATAAGTGGAGTAGTCGATAAATTAAGCATAATAATTTTTTTATAAATTAACTGGTCATCTAATAACACAAATATTATATGTATGCAGAATAGGAGGTGTTAAACGCCTTATATTTGATATTTTTGAATTTCTGTTCTATAAAGTTACAAATGAGAGTGGGAAATTTATTCTGCGGACTTCTATATGATATATTCTAAATCTATATTATGCCTGGAGTCCCAAAAGGATTTGTATAAGGTCCTTTGACCGTAATTATGTGATAGAAATAATGTGTAATTGTAAAAGGTTGAATTAGAAATGTAAGGAATAATTCTAGAGAAACTTACATTGACATGCACAAGACCGCATTCTCCGAAATGAATCTTGAAGGTTTCTGCTCTTGGTGGAGCATCCAATGGCAAAGTGACAACCCTTCTACACCTTCCATCCTTACTATGTCCCTTCACGTAGAACACTCCATTGAAACCATTGTCGGCAATGTTTATATCCACTTTCACTCCGTCAGCCAGACAACCCACAACCATTTCTGCCTTGGGGAAGTCTGTACGGAATGGTGATGTATGATCTGGAAAGAAAAAAGGGATTTAAACTCATATATACCATCACGATGGCACATTGTAACTAGCCGCATATAAAAAAAACATGTAAGTTGTCCTTTGAGTGCCATAAAGACATTCAGGATTTTGATATTATTTGGATTAAAAAAAATGTATATCCTATAAAAAAAAACATTAGCAAAATTTATGATGTTGGTACTTACTGCAATAGACTTCAGGATTGCCAGTGTATCCAGTGATACACTGACACACTGCTTGGTGGTTGGTGGCATTGCAAAGAGCATTAACTCCGCAACGCTTTACATTGCATGGATCATCACACATCTCAGTTTCTTTGTTACAATATCTGTGGTCAGGGCAATCGTCGTCCACTTCACATTCTGGTTCGGCCTCTCGTACGCAATATCCATTGATATCCAGATGATAGCCATATTCTACAGGACAGACGCAATCTCCTCTCTCATCTATTATCATGCCACGTTCTAGATCACATACACAGCGACCTCTGTCGTCTATTTTGAGGCCACGTTCAGGTGAACAAGGAGCGCAGTCTCCATTTTCATTGAGGGCCGATCCTGGTGGGCAGACGCAGTTTCCAGATTCGTCACGGATGAAACCTTTGTCTACACGACAAAGTGACACTGAAAAAAGAAATGCAATTTCATAAACCAATGCTATCTGAAGGCCTTAAAGTAATAATTTATTTTATATGTGATGCAATAAAAATACTCACTCTTATCACACTGCACAGCTGCGTTTCCTTGGAATCCTGGTAGACACTCACAAACCATTGTCCTTACAGGGAGAGTATCTAATACTTTACAAAGAGCATTGACACCACATGGTTTAGTTTCCAAGCAAGGATCTATACATTCTCCAGTGAAGCAAGCAGTGCCAGATGGACAGTCATAATCATTCTTACATCTTGGTTCTTCTTCCTTGAAACATCCTCGTGTAACATCTCCAACAAATCCGATAGGACAAGAGCATACTGGTTGGTAATTGTACACTTTGCATTCCATAGGTTCTTCGCATGGATTGCGGACAAGACATGGATCTTCACATTTATTGTTGATGCAAGCTCTGTTTGTAGGACATTCACTATCAGATCTACAACCAACCAAGACACAAGCAACATTAGGGTTGCCCATGAGACCAGGTGGACACTCGCAGATGGCACGATGGTTGACTCCGTAACACTTAGCTAAGTTGCCACAGGATGAGCCATCAGGAGCGCAGACTGGAATACATTGTTTATTCACACAAGAATGTTGTCCTGAACAATCTGAGTCATGTCTGCAGCCAATCTGTACACATTCAATATCTGGGTTTCCTTCATATCCCTGTTTGCATGTGCATACAGGTTTGTGGTTCTTGATTCTACATTCTGCATTTGGTCCGCAGTTGCATGGATTCCTACAGATACTGTTAATACAAGCTGTGTTGGGTGAGCAGTCATCGTCTGTGATACATCCTCCGATGGTTCTTATTGGAGTTGTTGGTTTGCATGTTCCACTTCCACTGCTCACATATCCACTTGGACAGACACAGATCATAGTTCTGACAGGTAATGATGGGACTACTTCGCACTCTGAAGGTCTGGTGCATGGTTCTAGTACTGTGCAAGGGTTCTCGCATTTGTTGTTAAGACAGGCCAATCTGGATGGGCAATCTCCATCAACTATACATTCAGGTCCAGGTACAGCTCTACAATCTACGTAAGGATTGCCTTCCATGTTGTCAGGACACTTGCACATTGGTAAATGATTGGTGACATGGCATTCAGCTCTTTGAGAGCAAGGGTTGTCGTAAATACATGGATTGATACATTGGCTGTTAATACATTGACGATCAGATGGGCAATCGTTGTTTCTCAGACAGCCAACAACATAACATCTTTCATGTGGGTTTCCTCTGAAGCCACTCAGACATCTACATTCTGCTTTACTTCCATAGGCATAACATTCCGCATTAATTCCACAAGGATCATTGATAAGGCAAGGGTTGACACAATTTCCATTAATACAAGCTTTTCCAGAATCACACTCAGAATCAATTCTACAGCCGACAGTTCTACAGGCCACATTGGGATTTCCTTCGTATCCTTCTTCACAAGAGCATATTGGTCTATGGTTCTGAACAAAGCATTGAGAGTTCAATCCACAGTTGCATGGGTTCTTACAAATACGATTGATGCATGATTCATGGCTTGGACAATCACTATCAGATGTGCAGCCAGGTGGCACGGCAGTAATTACTGCTCTACATTCTCCAGCATTATCAGGTACCCAACCTTCTGGACAAATACAAGTCATGGTTCTCACTGGGATACTATCCAAGACATCGCATCTAGCACTCTTAGCACAAGGTGTCAGTTCTGTGCATGGGTTGAGGCAAGTATTTCTTATACAAGCAAGTTTGCTGGGGCAGTCATAATCCATTCTGCATTCTGGTTCTTCTGTGGTTGCTAATGGTGTACGTTCACAGAATGACAGTGGGTTTCCATTTGGTAAATGATCTGGACATCTGCAACTTACAGCGTGGTTTTGTACGAAGCAGAGTGCATTTTGAGCACAAGGAATATTTCCAGA
The DNA here is from genome assembly GCA_947579605.1 of Athripsodes cinereus. NCBI lineage: Eukaryota > Metazoa > Arthropoda > Insecta > Trichoptera > Leptoceridae > Athripsodes > Athripsodes cinereus. The sequence goes on along the minus strand of OX388313.1, from coordinate 8,058,132 downwards.
GTGAATACATGGGTTAATACATCTGTGATTGAGACAAGCTCTATCGTTGGGACAGTCAGTATCACTGCGGCATTCTTCTCTCTCGCAGCGGTCATATGGATTTCCAGTGAAGCCATCTGGACACCTGCAGGCTGATCGGTGATTCTTTCCAAAGCATTCTGCTTGAATGGAACATGGGTTGTCCAGGAGACATGGGTTGGTACATTCTCCATTGTAGCACTGTTTGGTGCCATCACATTCATTATCTGATTGACAACCAACTGAAAAGAAAGAAGTATATCACAAATAGTTGTATTTCGAAATAAAAATTATAAAGATTTATTATATTTTTAAAATAAAAGACAATATAACATACTCTTGATACAGCCAGTTTGTGGGTTTCCATAGAATCCTTTCTTGCAGTAGCAGATGGCATAATGGTTGTTGACTTTGCATTCAGCATTGGGTCCACAATTGCAAGGGCTTGTACAATAACGATTGATACAACTATCGGAGAGGGCGCAATCAGAGTTGGAGGTACATTGGGCAATGTTTGCAGATGCTGGAAAAGAAAACAGTATATAAAGATATGAACAAATTATGGAGGGAAGATTCCAGGTTAAAAATATTATTTGGTGATACTTACGTGGTATACATTCTCTTCTCGGATCTCCAGTATATCCTTGAGGACATTTGCAAACTGGAGTATGGTTTTGGATATGACAGAACGCTCCTCTTGCACATGGGTCTCCAACAAGGCATGGATTTATGCATAGTTCATTTACACACATTCTGTCATTGGGGCAGTCGTCATTCTTATAGCACTCAGCTTGTGGTGGCAGAACTGGAATCTTGGGCACTGGAAAACATAAGAAAAAATTGATAAAGATGTCTCACTAATTTTTCCAGGCTAATAAGTAAAGAAGACACTAAGAAATTGTACTTACTGTTGGTACATTCCACGTGGGGATTTCCAACATATCCAGGAGCACAGGAACAGATACCACGATGTACTTCAGGAGTGCATTGAGCATTGATTCCACAAACATCCACTTTACAAGCCTCTATACAAGAACCGCGTATACACTTATCACTGATAGCACATTCAGAGTCTTTGGTACACTGTGATACTGGTCTTACAATCTGGTTACATCTTCCAGCTGGATCTGTGACAGTATCCATTGGACATTCACAAATTACTGTTCTCAATGGGAGTGTGTCCAAAACTCGACATTCTTGTTGAGCCATACAAATGTTGGGAATAGCACATGGGTTTTGACAACGTGAATTAATACAAGCTAATAAAGATGGGCAATCGGCATCAATTGTACATTCTGGTCTTTCTGGTTGTCTGTTCTGGATGCATTGGACGTAAGGATTTCCTGACATTCCTGGTAGGCATGAGCATTTGGCTTGATGGTCTTTTCCTATACATGTTGCTGACTGAGCGCAAGTATCTTCTTCGCACACAGGTCTGCAGACTCTGTTTAATCTATCGCAAGCTTCGTGGTCGGCACAATCTTCATTATACTGGCATATGACTGATATACAAGAGACCAGTGGGTTTCCTTGTGTTCCAGGTGGACAGACACACTGAGCTCTGTGAAGTTGGATGACACATTCAGCTCCACGGCCACATTGGGTAACACCTCCATTGCGACATGGGTTCAAGCAATGTTCATTGATACAGGCCTTGTCAAATGGACATTCATTATCAGACTTGCACTCAGCTGGAAGTAAAACATTACTTGTAAGTAAATTTTTAATACAAAAATATGAGAAATGTGTTTGTTGATAATCTTTCTGTTTAAATAATAAATTCTAATTAAATACAAGTCTTCAAATTATCTATCTATTATACCATCACATGACCTGCCATAAGTGGAATAGCCAAAAAATAGCTGCATATAACGAACATTTAAGACGTCATTTTAGTAAAAAAAATAAGACATTTAACATCATTTTGAGGTGGTCGGTAGTATGATGGTAGAGTCTTGGACTATCATTCGAGAGTCCCGGGTTCAACTCCATACGCTGCCGACTCACTCGACCATATACTCGACAGCATATTGCTTATTGTGAGGGTGTCTGGGTGTATTTGAGTTGATTCCAAATCCAGATTCATCTTTAAAAAAAGGACGGGTGGCATACTTCAACGCTGGATTGATGAGGTTAAATGATTTCTATACGAAGAAAGTATGTAATAAAGTTTATATTAATGTATTCCTTACGTTTGTAGCACTGTATTTGTGGGTTACCACCCCATCCGAGAGGACAGTTGCACGTTGGTCTATGCTGTGATACTCTGCACTCGGCATTGCTTCCACAAGGATTGGCGGCGGCACAAGGGTCTTGACAGCGCTGGTTGATGCAAGCCTTGTCCAGTGGACAGGCTGAGTCTGATTGGCATTCAGGTAGGGTCTCTGGTACTGAAAAAATAAAAGACAAATATAATTTTTTCTGTATCTCTGTTAAGTGAATATATTAACATTCTACATATTATTGAAGATTCTAAAAATTTGATAATATTCAAAATATTTTTTTTTGTCTGAAACTGATATGTACAGAAATGTACAGAAAGTGATATCTTCTGATTTCACAATTTAAAATTTCTAAAATTCGAATACTTTTTGTATTAAAAACAAATTTTTCTTTGTGGTTTTGGTCAACCATCATAGTACCTCAAAACCTTGAACAACTGTATCTTGGAATATTAGAACTAGGTGATCAGTAAGATAAGCCATAAAACTCATTCCATGTTAAGCCATAAAACACACTCAACTCATCCATTCATTCATTTAGACCATCACACCATTTCCCACAGATAGGGCAGCCAGCAGATGAATTGCATAGTGTCCTTAAGGTGCTTTGGCACCAAAACGACACTTGTAAATTTTAAGATAATAAAAATAAAATTACCTGGATAACAATTGATGAATGGATTTCCAATGAGTCCAGTTGCGCATTTGCATGATGCGCGGTGATTGACAGGTGTACACAATGCATTTGACGCACATGGGTTACCAATCACGCACGGATTGACACATTGTCTATTCAAACATGTTTCAGTAGATTGACATTCACTGTCGCTTGAACATCCAGCATCTTTATGTGGAGCTGTGAAATCGTAACAGAAAAAAATTAACTCAAGAATTTAAATTTAGAATTCAAACCTTTTTTGAATAATCTGTGTGTTGCTGTATAAAAAAATGTTTTATTATTAAAGAAACCTTATTTTTTTCAGGCTTGCAATAGTAAATGAATGAAAAAAGATTTTCAAATAATATAAAGTTTTTGGAATAGGTATAAGGATTATGGATCAGAAAAAAGATTTAAAAAAAATTACATACTTAAGTAGAAATTTGGAAATTATGTATATACACAAAAATATGTACATTGTGCATTCACATAAAGAAGATTCAAAATAAAAAATAGACAATTTTATATGTACACAAATAATAAAAAAAATTGTTTAAAACATTTTGTATGTACAAAAATATTGTGCAATTTTTTGAGTGACACTCCTCAGTGTATTTTTTCTTTTTAACATACCTATATTTTCCTTTTACTATGTATGCTGTTTTAGAACAAAAAAATGTAATAAATTTTACAAAAAGCAATTGAATATCGGAAAAAAAAACAAAAAAACTTAATCTAAAAATTTGAGGTGATTATTGATAGCAAAATTTATAACACACCAGACTCTAAATTTGGAGATCGGAGGTTCAAATTTTGCTATCAAATTGATTTTTAATGTTACATTACTTATGGAGTAAGCAGAAAGGATGGAATAGAAATCTATTAGCCAGTGAAAAATATTTCATGAATCTCACGAGTTTGTGATGAATTTACATCTAGATTATTTTAACCACAAAAAAATGTATTCAAGTAAAAATTACACCAAAATCTTTTTTGCCTGACGATGTGATCGGAGCTTTTGAAAGCCATCAAAAGAAATCATACAAATACAGTTAAGCTGAGCAGAAATATAAAATACTAAATCTTTGCATATACAATTTGTAACAAAAAATTTAAGAAACTGAAATTCTACAATCATCTCTTCAGTCTGTATTCATTTACTGTTGGACATAGGCTACTTTATTAATACACTTTTTATTTCTGTGTTTTGCTTTTTTCTTCCACCTGGCTTCTCTAATTTTCTTTATAAATTTTATTGTATTTCTATTTTTTAATTCATAATATCGTGTTAATATTTACCAAGTTTGCATTCTACATCGGCATCGCCCACATAACCTGGAGGACATAGACAAGCCATTGTCCTCAAAGGTAATGTGTCTACTACAGAACATTCAGCGTTTCTTCCGCAAGGTGTTGTCTCTACACACGGATTCTTGCACACACCACTGAAGCAAGCCAGCTTGCTGGGACAATCGGCGTCCATTCTGCATTGAGGTTCAATCTCAACTGAAAATGAATGGAAAAATTTAATTTCAAATGCAATATATCAAGGATATCCCGTTAGTTACATGTTATGTAAAACTGAGTTAGTGCACATATCTCTAATGTGTAAAAAAAATATAAAAATTTATAATTTAATTTGCCAATAATGTTCATTCTATAAACACGTTTTTCAAGTGTTTTCCTTTAAAAATTAAAAAGCTTATAATGTCAAATTATAAATATAAAGATATCGAGAATATGTGATATGCCTTATTGCTGAGTGATAAATCAGGCCCCTTAGACGAACCGCACTTGGCGATCGACTACAAACAAACTTTTCGACAATAACGGCAATAATAACGCTTAATTAATAACAGTACATTGTAGGTAGATTGTCAAAAAGTTCGTCAGTAGTCGATTGCCAAATGTGGGTTGTCTAGGGCAGCTGGGACTTTCTCAATTTTTACTACATAATGAATGAATCTTTATGACATTTTTTAGAATAGGATTATTATTTTAAAAGGTTTATACCCCATTTAGTAATTTGTTTATAAAATACAGAATTAAAAATTTAGATAGGTACTTCATTTTGATTAATACCTTAGTCTCAACTTATTCAAAGACAAATAACTTTGTTTTTTTTTTACAATAAATGGGAATAAAAATTTATTCTTAGATTTCAAAAGAAATAAAAAAAAGTACTTACCTCTTGTACAAGATGATGTTGGATCTCCGGTATAACCCGGTGGACAGCGACAGTTAGCACGATGATTTGTGACGAGACATTGAGCAGAAGGTGCGCAAGCGCACGGATCCACGCAACGTTCGTTCTTACAAGACAGAGTTGAAGGACAATCATCGTCTGAAGTACATTCGGGTCGTGTGCAGCGCACTAGAGGATCTCCTCTAAGTGGTGGAGGGCAGAAACATCTGGCGCGATGGTTGCCATCGGCGATACAAGTTGCGCTGAGACCGCACTGTGTGATACGGCACGGATCTACGCACTCCTTGTTCACGCACGCTTGGGTTGGTGGACAATCTGAATCACTGCGACAGCCGACTGAAAAAAAATTATATGTTAGAAAGATATTTTTTTTAATAATGTGTAAAATACAAAATTTGAATACCTACCAAAATGTTGTAACGTGAGGACATATTTAAGTTACTTGCAAATTATTCAAAAATAAACCTATTATATTTCAATGAAATCTTCCTACAAAAATTTATGAATTTTAATAATCTTTTGTATGTTAAATAAATAAAAAAAAGAAGATAATTATATTAGTTGGGTTAGTTGTAAGAGATCGCACTTTTGCAATAAACTCGCCATCTGTATATTGATAATATCTTATTTGAACGCATTTTTCTACAAAATTGTTTGTATTGTGATCAATGTACAGTAAAGAATGAATAAACAAATAAATAAAGATATTTGGTATATTATTTTATTTATCAAATCTTTCTAATTCATTTAATCAATCTTTAATTCAGCAATGAGATATGCTGCCAGACTTGAATGTTATTTACTTTGGTGACATACACGCAAAAAAAGACATGGATGTTTTTAACATGCAGTTGATGAAATATCTTAAATAGCAAATCATTAAAACTGGTATGAAAAGTCTGGTTTAACGAAAGCAACATCTTTCAGCTAATCTTTTACTCTTATTTATAAGACTTACTTTCATAGCAAATAGCATTGGCGTTTCCTGTGTAACCATCATGACAGGTACACAAAGGACGATGTAACTGAACTCTGCAGTCTGCATTCTGTCCACAAGATGTAGAACTGCAAGGGTTTCTGCATTGTTGGTTGATGCAGGCCTTATCATTGGGACAGTCAGTGTTCTGAGTGCATTCAACTTTAGGAACTGAAAAAGAAATTACGCAATTAGCACATGATATTTGAACACAATACTTTTATAGAAATGTTGTCAAGTGCTTCATAAAATCTAATTGTTACCTACATTGTCTATATAGCACTTCGAAATAAAATGTTGTTTTACTCAAAACTACTGGTCGTTGACTTTGTTCATTTTGTGTATCCTTCAAGTGATGTCATCTTACAAATAGTACAATAAGAAATGTTTGAATGAAAACATTAAAAAAAGTTGAACAGAAGACAAAAGTGTACATACGTGGCTCAGCCATAATGGGTTGGCAGCTGACTTGAGCAGATCCTGTATATCCAGGTGGACAGAGACACACGGCATTATGGTTCACAACCTGGCAGAGAGCGTTCACACCGCAGGCACCTCTACAAGGGTCTCCACATTTCTGTGAGAAGCAAGCCTTGTCTCTAGGACAGTCTTGATTGATGATACATTCCGGATATACACAGCTGGCTACTCCGTTTACAACGCGACACTGTCCATTTGGTCCACATGGAGATGGGTTGCATGGATCAACTGGCACAGGTGCTGAAAAAGAAAAAGATTTATTATTATTGGTTATTTATTCAAAACACTGTTTTTCTATGGTCAGGACAACCCTCTTTCAGAATACAACAAAATGACAGTACCTATTAGAAATGTTGTAAAGAATTAATAAAATTTATTGTGCAGGATCTTTCAAAATGGAGAATACTCGTCTCCACACTGTACTCCCGAGGGGATGAGTTAAGGGCAATAGAAGAAAGAAAATTAAAGAAAGAAATAAAGAAATTCATATATTATAAACTACTTCTGGAAACCTTACGGTCCTGAAAAGGTTGAAACCCAAAATGTTTCTGATCACTATCTCTGCTATATGTACCAATTGTAAATTTGTTTACTCTGAATTTTGGTTTCACAAAATATATTTTGCTAGTCACACGCATAGTTTCATTGTTTAATTTTATTTGTGTGTTTTACTTTTTCTCCCATGCCGGATAATTGTTTTTTTCAGCATAATTGCATTAGTCAATCCTTTGGGTCGCTCATGAGGGACAGAATTATTATTTCTATAAGAGATCATTCATTAAAGAGCATTGTTTTTCTGTCGAGTGGGCACATAATTATTCTGAATCAAGGGGATTGTGTCTGCCCTATACTCATGAGAGGAGAATCAAAGGGTGAAAAAAAGAAAGACTTACCTTGCACTTCTCTGCATCCCACGAATGGATCACCGACAAGTGGTGCAGGGCATGAACAGATAGGACTGTGATTGATGGTCTGACATTGCGCCCTATGTCCACATACACCAGGACAAGGATCGGCACATTTGCTATTGATACAGGCCTTATCTCTTGCACAGTCTGAGTTGATGGTACATTCAGGTCTGCAACCGCTTCCAGTTGGAGAGCCAAAGTATCCTGGTAGACATTCACATAGTGCGTTTGGTCCAGATCTGCGACACACTGCGTTGGGGCCGCATGGTGATGGATTGCATGGATCTGGTGTCTCTACTGGTTCCACTGTTAAAAAATTGTTTTCATGTGATTTTGTTTCTTAAAATAAATATGAATTTCTAGGCTTAAAATAAATCTAAATACACACTTAACACCTTCACAGTAAGCGATGTGCTTGTGTTGTGAAGATAGAGTATGTTGGCAGAGGGTGGACACTATCCTGAGACCTTTCATATATGCATTTAGATGGGATCTTCACTATTAAAAATAACACCCATAACACCCTCATCACTAAATTAAATTGATATATGAAAATATGTGATGTATCACAAATATCTGCCTTTGACAGGATAATCGAAAACTCACAGACAAACATCTATCCACAGAAATATGGAAATTTAATTAAAACATTTGTAAATTTTATGATAAAAAAATTGTCAGAAAAAAATGTTGTGTGACAAACCTTTCATTGGAACAAAGAGGCACTGTCTGAAGGCATCTCCTGTAGTGCCAGGTGGACAGGAACATATGGGCACATGATTAGTAACAGAGCATAAAGCTCCTACTCCACAGGTACCAGGGCATGGGTCCTTGCAATGAGATCTGATGCAAGCCAGGGATGCTGGACAGTCTGCGGAAGACAGACATTCTGGACGACAGCCAAAGTAAGGGTTGCCTTGGTAGTCTGGGAGACACTCGCAAACTGCAACTCCATTTCGAACCTAGAAAAGAAAAATGTAAATAAAATTACCCATCTATTTGATACTATCATTGTGGTAGTTCCTAAAAATTATCACTTGTACTCGCAGTCACTTGTACACTAGAATAAAGGAACATACAAAGGCGATTAGAAACTTAAGTATTAATTCTGAGATGGCGGATCATGCAAGGGAGACAGGACACAGTTTTGGTGAAGATGATGCCGAAGTACTCCATATGTGTGAAAAGGGTTTTAAATTAGATATTTTAGAGACATTGGAAATACACAAGAATTTGAATAATGTAGTGAATGTTCAGATACCAACACTGACATCCCCACTTCTAAAACTTTTGGTGTAGGTAGTTTATTAAAGTGAGCTCAGTATTACATTGTCATCGATAATGAACAGTTCGAAAACGTTCTGACATTGAAATAAAGTGAAGTGGAAGTAAAACAGTGTTCTGTAATACATTAATTTTATTATTTTATAAAATGACATTCCACAAAGTTTCTCTCGAAAATTTCGATTTTTTTTTAATAAAATGTGTATTTATTCCTGTTTAACTAATCACATCTAATCTGAGAACAGAGCTATTCCTGATTGAACTAAAACGTCATTCACAAAATAATTTGTTCCAAGATGCACCTTTTTAATTTGTTTATACAGATAATTAAAAATTTTCATTAATATAAATTTTGTTCCACAATGTGAATTTTTAATATTTCAAACGGCAGCTGTTTTTTCTATGGTTAGAGTGTGTTATAAACAATTAAGACAGCCAGGAATAATTTAAACAATGGAAATATAATATATCTTTGTAAGTAACATGCCATTTAGCTGCATAGATAAAATAGAAGTTATTCCGTAATAGAGAATATGAGTGTATGAATTTTAAGTTGAAAATATTACATTACAAGTTACCTACAACAATAAACCATTAAATGATGATATCACAGAAAAATGTTTGGAGGGCAGTGTCCCAACACAACAAAACAAACAAAAAGTGTTTACGAACATGACCAATTTATTATTCAATCGTTGTATAAAATAGAAATAGAGAATGTATAATTAAGTATTATTGTAAAGTAATTTAATAATTATATTTTATATTAGAACCTGTTGACAAGTCAACTTATATGACTTAACAGGACCATGTATTTTATGCCTATAATTGATACTAATAAATAAATAAAAAAAAAAGTTCAAAGATTAACGTAACGTTAAATAATATGCTTTCTGTAAAAAGTAATAAGGTATAGGTATACATATTTCCACAAAAGGATAAAGCGTACCACGTGAAAGAAAATGCTTAAGGTGGTATCTCTTTCTAACTGAAAAATTTATAAATAATTAAAAACACTTATATTTTCACTATATTTATTTTAACTCTAATGTTTTCACCCACTTCAATGGGCATTCTCAAGAGTACTGCATGAAAAAGAGATAAAGTATCATAACTCATGCTATCTCAGATAGTAAATTATTTCAAAGAAGAGCGTTGTTATGTATTAAATCCTTCCAACTGTCAGGGTTACAAAATCATTTAATATTGGGTGGAACGCCTAAAGAATACCTGATAATAAAAAAAAAAACAGTCAGTGCAATTTTTAAATTCAGAATAGTATGTAAAGTGTATTCTATTATTGAGAATTTAACCCACTACAATTATTTAACAAAGACATTCCTACATGGAGACACAGATTATTGGCAATAATCTGACTGTATTTTTTTTTCGTAATATTAAAAAGTATACTTTACCTGACAACGGGCGTTGGATCCACAGGGTGAAGGATAACATGGATCTCTTGGTTCTGCGGGTGGCTCAATTGGTACTAAGGAAATAAAAAAATTCAAAACAATTAGTCATGTTCATCACAAAATCTTCAAAAACTAAATTCTACCATAAAACACAAAATAAAACCACTAAGACTATGTGAAAAATGAAAAACTAAAAAAGAGAAACACTAATGTACAAAAGTTAACTATGATAGAGATTGTAGCGAGAAAACAGAATGAGAAAAATGATAAAAACACACAAAGTAAGAAAGTAATTAACAAAAGTAAACACAACACAACAAACATGCAACAAACATAAGTGTGACAAGACAATATAAGTGTGTTTAAAACAAATTGTGTGATATGATGAATATTAAAACGATTTGTGTGCTTGGTAAAATAAAATGATACTGATATAAAATGTACATTTAATGAATATGGAATTAAGTTTATCAAATAATCACGAATGGTTATAAAGCGACACCCATGCCCGGTATCACATGATAAACACTCAGCAATTATTCGATGTTTTAAAATAATATTGTATAAGATAAGGAAAATGGCCTTACTAGGTTTGGGTGAACAATATCTAAACGGATCACCAATGAAATTGGGTGGGCAAACGCAGTTGGGTATGTGGAGTGTGACGGAACATTTAGCATTAGGGGCACAAGTTCCCGGGCACGGATCGGAGCATTTCTGATTCAAACAGGCCAGATGGGAGGGGCATTCAGAGTTCATGACGCATTCGGGACGGCACGATGGGGGCGATCCTACAAAACCAGGTAGGCAAGAACATGCAGGGGATCCTCCGGGTGAAGATGTGCATTGAGAGTTGGGACCGCAAGGTGATGGGTTGCAAGGGTCTCTTGGTTCTTCTGGAGGAGTTTTCGGAGCTGGAAAATATCAAAACATTATTAAAATAAATAAAAAAAATCAAAAAGGTACATATTTTTGGAGTTGGAAGGGTATTGGTAGGCGCTTACGACTGGGATAACATCTGGTGAATGGATCTCCAATATATCCTGGTGGACAGTTGCATATTGGGTTATGATTGACAACTTGACACAAAGCTGACAGTCCGCATGTTCCTGGGCAAGGATCTTGACATTTTTGATTGATGCAAGCTCTGTCACTGACACAATCTGTACTGACAACACACTCTGGTCGACAGTTTGGTGGAGCTCCCACAAAACCTAATAGACATGAGCATACAGCTTGGCGGTTTATTTCTCTACATTGACTGTTTGGTCCGCATGGTGACGGATTGCATGGATGTGGTTCAGGTGGAGCTGCAAGACATTTAAAAAGATCAATATATACTATATATAACTATATATACCAAACGGCATATTTAAGAATCTACAAGAATTCACTTGAAAAACCAACCTTGCACAGCTTGACAGTAAACGAATGGATCTCCTGATAATGGAGATGGGCAAGAGCACATTGGCAGGTGATTGATGACATTACAAATTGCTCCTTGTCCACAAGTTCCTGGACAAGGATCTCCACATTTGCTTCTTATGCAAGCTCTATTCTTGGGACAATCGTAGTTTTGAACACACTCAGGTTGACAGCTGACATAAGGATTGCCATGGTATTCTGGTATGCATGTGCATATTCCATTGTCACATCTTGTATTAGGTCCACATGGAGATGGATTGCATGGGTCAGTTTTCATGACTTCAACAGCTAAAAAGAAATAATATATTATCAATACATGCAGAATTTTCTACTTACTGATCTTCATAAGAAATTGAGTTCTTCGAATTGGCTGGAAGAAATCGCATATGCGATACCTGCCTCTGGGTGTTTTTTTTTTGTAATTATATAACATGCTTGTAAACTATATTATCCCAATAAAGTATTATTTATTTATTCTTACGTTCTGGTGGAACGGGATTGCATCTGACAAATGGATCTCCAGTATATCTTTGAATACATGTGCAGATTGGTACATGATTATTCACATTACACAAGGCATTCAAACCACATGATCCTGGACAAGGGTCTCTGCATTTCTCATTGATACAAGCTAAGTTGCTGAGACATTCCTGATTGATGGTACATTCTGGTCTGCAGTTTGGTGGCGAGCCAATATAATTTGAAATACATGAACACTGAGCTACTCCATTTACATCACGACATATTGAGAATGGACCACATGGACTTGGTAAGCATGGATTTCTCGGTGGTTCTGGATCTTTTGGCGGTGCTAAAAAAACATCATTATAAAATCAGAATGAAATAAAAAAACAACAACTGTAAAAATAACAAGCTTATAGGAATTTGGTTTGTATTTGGGACTTACGTGGAATTGGATAGCACGATGCAAATGGATCTCCAGTATAACCGGCAATACAAGAACAAACTGGACTGTGGAAATACACTTTACAATCTGCATTTCTTCCACACGGTTCTGGACAAGGGTTGGCACATTTCTGATTGATACAGGCTTTGTCCGATGGACATTCTGCACTTGTGACACATTCAGGTCTACAATTAGGTGGACTGCCAATATATGATGGCAGACAAGTGCAAACAGCTTGACCATTTATAGCCCTGCATTGACTGTTTGGTCCACAAGGTGTTGGTTCACATGGGTTCACTGGTTGAGGTATATCTGAAGAAAATATGAAACAAAACTTATTCAACTGAATGAAAATGCTTCACATATACTAAAAACTATATAAAGTTAAGCAAGTATTATTCACCTTTTGGTGTCATGTAACAGTTACGGAATGGATCTCCTGTGTATCCTGGAATACAGGAACATGATGGTACATGGTTTATAACTCTACACAGGGCATTCTGTCCACATGTTCCTGGGCAAGGATCTTGACATCTATTCTGTGAACAAGCTTTGTTTGACGGGCAATCTGAATTGATGACACATTCGGGTCGACAGCCTTCATAAGGATTTCCGAAATAGTTGGGTAGACATGAACAAGATCCTGCACCATTTTGTTCTCTGCAGACAGCATTTGCACCACATGGATCAGGCAGACATGGATATAGTAAATTAGCAGGCCTTGATACGGGTTCTAAAACAACAAAAAATATTGAAGATGTGCACAACGTGTAAACTAGGGATGTATTAGTTTCTTTCATTATTATTAAAAAAATTCTAGCAATTAATGTCAATATTATTACAAAATGAATTGAGGAACATGAATTTATTATAAATTTTCACCTTCTGCAACAGTGCACTGTCTGAAAGCATCACCAGTGTAACCAACAAGACAGGCACAATTTGGAGTATGACTAACAACTCTGCATTCAGCATTTAAGCCACAAATTCCTGGACAAGGATCTTTACAGCGATTATTTATACAGGCCAAGTGGCTGGCACACTCGCTGTTACTGACACATTCTGGTTTACAATTTGGTGGAACGCCCACAAAGTTAGCTAAACAGCTGCATGAAGGTGATTCTCCAACAACTCGACATTCTGAATTAGGTCCGCATGGCGATGGTCGACATGGATCTTGAGGTATAACTGGATCTTGTTCTAAAGAAAAAATATATTCAACTTTATTATTTATAATGAATTATTATAAGATGTAAAATATAAGATTTTGAAATTATCAACCATTTTGCATCGATAAATATTAAAATTAATTAAAAACTGCGATGTGACTTACGGATAACATAACATTTGACGAATGGATCACCAGTATAACCACGATCACATGAGCATATTGGATTATGGTTCAACACTTGACATCTAGCATTAAATCCACAAGTTCCAGGACATGGATCTATACATTTCTGATTTAGACAAGCTAAACTCAATCTGCAATCTGAGCTTGATATACATTCAGGTCGGCAAGATGGTGGTGTGCCAATGAAACCAACGATACATGAACAGACTGCTTGCTTATTTATTTCTCTGCATATGCTGTTAGGTCCACAAGGTGATGGTTCACATGGGTTAGTATCTTCGACAATTGGACCTAAGGATCATACAAATGACAAATAAAAATGTTGAATTTAATAAATAATCTGATTCATAAAATTAATGAGTATAAAATATAAACAAACTTACTTTGATAAGGATTGCAGTTGATAAATGGATTTCCTGAAGTGCCAGGTGGACAAGAGCACATTGGAACATGATTAATCACATCACATAATGCACTTTGTCCACAGGCATTCACACATGGATTATCACATTTGTTACGTACACATGCTTTACTCTTCATGCAATCTTCATTTATAACACACTCAGGTCGACAACCGGTATATGGATCACCGAAAAATTCCGGTAAACAAGTGCATTGTCCTGCATCACATCTTGCATTGCCACCACATGGTGATGGGTTGCATGGGTCTTGTGGAACTGGGTCAGCTAAAAGAAAATTTGAAAATTAATTTCGAGGATTGAATGACTAAAAAAAGTATTTCAATTCATTGCACAAGAGCTAATTTACCTGGTGGAATTGGACTGCAGTATGAGAATGGATCACCAGTGTATCCTTGCACACACGTACACACTGGTGTGTGGTTGATAACAGCACATTGTGAATTGGTACCGCATGAACCTGGACAAGGATCACGACATTTACTGGATATGCATGCAAGTTGGCTAGAACACTCTGCATTGATAGAGCATTCTGGTCTACAATTTGGTGGACTACCAATGTAATTGGATAGACATGAACAAGATGGAACATTGCCATTGGTTTGACAGATTGAGTTGGGTCCACAAGGAGATGGAACGCATGGGTTTGTATACACTACATCTTTTGGTGCTGAAATTAAAATACAAAATAATTAAATACTTTGAATAATAAAGGGCATTGTAACTGAACAGTGTATCATAATACGGAAAAAAAGTACTAACGAGGTGGGATAGGTGTGCATCTGACAAATGGATCTCCAGTAAAGCCTACATCACACGAACATATTGGGCTGTGATTGACAACATTACATGTAGCACTTGTACCACATGTTCCCGGGCATGGATTCACACATTTCTGATTGTTACAACTCTTGTCAGATGGACATTCTGTGCTGACAACACATTCAGGTCGACATTGTGGAGGGCTTCCAACAAAGGTAGGTAAACACGAACATGATGCTTGATTATTGTTCACTCTGCACTGAGAGTTGGGACCGCAAGGGCTAGGTTCACAAGGTGATGTTATTATTACAGGTGGATCTAAAAATATCAAAATGTTACTGTGGATTCTAAATCATATGAAATAAATAAATATATTTTGAGAAAGAGCATAAAGTTTTGGAAGCAGATTATAATACAAACCTTGAGGTAATAAGGAACAGTACTGGAATGGATTTCCAGTATATCCACTTGGGCATGTACAAATTGGAACATGGTTAATAGCTTGACACAAAGCATTAGACCCACATGTTCCAGGACAAGGGTCTTTACATTTATTTCCAATACAGGCTCTGTTAGAAGCACAGTCAGTATTGATAACACATTCCGGTTTACAGCCTTCATACGGATTTCCAAAATATTCAGGAAGACAAGTACATGATCCAGCTTTGTTATTTACTCTACAAACTGCATTTGCACCACACGGTGATGGATAGCAGGGATCAGTTCTATCTATTACTGGATCCTTTTGGACGACTAGACATTGAGTGAAAGGATCTCCAGTAAATCCAGGAATACAAGAACATGTTGGACTATGAGTTACAACAAAGCACTGAGCATTAAGCCCACATGATCCAGGACAAGGATCTTTACATTTCTGTCTAATACAAGCCAAATTATTGGAACAATCGCCATTGTAAATACATTCCGGACGGCAGTTTGGAGGAGAACCAATATAATCTGCCAAACATGAGCATGAAAATGTGTCGCCTTTAACAGTACATTGGCTGTTAGGACCACATGGAGATGGATTGCAATGATCGACAGGTGATGGAACAGGTTCTTGTACAGCTAAAATATGAAGAAAAAAATGTACGCATTAGATAGAATATGCATTCAATGATAAATAAAAATAATTAAACACTAAAAGTACACTTACGAATTTCAAAGCAACGAGTGAAAGGATCACCAGTAAGTCTTGATGGACAAGAACAAACAGGGTTATGATTTATTACAACGCATAAAGCATTCAATCCACAAGTGCCGGGGCACGGATCTCTACACTTCTGATTGCTACATGCTTCATTCTGAGGACATTCAGCACTAACTACACATTCGGGTCTGCACGTTGGTGGACTGCCTATGAATCCTGGTACACATGAACATACAGCTTGACCATTTATTTCTCTACATTGGCTGTTGGGTCCACATGGAGATGGATTGCATGGGTTTGTTATGACGGGAGCTGTATGAAAAAGAAAATGTATAAGATGAGGAGATAAAAAATTAAAGTGGAGTGGTTTCATTTAAAATATTTTAATTAACAGAGACATACCCGGAACGGGACGACAGTCAACAAATGCGTTTCCTGTGAAACCAGATGGACAACTGCACATGGGAATGTGGTTTATGACATCGCAAATGGCATTCTGACCACAAGTACCAGGACAAGGATCGGCACATTTATTTCTCATGCAAGCTTTGTCTCTGGGACAGTCGGCACTCACAACACACTCGGGCCTACATCCAAAGTACGGGTCTCCCTGATATTCCGGTAGACAAGTACACACTCCATCTCGACACTGGGCATTAGCCCCACACGGAGAGGGATTGCATGGATCAGATTCTATTACAGGGTCAGCAGCTAAAATGTACAAACAAATGTGTAACATAAAAGATACTTCAATTGAATATATTTCACTAGTGTCAGATACTTGAAAAGCATTGTCTTACGTGGTTTGGGATAACAGTTTGAGAATGGATCTCCAGTGTAGCCATCCGGACAGGTACACACTGGGGTGTGGTTTATAACAGCGCACTGAGCGCCCAGACCACAAGAGCCTGGACACGGGTCTCTGCATTTTTCATTCATGCAGGCCCTGTTGCTGGGACACTCAGGGTTGATTGTACATTCTGGTCTACAATTTGGTGGACTTCCTATGTAACTTTGGAGGCAAGAGCACGATGGTACTCCTCCGATATTCCTACATTGGGAATTAGGACCGCAAGGTGATGGTACACATGGATCTTGAACTGGCGGTGGTGGAAGTTGAGGAGCTAAAAAAGAAGCACATTTTCTAGTAATTTCTAATACAACGCAAAGGATGGGTTAAATGTATTTATTACTGACAACGCTAAAATGTAACTCACGTGGAATAGGATAGCATCTACTGAAGGGATCTCCTTCGTATCCCGGATTGCAAATGCAAATCGGGCTGTGGTTCTTCACGTCGCATCTGGTATTTTGACCACATGGTCCCGGACAAGGGTTCGTACATTTCTGGTTGAAGCACGCCTTGTCCTGAGGGCATTCTGAACTGACAACGCACTCAGGTCTACAAGCAGGCGGTGCTCCTATATACGATGGTAGACACGAGCACACACCCTGACCGTTCACCACTCTACATTGACTGTTGGGGCCGCATGGTGACGGGTTGCAAGGATCTACGGGATCGGCTACTACGGCTGAGGAAAAAAGTGAGATGGATAAACAATGAAACATGCTCAATAAAATAATATAATGTTAAATACCTTTGCAATAATAATATAATAAATGGACAATGAAGAAATTTAATTATATGTGTATTCTTACGTTCTTGGTAGACATTGCAGTAACGGAATGGATCTCCAGTGAATCCAGGATGACAGTTACAGGAAGGCAAATGATTTACTACTTGGCAATCAGCATTCTGTCCGCATGTTCCAGGACAAGGGTCTTGACACTTGTTTCTAATACACGCTCTGTTGGAGGCACAGTCTGAGTTGATGACACATTCTGGTCGACAGCCCTCATAAGGGTTGCCGAAATATTCAGGGATGCAAGTGCAAGCTCCAGCTCCGTTCTGCTCTCTGCAAATAGCGTTTGCTCCGCAAGGCGAAGGTACGCACGGAGTTGGTCTTTCAACAGGAATTGGATCCTTAGGTTGAATGAAGCATGACGAGAACGGATCTCCTATGTATCCCACAGCACACACGCAATTTGGTGTGTGACTGACAACTCGACACTCAGCATTTGAGCCGCACGTTCCTGGACAAGGATCTTTACATTTCTGATTGATGCAAGCCAAGTTACTAGGGCACTCGCTGTTGCTGACGCATTCAGGTCTGCAGTTTGGAGGTGAGCCGATAAACTCTGGGAGGCAAGAGCATGATGGGGAATCTCCTACTTCTCTGCATTGGGAGTTGGGACCACAGGGCGACGGTTGACAAGGGTTCACTTTAATGGGTGGATCTTCGGCTATGGAGAAAAAAAACAGAATCAATCCCTGTGAGTGATTAAACACAGAATATAAAATAATAATTTGGTACTGATAACATAAATATTAATAATCTTACGTATTGGTTGACATCTGACGAAGGGATCTCCAGAATATCTCGGTGGACATCTGCATATTGGGTTGTGATTTATCACTTCGCATCTGGCGCCAACGCCACATGTACCAGGACAAGGATCTCTACATTTCTGATTGTTACATGCTTCATTCTGAGGACATTCAGCACTAACTACACATTCGGGTCTGCACGTTGGTGGACTGCCTATGAATCCTGGTACACATGAACATACAGCTTGACCATTTATTTCTCTACATTGGCTGTTGGGTCCACATGGAGATGGATTGCATGGGTTTGTTATGACGGGAGCTGTATGAAAAAGAAAATGTATAAGATGAGGAAATAAAAAATTAAAGTGGAGTGGTTCTTTTTAAAATATTTTAATTAACAGAGACATACCCGGAACGGGACGACAGTCAACAAATGCGTTTCCTGTGAAACCAGATGGACAACTGCACATGGGAATGTGGTTTATGACATCGCAAATGGCATTCTGACCACAAGTACCAGGACAAGGATCGGCACATTTATTTCTCATGCAAGCTTTGTCTCTGGGACAGTCGGCACTCACAACACACTCGGGCCTACATCCAAAGTACGGGTCTCCCTGATATTCCGGTAGACAAGTACACACTCCATCTCGACACTGGGCATTAGCCCCACACGGAGAGGGATTGCATGGATCAGATTCTATTACAGGGTCAGCAGCTAAAATGTACAAACAAATGTGTAACATAAAAGATACTTCAATTGAATATATTTCACTAGTGTCAGATACTTGAAAAGCATTGTCTTACGTGGTTTGGGATAACAGTTTGAGAATGGATCTCCAGTGTAGCCATCCGGACAGGTACACACTGGGGTGTGGTTTATAACAGCGCACTGAGCGCCCAGACCACAAGAGCCTGGACACGGGTCTCTGCATTTTTCATTCATGCAGGCCCTGTTGCTGGGACACTCAGGGTTGATTGTACATTCTGGTCTACAATTTGGTGGACTTCCTATGTAATTTTGGAGGCAAGAGCACGATGGTACTCCTCCGATATTCCTACATTGGGAATTAGGACCGCAAGGTGATGGTACACATGGATCTTGAACTGGCGGTGGTGGAAGTTGGGGAGCTAAAAAAGATGCACATATTCTAGTAATTTCTTACACAATGCGAAGGATGGATTACATTTATTTATTACTGACAATGTTAAAATATAACTCACGTGGAATAGGATAACATCTACTGAAGGGATCTCCTTCGTATCCCGGATTGCAAATGCAAATCGGGCTGTGGTTCTTCACGTCGCATCTGGTATTTTGACCACATGGTCCCGGACAAGGGTTCGTACATTTCTGGTTGAAGCACGCCTTGTCCTGAGGGCATTCTGAACTGACAACACACTCGGGTCTACAAGCAGGCGGTGCTCCTATATAAGATGGTAGACACGAGCACACACCCTGACCATTCACTTCTCTACATTGACTGTTAGGGCCACAAGGTGATGGGTTACATGGATCGATGGGATCGGCTACCACAGCTATGAAAGAATTAGAGATAATATTTAAATTTTTATACTCAGGTAACATTAGAAAAATTGTTTATGATGTGATAATAATTCATAATAAGTATGCTTACGTTCTTGATACACGTTACAATAACGGAATGGATCTCCAGTGAATCCAGGGCGACAGTTACAGGAAGGCAAATGATTTACCACTTGGCAATCAGCATTCTGTCCGCATGTTCCAGGACAAGGATCTTGACACTTGTTTCTAATGCACGCTCTATTGGAGGCACAGTCTGAGTTGATGACACACTCTGGCCGACAGCCCTCATATGGGTTACCGAAATATTCGGGAATGCAAGTGCAAGCTCCAGCTCCATTCTGCTCTCTGCAAATAGCATTTGCTCCGCAAGGTGAAGGTATACACGGAGTTGGTCTTTCAACAGGAAGTGGATCCTTGGGTTGTATATAACATGAAGAGAATGGATCTCCTATATATCCTATAACACACACGCAATTTGGTGTGTGACTGACAACTCGACACTCAGCATTTGAGCCGCACGTTCCGGGGCAGGGATCTTTACATTTCTGATTGATGCAAGCCAAGTTACTAGGACATTCGCTGTTGCTGACGCATTCAGGTCTACAGTTTGGAGGTGAACCGATAAACTCTGGGAGGCAAGAGCACGATGGGGAATCTCCTATTTCTCTGCATTGGGAGTTGGGACCGCAGGGTGATGGTTGACAAGGGTTCACTTTAATGGGTGGATCTTCGGCTGTGGAGAAAAATAACAGAATCAATCCCTGTGAGTGATTAACACAGAATATAAAATAATAATTTGGTAGGTACTGATAACATAAATATTAATAATCTTACGTATTGGTTGACATCTGACGAAGGGATCTCCAGAATATCTCGGTGGACATCTGCATATTGGGTTGTGATTTATCACTTCGCATCTGGCGCCAACGCCACATGTACCAGGACAAGGATCTCTACATTTCTGATTGTTACATGCTTCATTCTGAGGACATTCAGCACTAACTACACATTCGGGTCTGCACGTTGGTGGACTGCCTATGAATCCTGGTACACATGAACATACAGCTTGACCATTTATTTCTCTACATTGGCTGTTGGGTCCACATGGAGATGGATTGCATGGGTTTGTTATGACGGGAGCTGTATGAAAAAGAAAATGTATAAGATGAGGAAATAAAAAATTAAAGTGGAGTGGTTCTTTTTAAAATATTTTAATTAACAGAGACATACCCGGAACGGGACGACAGTCAACAAATGCGTTTCCTGTGAAACCAGATGGACAACTGCACATGGGAATGTGGTTTATGACATCGCAAATGGCATTCTGACCACAAGTACCAGGACAAGGATCGGCACATTTATTTCTCATGCAAGCTTTGTCTCTGGGACAGTCGGCACTCACAACACACTCGGGCCTACATCCAAAGTACGGGTCTCCCTGATATTCCGGTAGACAAGTACACACTCCATCTCGACACTGGGCATTAGCCCCACATGGAGAGGGATTGCATGGATCAGATTCTATTACAGGGTCAGCAGCTAAAATGTACAAACAAAAGTGTTACATAAAAGATCCTTCAATTGAATATATTTCACTAGTGTCAGATATTTGAAAAGCATTGCCTTACGTGGTTTTGGATAACAGTTTGAGAATGGGTCTCCGGTGTAGCCATCCGGACAGGTACACACTGGGGTGTGGTTTATAACAGCGCACTGAGCGCCCAGACCACAAGACCCTGGACACGGGTCTCTGCATTTTTCATTCATGCAAGCCCTGTTGCTGGGACACTCAGGGTTGATTGTACATTCTGGTCTACAATTTGGTGGACTTCCTATGTAACTTTGGAGGCAAGAGCACGATGGTACTCCTCCGATATTCCTACATTGGGAATTAGGACCGCAAGGTGATGGTACACATGGATCTTGAACTGGCGGTGGTGGAAGTTGGGGAGCTAAAAAAGATGCACATATTCTAGTAATTTCTTACACAATGCGAAGGATGGATTACATTTATTTATTACTGACAATGTTAAAATATAACTCACGTGGAATAGGATAACATCTACTGAATGGATCTCCTTCGTATCCCGGATTGCAAATGCAAATCGGGCTGTGGTTCTTCACGTCGCATCTGATATTTTGACCACATGGTCCCGGACAAGGGTTCGTACATTTCTGGTTGAAGCACGCCTTGTCCTGAGGGCATTCTGAACTAACAACGCACTCCGGTCTACAAGCAGGCGGTGCTCCTATATACGATGGTAGACACGAGCACACACCCTGACCGTTCACCACTCTACATTGACTGTTCGGGCCGCATGGTGACGGGACGCAAGGATCTACAGGATCGGCGATGGCAGCTAAATTTGAAAAGGTGAAATTTCTTATTGATTTTATCATGATACATTACACATTAACAATATTGGTATTTTGTGTTCCTAGTCAAACCCTTGCTCAATAATTGTGCAATACAACTTTGCAAAAATACAGATGGAGATAATTATATTAAAGTATAGATAGAGCAACTTTCACAAGGAGACGTGATAAAATACTGTTAGTTACAAATATTTTTTTTGCACTACAGTCATTTTTCATATAAAATTTGTTATGGTGAGTGCATTGTATCAATGAGTATATTGATGATAAAATATGACAATTTGTCTGCAAACGTTAATAAACATAAAAAAAAAAATCAGTTATATTTTTTTCATGATAAATGGATATAATAAATATATATGAAATCAAAAGTGTAAGCAGGAGAATTACCTATATGTTACTAATTAACAACATGTTATTTAAGGGCCCCGTTTAGCAAAAACAGTAAAATATTCAATTTTCATCAAATTTGATAGAAAAACTGCCAAAATTTGTTGACCCTAGCGAACATATTGATTTGATAAAATAAAAAAACAAATATTTATTACCCATCTTAGTTGTTTACTAAATAAATCGCAGACTGACGAGATTTATTTAGGTAAGTACTCTTTGTTATATCAAAATACAAATTATTTGTAATATATATATTTTTTATTCATCCTATCAAGCATATAAATACCATAGAATTTAGCAAACTTTTTTTAGTATCCAATAAATCGAGTTCATGTGGTGATTTTTGGTTTCAAAACATGAGAATTTAATAAAAAAAAAAAAAAATCGGTCAATATCCATGAAAAAAACAAAAAAAATAGATTTTTTGTTATTCTATAATTGTAACTATCTAAGTATTCGTAATATTAAAAAAAATATATATGAAATTTTTTTCAAATGTACGGTTCTCGTGCATTAATGTACCAAACACACCCCCGAATTAAATTTTTAGGAATACGCTTTTTTGTAAACGAATATTATGTAGCTAACATCAAGTTTTTTTTAAAAGTTAAAGTTTGATATTGGTAATTAATATTTGTTTTCATATTTTATCAAATCAAAATGTTTGTGGGTTCAATAAGTTTTGAGAGTTCGTATACCAAACTTGTTGAAAATTGAATGTTTTATCGTTTTTGCTAAAGGGGCCACATAAATGTCATATTACAAATAATGGTAGAGTGCCAATAAAATTGTAAAGTAAAATATTTATGAAATTCAGTTTAATGACATTTCAGGCACATTCCTTCGTCTACACTCTAAACAGAATGCACAGGGTACAAGTGCACCTATTAAAAATATTCTCAACACTCTATAGTACCTAGTTTAACATAATCGTAAAACACTAATAATAATGAAGTTCAATATGATGCCATTATACCTACTCAATATATTAAAGTTACTAAACATATATTTGTTCTATACAGTAAAAGCATTTAAAAAAAAATCCATTAATTAATGAATTTGAAATAAATCAAAAAATGTACTAAACATATCATTAATAAAAGGTAGATGTGAATATATTCTTACGTTCTTGGTAGACATTGCAGTAACGGAACGGATCCCCAGTGAATCCGGGGCGACAATTACAGGTTGGCACATGATTTATTACTTGGCAATCAGCGTTCTGTCCGCATGTTCCAGGACATGGGTCTTGACACTTGTTTCTGGTGCAAGCTCTGTTGGAGGCACAGTCTGAGTTGATGACGCACTCCGGTCGACAGCCCTCGTAAGGGTTGCCGAAATATTCAGGAACACACGTGCAAGCCCCAGCTCCGTTCTGTTCTCTGCATATAGCGTTCGCTCCGCAAGGCGAAGGTACGCACGGAGTCGGTCTTTCGACAGGAATTGGATCCTTAGGTTGAATGAAGCATGACGAGAACGGATCTCCCATGTATCCCACAGCACACACGCAATTTGGCGTGTGACTGACAACTCGGCACTCGGCATTTGAGCCGCACGTTCCGGGGCAGGGATCTTTACATTTCTGATTGATACAAGCCAAGTTACTAGGACATTCGCTATTGCTGACGCATTCAGGTCTACAGTTTGGAGGTGAGCCGACAAACTCTTGGAGGCAAGAGCACGATGGGGAATCACCCACTTCTCTGCATTGTGAGTTGGGACCGCAGGGTGAGGGCTGACAGGGGTTCACTTTGATAGGTGGATCTTCAGCTGTGGGAAGGACAAAAATACCATTAGATTCAACGGCTTTCAATCAATTCCGAATGATTACAGACGATATAATATATGCATATATTATACGCAATAATTATAAACGGCCTTACGTATGGGTTGACATCTGACGAAGGGATCTCCTGAATATCTCGGTGGACATCTACATATTGGGTTGTGATTTATTACTTCGCATCTGGCACCAACGCCACATGTACCAGGGCACGGATCTCTACATTTTTGGTTGCTGCATGCCTCGTTCTGAGGACACTCTGCACTGACCACGCATTCGGGTCTGCACGTTGGAGGACTTCCAATGAAACCAGGTACACAGGAGCACACGGCTAAACCATTAATTTCTCTACATTGACTGTTAGGGCCGCACGGGGATGGATTGCATGGATTCGTGACTACAGGGGCTGCATGAAAAAGAAAAACAAAAAAAGGGATTAGATAAAAGGATAATCGGAAATGATGACATTACTTCAAATATCGTCGATAAAGTACGACAAAAACGTACCCGGAACGGGTCGACAGTCGACGAATGCGTTTCCTGTAAAGCCGGATGGACAACTGCACATGGGGATGTGGTTTATCACGTCACAAATGGCATTCTGACCACATGTGCCAGGACATGGATCGGCACACTTATTTCTCATACAAGCTTTGTCTCTGGGACAGTCGGCACTCACGACACACTCGGGCCTGCATCCAAAGTAGGGGTCTCCCTGATATTCTGGTAGACAAGTGCACTCTCCGTCTCTGCACTGAGCGTTGGGTCCGCATGGAGAGGGATTGCAAGGGTCAGATTCGATCACGGGGTCGGCGGCTAAAAGGTACAAATCATACATCGGTTACACACACCTTTCAGTATTCACTATTTCACCAGTGTCACAGATTTGAAAAGAATTGTCTTACGTGGTTTGGGATAGCAGTTTGAGAATGGATCTCCGGTGTAGGCATCCGGACAGGTACACACTGGGGTGTGGTTTATAACAGCGCACTGAGCGCCCAGACCACAAGAGCCTGGACACGGGTCTCTGCATTTTTCGTTCATGCAGGCCCTGTTGCTGGCACACTCGGGGTTGATCGTGCATTCTGGTCTACAATTTGGTGGGCTTCCTATGTAACTTTGGAGGCAAGAGCACGATGGTACTCCGCCGACGTTTCTACATTGGGAATTGAGACCGCATGGTGATGGTACACACGGATCTTGTACCGGTGGTGGTGGAAGTTGGGGAGCTAAAAAAGAGACAAAAAAATCGAGTGACTTCATACGTGACGAAAAGGCAGGGCTAAATGTATTTGTAACCGACAAAATTAAAATAAAACTCACGAGGTCTCGGGTAACATCTACTGAAGGGATCTCCTTCGTATCCCGGATTGCAAATGCAAATCGGGCTGTGGTTCTTCACGTCGCATCTGGTATTTTGACCGCATGGTCCCGGACAAGGGTTTGTACATTTTTGGTTGAAGCACGCCTTGTCCTGAGGGCATTCCGAACTGACAACGCACTCGGGTCTACAAGCGGGCGGAGCTCCTATATACGATGGTAGACAAGAGCACACACCCTGACCGTTCACCACTCTACATTGACTGTTGGGGCCGCATGGTGACGGGTTGCAAGGATCTACGGGATCGGCTACTACGGCTGAGGTGAATGAAAAAGAAAAAAAATAAACTTAAACCACCTTTCTACATAGCTAAATGAATAATATACATTTCAACACGATTAAAAAGTGCACTTTTCATCTAATGGAATAAACATACATAAATAAAGTCATTTTATTGTTAAATTGCAAAAGGGTTGCTTTCTTACGTTCTTGGTAGACATTGCAGTAACGGAACGGATCCCCAGTGAATCCGGGGCGACAATTACAGGTTGGCACATGATTTATTACTTGGCAATCAGCGTTCTGTCCGCAAGTTCCAGGACATGGATCTTGACACTTGTTTCTGGTGCAAGCTCTGTTGGAAGCACAGTCTGAGTTGATGACGCACTCCGGTCGACAGCCCTCGTAAGGGTTGCCGAAATATTCAGGAACACAAGTGCAAGCCCCAGCTCCGTTCTGTTCTCTGCATATAGCGTTCGCTCCGCAAGGCGAAGGTACGCACGGAGTCGGTCTTTCGACAGGAATTGGATCCTTAGGTTGAATGAAGCATGACGAGAACGGATCTCCCATGTATCCCACAGCACACACGCAATTTGGCGTGTGACTGACAACTCGGCACTCGGCATTTGAGCCGCACGTTCCGGGGCAGGGATCTTTACATTTCTGATTGATACAAGCCAAGTTACTAGGACATTCGCTATTGCTGACGCATTCAGGTCTACAGTTTGGAGGTGAGCCGACAAACTCTTGGAGGCAAGAGCACGATGGGGAATCACCCACTTCTCTGCATTGTGAGTTGGGACCGCAGGGTGAGGGCTGACAGGGGTTCACTTTGATAGGTGGATCTTCAGCTGTGGGAAGGACAAAAATACCATTAGATTCAACGGCTTTCAATCAATTCCGAATGATTACAGACGATATAATATATGCATATATTATACGCAATAATTATAAACGGCCTTACGTATGGGTTGACATCTGACGAAGGGATCTCCTGAATATCTCGGTGGACATCTACATATTGGGTTGTGATTTATTACTTCGCATCTGGCACCAACGCCACATGTACCAGGGCACGGATCTCTACATTTTTGGTTGCTGCATGCCTCGTTCTGAGGACACTCTGCACTGACCACGCATTCGGGTCTGCACGTTGGAGGACTTCCAATGAAACCAGGTACACAGGAGCACACGGCTAAACCATTAATTTCTCTACATTGACTGTTAGGGCCGCACGGGGATGGATTGCATGGATTCGTGACTACAGGGGCTGCATGAAAAAGAAAAACAAAAAAAGGGATTAGATAAAAGGATAATCGGAAATGATGACATTACTTCAAATATCGTCGATAAAGTACGACAAAAACGTACCCGGAACGGGTCGACAGTCGACGAATGCGTTTCCTGTAAAGCCGGATGGACAACTGCACATGGGGATGTGGTTTATCACGTCACAAATGGCATTCTGACCACATGTGCCAGGACATGGATCGGCACACTTATTTCTCATACAAGCTTTGTCTCTGGGACAGTCGGCACTCACGACACACTCGGGCCTGCATCCAAAGTAGGGGTCTCCCTGATATTCTGGTAGACAAGTGCACTCTCCGTCTCTGCACTGAGCGTTGGGTCCGCATGGAGAGGGATTGCAAGGGTCAGATTCGATCACGGGGTCGGCGGCTAAAAGGTACAAATCATACATCGGTTACACACACCTTTCAGTATTCACTATTTCACCAGTGTCACAGATTTGAAAAGAATTGTCTTACGTGGTTTGGGATAGCAGTTTGAGAATGGATCTCCGGTGTAGCCATCCGGACAGGTACACACTGGGGTGTGGTTTATAACAGCGCACTGAGCGCCCAGACCACAAGAGCCTGGACACGGGTCTCTGCATTTTTCGTTCATGCAAGCCCTGTTGCTGGCACACTCGGGGTTGATCGTGCATTCTGGTCGACAATTTGGTGGGCTTCCTATGTAACTTTGGAGGCAAGAGCACGATGGTACTCCACCGACGTTTCTACATTGGGAATTGAGACCGCATGGTGATGGTACACACGGATCTTGTACCGGTGGTGGTGGAAGTTGGGGAGCTAAAAAAGAGACAAAAAAATCGAGTGACTTCATACGTGACGAAAAGGCAGGGCTAAATGTATTTGTAACCGACAAAATTAAAATAAAACTCACGAGGTCTCGGGTAACATCTACTGAAGGGATCTCCTTCGTATCCCGGATTGCAAATGCAAATCGGGCTGTGGTTCTTCACGTCGCATCTGGTATTTTGACCGCATGGTCCCGGACAAGGGTTTGTACATTTTTGGTTGAAGCACGCCTTGTCCTGAGGGCATTCCGAACTGACAACGCACTCGGGTCTACAAGCGGGCGGAGCTCCTATATACGATGGTAGACAAGAGCACACACCCTGACCGTTCACCACTCTACATTGACTGTTGGGGCCGCATGGTGACGGGTTGCAAGGATCTACGGGATCGGCTACTACGGCTGAGGTGAATGAAAAAGAAAAAAAATAAACTTAAACCACCTTTCTACATAGCTAAATGAATAATATACATTTCAACACGATTAAAAAGTGCACTTTTCATCTAATGGAATAAACATACATAAATAAAGTCATTTTATTGTTAAATTGCAAAAGGGTTGCTTTCTTACGTTCTTGGTAGACATTGCAGTAACGGAACGGATCCCCAGTGAATCCGGGGCGACAATTACAGGTTGGCACATGATTTATTACTTGGCAATCAGCGTTCTGTCCGCAAGTTCCAGGACATGGATCTTGACACTTGTTTCTGGTGCAAGCTCTGTTGGAAGCACAGTCTGAGTTGATGACGCACTCCGGTCGACAGCCCTCGTAAGGGTTGCCGAAATATTCAGGAACACAAGTGCAAGCCCCAGCTCCGTTCTGTTCTCTGCATATAGCGTTCGCTCCGCAAGGCGAAGGTACGCACGGAGTCGGTCTTTCGACAGGAATTGGATCCTTAGGTTGAATGAAGCATGACGAGAACGGATCTCCCATGTATCCCACAGCACACACGCAATTTGGCGTGTGACTGACAACTCGGCACTCGGCATTTGAGCCGCACGTTCCGGGGCAGGGATCTTTACATTTCTGATTGATACAAGCCAAGTTACTAGGACATTCGCTATTGCTGACGCATTCAGGTCTACAGTTTGGAGGTGAGCCGACAAACTCTTGGAGGCAAGAGCACGATGGGGAATCACCCACTTCTCTGCATTGTGAGTTGGGACCGCAGGGTGAGGGCTGACAGGGGTTCACTTTGATAGGTGGATCTTCAGCTGTGGGAAGGACAAAAATACCATTAGATTCAACGGCTTTCAATCAATTCCGAATGATTACAGACGATATAATATATGCATATATTATACGCAATAATTATAAACGGCCTTACGTATGGGTTGACATCTGACGAAGGGATCTCCCGAATATCTCGGTGGACATCTACATATTGGGTTGTGATTTATTACTTCGCATCTGGCACCAACGCCACATGTACCAGGGCACGGATCTCTACATTTTTGGTTGCTGCATGCCTCGTTCTGAGGACACTCTGCACTGACCACGCATTCGGGTCTGCACGTTGGAGGACTTCCAATGAAACCAGGTACACAGGAGCACACGGCTAAACCATTAATTTCTCTACATTGACTGTTAGGGCCGCACGGGGATGGATTGCATGGATTCGTGACTACAGGGGCTGCATGAAAAAGAAAAACAAAAAAAGGGATTAGATAAAAGGATAATCGGAAATGATGACATTACTTCAAATATCGTCGATAAAGTACGACAAAAACGTACCCGGAACGGGTCGACAGTCGACGAATGCGTTTCCTGTAAAGCCGGATGGACAACTGCACATGGGGATGTGGTTTATCACGTCACAAATGGCATTCTGACCACATGTGCCAGGACATGGATCGGCACACTTATTTCTCATACAAGCTTTGTCTCTGGGACAGTCGGCACTCACGACACACTCGGGCCTGCATCCAAAGTAGGGGTCTCCCTGATATTCTGGTAGACAAGTGCACTCTCCGTCTCTGCACTGAGCGTTGGGTCCGCATGGAGAGGGATTGCAAGGGTCAGATTCGATCACGGGGTCGGCGGCTAAAAGGTACAAATCATACATCGGTTACACACACCTTTCAGTATTCACTATTTCACCAGTGTCACAGATTTGAAAAGAATTGTCTTACGTGGTTTGGGATAGCAGTTTGAGAATGGATCTCCGGTGTAGCCATCCGGACAGGTACACACTGGGGTGTGGTTTATAACAGCGCACTGAGCGCCCAGACCACAAGAGCCTGGACACGGGTCTCTGCATTTTTCGTTCATGCAAGCCCTGTTGCTGGCACACTCGGGGTTGATCGTGCATTCTGGTCGACAATTTGGTGGGCTTCCTATGTAACTTTGGAGGCAAGAGCACGATGGTACTCCACCGACGTTTCTACATTGGGAATTGAGACCGCATGGTGATGGTACACACGGATCTTGTACCGGTGGTGGTGGAAGTTGGGGAGCTAAAAAAGAGACAAAAAAATCGAGTGACTTCATACGTGACGAAAAGGCAGGGCTAAATGTATTTGTAACCGACAAAATTAAAATAAAACTCACGAGGTCTCGGGTAACATCTACTGAAGGGATCTCCTTCGTATCCCGGATTGCAAATGCAAATCGGGCTGTGGTTCTTCACGTCGCATCTGGTATTTTGACCGCATGGTCCCGGACAAGGGTTTGTACATTTTTGGTTGAAGCACGCCTTGTCCTGAGGGCATTCCGAACTGACAACGCACTCGGGTCTACAAGCGGGCGGAGCTCCTATATACGATGGTAGACAAGAGCACACACCCTGACCGTTCACCACTCTACATTGACTGTTGGGGCCGCATGGTGACGGGTTGCAAGGATCTACGGGATCGGCTACTACGGCTGAGGTGAATGAAAAAGAAAAAAAATAAACTTAAACCACCTTTCTACATAGCTAAATGAATAATATACATTTCAACACGATTAAAAAGTGCACTTTTCATCTAATGGAATAAACATACATAAATAAAGTCATTTTATTGTTAAATTGCAAAAGGGTTGCTTTCTTACGTTCTTGGTAGACATTGCAGTAACGGAACGGATCCCCAGTGAATCCGGGGCGACAATTACAGGTTGGCACATGATTTATTACTTGGCAATCAGCGTTCTGTCCGCATGTTCCAGGACATGGGTCTTGACACTTGTTTCTGGTGCAAGCTCTGTTGGAGGCACAGTCTGAGTTGATGACGCACTCCGGTCGACAGCCCTCGTAAGGGTTGCCGAAATATTCAGGAACACACGTGCAAGCCCCAGCTCCGTTCTGTTCTCTGCATATAGCGTTCGCTCCGCAAGGCGAAGGTACGCACGGAGTCGGTCTTTCGACAGGAATTGGATCCTTAGGTTGAATGAAGCATGACGAGAACGGATCTCCCATGTATCCCACAGCACACACGCAATTTGGCGTGTGACTGACAACTCGGCACTCGGCATTTGAGCCGCACGTTCCGGGGCAGGGATCTTTACATTTCTGATTGATACAAGCCAAGTTACTAGGACATTCGCTATTGCTGACGCATTCAGGTCTACAGTTTGGAGGTGAGCCGACAAACTCTTGGAGGCAAGAGCACGATGGGGAATCACCCACTTCTCTGCATTGTGAGTTGGGACCGCAGGGTGAGGGCTGACAGGGGTTCACTTTGATAGGTGGATCTTCAGCTGTGGGAAGGACAAAAATACCATTAGATTCAACGGCTTTCAATCAATTCCGAATGATTACAGACGATATAATATATGCATATATTATACGCAATAATTATAAACGGCCTTACGTATGGGTTGACATCTGACGAAGGGATCTCCTGAATATCTCGGTGGACATCTACATATTGGGTTGTGATTTATTACTTCGCATCTGGCACCAACGCCACATGTACCAGGGCACGGATCTCTACATTTTTGGTTGCTGCATGCCTCGTTCTGAGGACACTCTGCACTGACCACGCATTCGGGTCTGCACGTTGGAGGACTTCCAATGAAACCAGGTACACAGGAGCACACGGCTAAACCATTAATTTCTCTACATTGACTGTTAGGGCCGCACGGGGATGGATTGCATGGATTCGTGACTACAGGGGCTGCATGAAAAAGAAAAACAAAAAAAGGGATTAGATAAAAGGATAATCGGAAATGATGACATTACTTCAAATATCGTCGATAAAGTACGACAAAAACGTACCCGGAACGGGTCGACAGTCGACGAATGCGTTTCCTGTAAAGCCGGATGGACAACTGCACATGGGGATGTGGTTTATCACGTCACAAATGGCATTCTGACCACATGTGCCAGGACATGGATCGGCACACTTATTTCTCATACAAGCTTTGTCTCTGGGACAGTCGGCACTCACGACACACTCGGGCCTGCATCCAAAGTAGGGGTCTCCCTGATATTCTGGTAGACAAGTGCACTCTCCGTCTCTGCACTGAGCGTTGGGTCCGCATGGAGAGGGATTGCAAGGGTCAGATTCGATCACGGGGTCGGCGGCTAAAAGGTACAAATCATACATCGGTTACACACACCTTTCAGTATTCACTATTTCACCAGTGTCACAGATTTGAAAAGAATTGTCTTACGTGGTTTGGGATAGCAGTTTGAGAATGGATCTCCGGTGTAGGCATCCGGACAGGTACACACTGGGGTGTGGTTTATAACAGCGCACTGAGCGCCCAGACCACAAGAGCCTGGACACGGGTCTCTGCATTTTTCGTTCATGCAGGCCCTGTTGCTGGCACACTCGGGGTTGATCGTGCATTCTGGTCTACAATTTGGTGGGCTTCCTATGTAACTTTGGAGGCAAGAGCACGATGGTACTCCGCCGACGTTTCTACATTGGGAATTGAGACCGCATGGTGATGGTACACACGGATCTTGTACCGGTGGTGGTGGAAGTTGGGGAGCTAAAAAAGAGACAAAAAAATCGAGTGACTTCATACGTGACGAAAAGGCAGGGCTAAATGTATTTGTAACCGACAAAATTAAAATAAAACTCACGAGGTCTCGGGTAACATCTACTGAAGGGATCTCCTTCGTATCCCGGATTGCAAATGCAAATCGGGCTGTGGTTCTTCACGTCGCATCTGGTATTTTGACCGCATGGTCCCGGACAAGGGTTTGTACATTTTTGGTTGAAGCACGCCTTGTCCTGAGGGCATTCCGAACTGACAACGCACTCGGGTCTACAAGCGGGCGGAGCTCCTATATACGATGGTAGACAAGAGCACACACCCTGACCGTTCACCACTCTACATTGACTGTTGGGGCCGCATGGTGACGGGTTGCAAGGATCTACGGGATCGGCTACTACGGCTGAGGTGAATGAAAAAGAAAAAAAATAAACTTAAACCACCTTTCTACATAGCTAAATGAATAATATACATTTCAACACGATTAAAAAGTGCACTTTTCATCTAATGGAATAAACATACATAAATAAAGTCATTTTATTGTTAAATTGCAAAAGGGTTGCTTTCTTACGTTCTTGGTAGACATTGCAGTAACGGAACGGATCCCCAGTGAATCCGGGGCGACAATTACAGGTTGGCACATGATTTATTACTTGGCAATCAGCGTTCTGTCCGCAAGTTCCAGGACATGGGTCTTGACACTTGTTTCTGGTGCAAGCTCTGTTGGAAGCACAGTCTGAGTTGATGACGCACTCCGGTCGACAGCCCTCGTAAGGGTTGCCGAAATATTCAGGAACACAAGTGCAAGCCCCAGCTCCGTTCTGTTCTCTGCATATAGCGTTCGCTCCGCAAGGCGAAGGTACGCACGGAGTCGGTCTTTCGACAGGAATTGGATCCTTAGGTTGAATGAAGCATGACGAGAACGGATCTCCCATGTATCCCACAGCACACACGCAATTTGGCGTGTGACTGACAACTCGGCACTCGGCATTTGAGCCGCACGTTCCGGGGCAGGGATCTTTACATTTCTGATTGATACAAGCCAAGTTACTAGGACATTCGCTATTGCTGACGCATTCAGGTCTACAGTTTGGAGGTGAGCCGACAAACTCTTGGAGGCAAGAGCACGATGGGGAATCACCCACTTCTCTGCATTGTGAGTTGGGACCGCAGGGTGAGGGCTGACAGGGGTTCACTTTGATAGGTGGATCTTCAGCTGTGGGAAGGACAAAAATACCATTAGATTCAACGGCTTTCAATCAATTCCGAATGATTACAGACGATATAATATATGCATATATTATACGCAATAATTATAAACGGCCTTACGTATGGGTTGACATCTGACGAAGGGATCTCCCGAATATCTCGGTGGACATCTACATATTGGGTTGTGATTTATTACTTCGCATCTGGCACCAACGCCACATGTACCAGGGCACGGATCTCTACATTTTTGGTTGCTGCATGCCTCGTTCTGAGGACACTCTGCACTGACCACGCATTCGGGTCTGCACGTTGGAGGACTTCCAATGAAACCAGGTACACAGGAGCACACGGCTAAACCATTAATTTCTCTACATTGACTGTTAGGGCCGCACGGGGATGGATTGCATGGATTCGTGACTACAGGGGCTGCATGAAAAAGAAAAACAAAAAAAGGGATTAGATAAAAGGATAATCGGAAATGATGACATTACTTCAAATATCGTCGATAAAGTACGACAAAAACGTACCCGGAACGGGTCGACAGTCGACGAATGCGTTTCCTGTAAAGCCGGATGGACAACTGCACATGGGGATGTGGTTTATCACGTCACAAATGGCATTCTGACCACATGTGCCAGGACATGGATCGGCACACTTATTTCTCATACAAGCTTTGTCTCTGGGACAGTCGGCACTCACGACACACTCGGGCCTGCATCCAAAGTAGGGGTCTCCCTGATATTCTGGTAGACAAGTGCACTCTCCGTCTCTGCACTGAGCGTTGGGTCCGCATGGAGAGGGATTGCAAGGGTCAGATTCGATCACGGGGTCGGCGGCTAAAAGGTACAAATCATACATCGGTTACACACACCTTTCAGTATTCACTATTTCACCAGTGTCACAGATTTGAAAAGAATTGTCTTACGTGGTTTGGGATAGCAGTTTGAGAATGGATCTCCGGTGTAGCCATCCGGACAGGTACACACTGGGGTGTGGTTTATAACAGCGCACTGAGCGCCCAGACCACAAGAGCCTGGACACGGGTCTCTGCATTTTTCGTTCATGCAGGCCCTGTTGCTGGCACACTCGGGGTTGATCGTGCATTCTGGTCTACAATTTGGTGGGCTTCCTATGTAACTTTGGAGGCAAGAGCACGATGGTACTCCGCCGACGTTTCTACATTGGGAATTGAGACCGCATGGTGATGGTACACACGGATCTTGTACCGGTGGTGGTGGAAGTTGGGGAGCTAAAAAAGAGACAAAAAAATCGAGTGACTTCATACGTGACGAAAAGGCAGGGCTAAATGTATTTGTAACCGACAAAATTAAAATAAAACTCACGAGGTCTCGGGTAACATCTACTGAAGGGATCTCCTTCGTATCCCGGATTGCAAATGCAAATCGGGCTGTGGTTCTTCACGTCGCATCTGGTATTTTGACCGCATGGTCCCGGACAAGGGTTTGTACATTTTTGGTTGAAGCACGCCTTGTCCTGAGGGCATTCCGAACTGACAACGCACTCGGGTCTACAAGCGGGCGGAGCTCCTATATACGATGGTAGACAAGAGCACACACCCTGACCGTTCACCACTCTACATTGACTGTTGGGGCCGCATGGTGACGGGTTGCAAGGATCTACGGGATCGGCTACTACGGCTGAGGTGAATGAAAAAGAAAAAAAATAAACTTAAACCACCTTTCTACATAGCTAAATGAATAATATACATTTCAACACGATTAAAAAGTGCACTTTTCATCTAATGGAATAAACATACATAAATAAAGTCATTTTATTGTTAAATTGCAAAAGGGTTGCTTTCTTACGTTCTTGGTAGACATTGCAGTAACGGAACGGATCCCCAGTGAATCCGGGGCGACAATTACAGGTTGGCACATGATTTATTACTTGGCAATCAGCGTTCTGTCCGCATGTTCCAGGACATGGGTCTTGACACTTGTTTCTGGTGCAAGCTCTGTTGGAGGCACAGTCTGAGTTGATGACGCACTCCGGTCGACAGCCCTCGTAAGGGTTGCCGAAATATTCAGGAACACACGTGCAAGCCCCAGCTCCGTTCTGTTCTCTGCATATAGCGTTCGCTCCGCAAGGCGAAGGTACGCACGGAGTCGGTCTTTCGACAGGAATTGGATCCTTAGGTTGAATGAAGCATGACGAGAACGGATCTCCCATGTATCCCACAGCACACACGCAATTTGGCGTGTGACTGACAACTCGGCACTCGGCATTTGAGCCGCACGTTCCGGGGCAGGGATCTTTACATTTCTGATTGATACAAGCCAAGTTACTAGGACATTCGCTATTGCTGACGCATTCAGGTCTACAGTTTGGAGGTGAGCCGACAAACTCTTGGAGGCAAGAGCACGATGGGGAATCACCCACTTCTCTGCATTGTGAGTTGGGACCGCAGGGTGAGGGCTGACAGGGGTTCACTTTGATAGGTGGATCTTCAGCTGTGGGAAGGACAAAAATACCATTAGATTCAACGGCTTTCAATCAATTCCGAATGATTACAGACGATATAATATATGCATATATTATACGCAATAATTATAAACGGCCTTACGTATGGGTTGACATCTGACGAAGGGATCTCCCGAATATCTCGGTGGACATCTACATATTGGGTTGTGATTTATTACTTCGCATCTGGCACCAACGCCACATGTACCAGGGCACGGATCTCTACATTTTTGGTTGCTGCATGCCTCGTTCTGAGGACACTCTGCACTGACCACGCATTCGGGTCTGCACGTTGGAGGACTTCCAATGAAACCAGGTACACAGGAGCACACGGCTAAACCATTAATTTCTCTACATTGACTGTTAGGGCCGCACGGGGATGGATTGCATGGATTCGTGACTACAGGGGCTGCATGAAAAAGAAAAACAAAAAAAGGGATTAGATAAAAGGATAATCGGAAATGATGACATTACTTCAAATATCGTCGATAAAGTACGACAAAAACGTACCCGGAACGGGTCGACAGTCGACGAATGCGTTTCCTGTAAAGCCGGATGGACAACTGCACATGGGGATGTGGTTTATCACGTCACAAATGGCATTCTGACCACATGTGCCAGGACATGGATCGGCACACTTATTTCTCATACAAGCTTTGTCTCTGGGACAGTCGGCACTCACGACACACTCGGGCCTGCATCCAAAGTAGGGGTCTCCCTGATATTCTGGTAGACAAGTGCACTCTCCGTCTCTGCACTGAGCGTTGGGTCCGCATGGAGAGGGATTGCAAGGGTCAGATTCGATCACGGGGTCGGCGGCTAAAAGGTACAAATCATACATCGGTTACACACACCTTTCAGTATTCACTATTTCACCAGTGTCACAGATTTGAAAAGAATTGTCTTACGTGGTTTGGGATAGCAGTTTGAGAATGGATCTCCGGTGTAGCCATCCGGACAGGTACACACTGGGGTGTGGTTTATAACAGCGCACTGAGCGCCCAGACCACAAGAGCCTGGACACGGGTCTCTGCATTTTTCGTTCATGCAAGCCCTGTTGCTGGCACACTCGGGGTTGATCGTGCATTCTGGTCTACAATTTGGTGGGCTTCCTATGTAACTTTGGAGGCAAGAGCACGATGGTACTCCACCGACGTTTCTACATTGGGAATTGAGACCGCATGGTGATGGTACACACGGATCTTGTACCGGTGGTGGTGGAAGTTGGGGAGCTAAAAAAGAGACAAAAAAATCGAGTGACTTCATACGTGACGAAAAGGCAGGGCTAAATGTATTTGTAACCGACAAAATTAAAATAAAACTCACGAGGTCTCGGGTAACATCTACTGAAGGGATCTCCTTCGTATCCCGGATTGCAAATGCAAATCGGGCTGTGGTTCTTCACGTCGCATCTGGTATTTTGACCGCATGGTCCCGGACAAGGGTTTGTACATTTTTGGTTGAAGCACGCCTTGTCCTGAGGGCATTCCGAACTGACAACGCACTCGGGTCTACAAGCGGGCGGAGCTCCTATATACGATGGTAGACAAGAGCACACACCCTGACCGTTCACCACTCTACATTGACTGTTGGGGCCGCATGGTGACGGGTTGCAAGGATCTACGGGATCGGCTACTACGGCTGAGGTGAATGAAAAAGAAAAAAAATAAACTTAAACCACCTTTCTACATACATAGCTAAATGAATAATATACATTTCAACACGATTAAAAAGTGCACTTTTCATCTAATGGAATAAACATACATAAATAAAGTCATTTTATTGTTAAATTGCAAAAGGGTTGCTTTCTTACGTTCTTGGTAGACATTGCAGTAACGGAACGGATCCCCAGTGAATCCGGGGCGACAATTACAGGTTGGCACATGATTTATTACTTGGCAATCAGCGTTCTGTCCGCAAGTTCCAGGACATGGGTCTTGACACTTGTTTCTGGTGCAAGCTCTGTTGGAAGCACAGTCTGAGTTGATGACGCACTCCGGTCGACAGCCCTCGTAAGGGTTGCCGAAATATTCAGGAACACAAGTGCAAGCCCCAGCTCCGTTCTGTTCTCTGCATATAGCGTTCGCTCCGCAAGGCGAAGGTACGCACGGAGTCGGTCTTTCGACAGGAATTGGATCCTTAGGTTGAATGAAGCATGACGAGAACGGATCTCCCATGTATCCCACAGCACACACGCAATTTGGCGTGTGACTGACAACTCGGCACTCGGCATTTGAGCCGCACGTTCCGGGGCAGGGATCTTTACATTTCTGATTGATACAAGCCAAGTTACTAGGACATTCGCTATTGCTGACGCATTCAGGTCTACAGTTTGGAGGTGAGCCGACAAACTCTTGGAGGCAAGAGCACGATGGGGAATCACCCACTTCTCTGCATTGTGAGTTGGGACCGCAGGGTGAGGGCTGACAGGGGTTCACTTTGATAGGTGGATCTTCAGCTGTGGGAAGGACAAAAATACCATTAGATTCAACGGCTTTCAATCAATTCCGAATGATTACAGACGATATAATATATGCATATATTATACGCAATAATTATAAACGGCCTTACGTATGGGTTGACATCTGACGAAGGGATCTCCCGAATATCTCGGTGGACATCTACATATTGGGTTGTGATTTATTACTTCGCATCTGGCACCAACGCCACATGTACCAGGGCACGGATCTCTACATTTTTGGTTGCTGCATGCCTCGTTCTGAGGACACTCTGCACTGACCACGCATTCGGGTCTGCACGTTGGAGGACTTCCAATGAAACCAGGTACACAGGAGCACACGGCTAAACCATTAATTTCTCTACATTGACTGTTAGGGCCGCACGGGGATGGATTGCATGGATTCGTGACTACAGGGGCTGCATGAAAAAGAAAAACAAAAAAAGGGATTAGATAAAAGGATAATCGGAAATGATGACATTACTTCAAATATCGTCGATAAAGTACGACAAAAACGTACCCGGAACGGGTCGACAGTCGACGAATGCGTTTCCTGTAAAGCCGGATGGACAACTGCACATGGGGATGTGGTTTATCACGTCACAAATGGCATTCTGACCACATGTGCCAGGACATGGATCGGCACACTTATTTCTCATACAAGCTTTGTCTCTGGGACAGTCGGCACTCACGACACACTCGGGCCTGCATCCAAAGTAGGGGTCTCCCTGATATTCTGGTAGACAAGTGCACTCTCCGTCTCTGCACTGAGCGTTGGGTCCGCATGGAGAGGGATTGCAAGGGTCAGATTCGATCACGGGGTCGGCGGCTAAAAGGTACAAATCATACATCGGTTACACACACCTTTCAGTATTCACTATTTCACCAGTGTCACAGATTTGAAAAGAATTGTCTTACGTGGTTTGGGATAGCAGTTTGAGAATGGATCTCCGGTGTAGCCATCCGGACAGGTACACACTGGGGTGTGGTTTATAACAGCGCACTGAGCGCCCAGACCACAAGAGCCTGGACACGGGTCTCTGCATTTTTCGTTCATGCAAGCCCTGTTGCTGGCACACTCGGGGTTGATCGTGCATTCTGGTCTACAATTTGGTGGGCTTCCTATGTAACTTTGGAGGCAAGAGCACGATGGTACTCCACCGACGTTTCTACATTGGGAATTGAGACCGCATGGTGATGGTACACACGG
The DNA here is from genome assembly GCA_947579605.1 of Athripsodes cinereus. Taxonomy (NCBI): domain Eukaryota; kingdom Metazoa; phylum Arthropoda; class Insecta; order Trichoptera; family Leptoceridae; genus Athripsodes; species Athripsodes cinereus. The sequence goes on along the minus strand of OX388313.1, from coordinate 8,017,473 downwards.
ATCTTGTACCGGTGGTGGTGGAAGTTGGGGAGCTAAAAAAGAGACAAAAAAATCGAGTGACTTCATACGTGACGAAAAGGCAGGGCTAAATGTATTTGTAACCGACAAAATTAAAATAAAACTCACGAGGTCTCGGGTAACATCTACTGAAGGGATCTCCTTCGTATCCCGGATTGCAAATGCAAATCGGGCTGTGGTTCTTCACGTCGCATCTGGTATTTTGACCGCATGGTCCCGGACAAGGGTTTGTACATTTTTGGTTGAAGCACGCCTTGTCCTGAGGGCATTCCGAACTGACAACGCACTCGGGTCTACAAGCGGGCGGAGCTCCTATATACGATGGTAGACAAGAGCACACACCCTGACCGTTCACCACTCTACATTGACTGTTGGGGCCGCATGGTGACGGGTTGCAAGGATCTACGGGATCGGCTACTACGGCTGAGGTGAATGAAAAAGAAAAAAAATAAACTTAAACCACCTTTCTACATACATAGCTAAATGAATAATATACATTTCAACACGATTAAAAAGTGCACTTTTCATCTAATGGAATAAACATACATAAATAAAGTCATTTTATTGTTAAATTGCAAAAGGGTTGCTTTCTTACGTTCTTGGTAGACATTGCAGTAACGGAACGGATCCCCAGTGAATCCGGGGCGACAATTACAGGTTGGCACATGATTTATTACTTGGCAATCAGCGTTCTGTCCGCAAGTTCCAGGACATGGGTCTTGACACTTGTTTCTGGTGCAAGCTCTGTTGGAAGCACAGTCTGAGTTGATGACGCACTCCGGTCGACAGCCCTCGTAAGGGTTGCCGAAATATTCAGGAACACAAGTGCAAGCCCCAGCTCCGTTCTGTTCTCTGCATATAGCGTTCGCTCCGCAAGGCGAAGGTACGCACGGAGTCGGTCTTTCGACAGGAATTGGATCCTTAGGTTGAATGAAGCATGACGAGAACGGATCTCCCATGTATCCCACAGCACACACGCAATTTGGCGTGTGACTGACAACTCGGCACTCGGCATTTGAGCCGCACGTTCCGGGGCAGGGATCTTTACATTTCTGATTGATACAAGCCAAGTTACTAGGACATTCGCTATTGCTGACGCATTCAGGTCTACAGTTTGGAGGTGAGCCGACAAACTCTTGGAGGCAAGAGCACGATGGGGAATCACCCACTTCTCTGCATTGTGAGTTGGGACCGCAGGGTGAGGGCTGACAGGGGTTCACTTTGATAGGTGGATCTTCAGCTGTGGGAAGGACAAAAATACCATTAGATTCAACGGCTTTCAATCAATTCCGAATGATTACAGACGATATAATATATGCATATATTATACGCAATAATTATAAACGGCCTTACGTATGGGTTGACATCTGACGAAGGGATCTCCCGAATATCTCCGTGGACATCTACATATTGGGTTGTGATTTATTACTTCGCATCTGGCACCAACGCCACATGTACCAGGGCACGGATCTCTACATTTTTGGTTGCTGCATGCCTCGTTCTGAGGACACTCTGCACTGACCACGCATTCGGGTCTGCACGTTGGAGGACTTCCAATGAAACCAGGTACACAGGAGCACACGGCTAAACCATTAATTTCTCTACATTGACTGTTAGGGCCGCACGGGGATGGATTGCATGGATTCGTGACTACAGGGGCTGCATGAAAAAGAAAAACAAAAAAAGGGATTAGATAAAAGGATAATCGGAAATGATGACATTACTTCAAATATCGTCGATAAAGTACGACAAAAACGTACCCGGAACGGGTCGACAGTCGACGAATGCGTTTCCTGTAAAGCCGGATGGACAACTGCACATGGGGATGTGGTTTATCACGTCACAAATGGCATTCTGACCACATGTGCCAGGACATGGATCGGCACACTTATTTCTCATACAAGCTTTGTCTCTGGGACAGTCGGCACTCACGACACACTCGGGCCTGCATCCAAAGTAGGGGTCTCCCTGATATTCTGGTAGACAAGTGCACTCTCCGTCTCTGCACTGAGCGTTGGGTCCGCATGGAGAGGGATTGCAAGGGTCAGATTCGATCACGGGGTCGGCGGCTAAAAGGTACAAATCATACATCGGTTACACACACCTTTCAGTATTCACTATTTCACCAGTGTCACAGATTTGAAAAGAATTGTCTTACGTGGTTTGGGATAGCAGTTTGAGAATGGATCTCCGGTGTAGCCATCCGGACAGGTACACACTGGGGTGTGGTTTATAACAGCGCACTGAGCGCCCAGACCACAAGAGCCTGGACACGGGTCTCTGCATTTTTCGTTCATGCAAGCCCTGTTGCTGGCACACTCGGGGTTGATCGTGCATTCTGGTCTACAATTTGGTGGGCTTCCTATGTAACTTTGGAGGCAAGAGCACGATGGTACTCCACCGACGTTTCTACATTGGGAATTGAGACCGCATGGTGATGGTACACACGGATCTTGTACCGGTGGTGGTGGAAGTTGGGGAGCTAAAAAAGAGACAAAAAAATCGAGTGACTTCATACGTGACGAAAAGGCAGGGCTAAATGTATTTGTAACCGACAAAATTAAAATAAAACTCACGAGGTCTCGGGTAACATCTACTGAAGGGATCTCCTTCGTATCCCGGATTGCAAATGCAAATCGGGCTGTGGTTCTTCACGTCGCATCTGGTATTTTGACCGCATGGTCCCGGACAAGGGTTTGTACATTTTTGGTTGAAGCACGCCTTGTCCTGAGGGCATTCCGAACTGACAACGCACTCGGGTCTACAAGCGGGCGGAGCTCCTATATACGATGGTAGACAAGAGCACACACCCTGACCGTTCACCACTCTACATTGACTGTTGGGGCCGCATGGTGACGGGTTGCAAGGATCTACGGGATCGGCTACTACGGCTGAGGTGAATGAAAAAGAAAAAAAATAAACTTAAACCACCTTTCTACATAGCTAAATGAATAATATACATTTCAACACGATTAAAAAGTGCACTTTTCATCTAATGGAATAAACATACATAAATAAAGTCATTTTATTGTTAAATTGCAAAAGGGTTGCTTTCTTACGTTCTTGGTAGACATTGCAGTAACGGAACGGATCCCCAGTGAATCCGGGGCGACAATTACAGGTTGGCACATGATTTATTACTTGGCAATCAGCGTTCTGTCCGCATGTTCCAGGACATGGGTCTTGACACTTGTTTCTGGTGCAAGCTCTGTTGGAGGCACAGTCTGAGTTGATGACGCACTCCGGTCGACAGCCCTCGTAAGGGTTGCCGAAATATTCAGGAACACACGTGCAAGCCCCAGCTCCGTTCTGTTCTCTGCATATAGCGTTCGCTCCGCAAGGCGAAGGTACGCACGGAGTCGGTCTTTCGACAGGAATTGGATCCTTAGGTTGAATGAAGCATGACGAGAACGGATCTCCCATGTATCCCACAGCACACACGCAATTTGGCGTGTGACTGACAACTCGGCACTCGGCATTTGAGCCGCACGTTCCGGGGCAGGGATCTTTACATTTCTGATTGATACAAGCCAAGTTACTAGGACATTCGCTATTGCTGACGCATTCAGGTCTACAGTTTGGAGGTGAGCCGACAAACTCTTGGAGGCAAGAGCACGATGGGGAATCACCCACTTCTCTGCATTGTGAGTTGGGACCGCAGGGTGAGGGCTGACAGGGGTTCACTTTGATAGGTGGATCTTCAGCTGTGGGAAGGACAAAAATACCATTAGATTCAACGGCTTTCAATCAATTCCGAATGATTACAGACGATATAATATATGCATATATTATACGCAATAATTATAAACGGCCTTACGTATGGGTTGACATCTGACGAAGGGATCTCCCGAATATCTCGGTGGACATCTACATATTGGGTTGTGATTTATTACTTCGCATCTGGCACCAACGCCACATGTACCAGGGCACGGATCTCTACATTTTTGGTTGCTGCATGCCTCGTTCTGAGGACACTCTGCACTGACCACGCATTCGGGTCTGCACGTTGGAGGACTTCCAATGAAACCAGGTACACAGGAGCACACGGCTAAACCATTAATTTCTCTACATTGACTGTTAGGGCCGCACGGGGATGGATTGCATGGATTCGTGACTACAGGGGCTGCATGAAAAAGAAAAACAAAAAAAGGGATTAGATAAAAGGATAATCGGAAATGATGACATTACTTCAAATATCGTCGATAAAGTACGACAAAAACGTACCCGGAACGGGTCGACAGTCGACGAATGCGTTTCCTGTAAAGCCGGATGGACAACTGCACATGGGGATGTGGTTTATCACGTCACAAATGGCATTCTGACCACATGTGCCAGGACATGGATCGGCACACTTATTTCTCATACAAGCTTTGTCTCTGGGACAGTCGGCACTCACGACACACTCGGGCCTGCATCCAAAGTAGGGGTCTCCCTGATATTCTGGTAGACAAGTGCACTCTCCGTCTCTGCACTGAGCGTTGGGTCCGCATGGAGAGGGATTGCAAGGGTCAGATTCGATCACGGGGTCGGCGGCTAAAAGGTACAAATCATACATCGGTTACACACACCTTTCAGTATTCACTATTTCACCAGTGTCACAGATTTGAAAAGAATTGTCTTACGTGGTTTGGGATAGCAGTTTGAGAATGGATCTCCGGTGTAGCCATCCGGACAGGTACACACTGGGGTGTGGTTTATAACAGCGCACTGAGCGCCCAGACCACAAGAGCCTGGACACGGGTCTCTGCATTTTTCGTTCATGCAAGCCCTGTTGCTGGCACACTCGGGGTTGATCGTGCATTCTGGTCTACAATTTGGTGGGCTTCCTATGTAACTTTGGAGGCAAGAGCACGATGGTACTCCACCGACGTTTCTACATTGGGAATTGAGACCGCATGGTGATGGTACACACGGATCTTGTACCGGTGGTGGTGGAAGTTGGGGAGCTAAAAAAGAGACAAAAAAATCGAGTGACTTCATACGTGACGAAAAGGCAGGGCTAAATGTATTTGTAACCGACAAAATTAAAATAAAACTCACGAGGTCTCGGGTAACATCTACTGAAGGGATCTCCTTCGTATCCCGGATTGCAAATGCAAATCGGGCTGTGGTTCTTCACGTCGCATCTGGTATTTTGACCGCATGGTCCCGGACAAGGGTTTGTACATTTTTGGTTGAAGCACGCCTTGTCCTGAGGGCATTCCGAACTGACAACGCACTCGGGTCTACAAGCGGGCGGAGCTCCTATATACGATGGTAGACAAGAGCACACACCCTGACCGTTCACCACTCTACATTGACTGTTGGGGCCGCATGGTGACGGGTTGCAAGGATCTACGGGATCGGCTACTACGGCTGAGGTGAATGAAAAAGAAAAAAAATAAACTTAAACCACCTTTCTACATACATAGCTAAATGAATAATATACATTTCAACACGATTAAAAAGTGCACTTTTCATCTAATGGAATAAACATACATAAATAAAGTCATTTTATTGTTAAATTGCAAAAGGGTTGCTTTCTTACGTTCTTGGTAGACATTGCAGTAACGGAACGGATCCCCAGTGAATCCGGGGCGACAATTACAGGTTGGCACATGATTTATTACTTGGCAATCAGCGTTCTGTCCGCAAGTTCCAGGACATGGGTCTTGACACTTGTTTCTGGTGCAAGCTCTGTTGGAAGCACAGTCTGAGTTGATGACGCACTCCGGTCGACAGCCCTCGTAAGGGTTGCCGAAATATTCAGGAACACAAGTGCAAGCCCCAGCTCCGTTCTGTTCTCTGCATATAGCGTTCGCTCCGCAAGGCGAAGGTACGCACGGAGTCGGTCTTTCGACAGGAATTGGATCCTTAGGTTGAATGAAGCATGACGAGAACGGATCTCCCATGTATCCCACAGCACACACGCAATTTGGCGTGTGACTGACAACTCGGCACTCGGCATTTGAGCCGCACGTTCCGGGGCAGGGATCTTTACATTTCTGATTGATACAAGCCAAGTTACTAGGACATTCGCTATTGCTGACGCATTCAGGTCTACAGTTTGGAGGTGAGCCGACAAACTCTTGGAGGCAAGAGCACGATGGGGAATCACCCACTTCTCTGCATTGTGAGTTGGGACCGCAGGGTGAGGGCTGACAGGGGTTCACTTTGATAGGTGGATCTTCAGCTGTGGGAAGGACAAAAATACCATTAGATTCAACGGCTTTCAATCAATTCCGAATGATTACAGACGATATAATATATGCATATATTATACGCAATAATTATAAACGGCCTTACGTATGGGTTGACATCTGACGAAGGGATCTCCCGAATATCTCGGTGGACATCTACATATTGGGTTGTGATTTATTACTTCGCATCTGGCACCAACGCCACATGTACCAGGGCACGGATCTCTACATTTTTGGTTGCTGCATGCCTCGTTCTGAGGACACTCTGCACTGACCACGCATTCGGGTCTGCACGTTGGAGGACTTCCAATGAAACCAGGTACACAGGAGCACACGGCTAAACCATTAATTTCTCTACATTGACTGTTAGGGCCGCACGGGGATGGATTGCATGGATTCGTGACTACAGGGGCTGCATGAAAAAGAAAAACAAAAAAAGGGATTAGATAAAAGGATAATCGGAAATGATGACATTACTTCAAATATCGTCGATAAAGTACGACAAAAACGTACCCGGAACGGGTCGACAGTCGACGAATGCGTTTCCTGTAAAGCCGGATGGACAACTGCACATGGGGATGTGGTTTATCACGTCACAAATGGCATTCTGACCACATGTGCCAGGACATGGATCGGCACACTTATTTCTCATACAAGCTTTGTCTCTGGGACAGTCGGCACTCACGACACACTCGGGCCTGCATCCAAAGTAGGGGTCTCCCTGATATTCTGGTAGACAAGTGCACTCTCCGTCTCTGCACTGAGCGTTGGGTCCGCATGGAGAGGGATTGCAAGGGTCAGATTCGATCACGGGGTCGGCGGCTAAAAGGTACAAATCATACATCGGTTACACACACCTTTCAGTATTCACTATTTCACCAGTGTCACAGATTTGAAAAGAATTGTCTTACGTGGTTTGGGATAGCAGTTTGAGAATGGATCTCCGGTGTAGCCATCCGGACAGGTACACACTGGGGTGTGGTTTATAACAGCGCACTGAGCGCCCAGACCACAAGAGCCTGGACACGGGTCTCTGCATTTTTCGTTCATGCAAGCCCTGTTGCTGGCACACTCGGGGTTGATCGTGCATTCTGGTCTACAATTTGGTGGGCTTCCTATGTAACTTTGGAGGCAAGAGCACGATGGTACTCCACCGACGTTTCTACATTGGGAATTGAGACCGCATGGTGATGGTACACACGGATCTTGTACCGGTGGTGGTGGAAGTTGGGGAGCTAAAAAAGAGACAAAAAAATCGAGTGACTTCATACGTGACGAAAAGGCAGGGCTAAATGTATTTGTAACCGACAAAATTAAAATAAAACTCACGAGGTCTCGGGTAACATCTACTGAAGGGATCTCCTTCGTATCCCGGATTGCAAATGCAAATCGGGCTGTGGTTCTTCACGTCGCATCTGGTATTTTGACCGCATGGTCCCGGACAAGGGTTTGTACATTTTTGGTTGAAGCACGCCTTGTCCTGAGGGCATTCCGAACTGACAACGCACTCGGGTCTACAAGCGGGCGGAGCTCCTATATACGATGGTAGACAAGAGCACACACCCTGACCGTTCACCACTCTACATTGACTGTTGGGGCCGCATGGTGACGGGTTGCAAGGATCTACGGGATCGGCTACTACGGCTGAGGTGAATGAAAAAGAAAAAAAATAAACTTAAACCACCTTTCTACATACATAGCTAAATGAATAATATACATTTCAACACGATTAAAAAGTGCACTTTTCATCTAATGGAATAAACATACATAAATAAAGTCATTTTATTGTTAAATTGCAAAAGGGTTGCTTTCTTACGTTCTTGGTAGACATTGCAGTAACGGAACGGATCCCCAGTGAATCCGGGGCGACAATTACAGGTTGGCACATGATTTATTACTTGGCAATCAGCGTTCTGTCCGCAAGTTCCAGGACATGGGTCTTGACACTTGTTTCTGGTGCAAGCTCTGTTGGAAGCACAGTCTGAGTTGATGACGCACTCCGGTCGACAGCCCTCGTAAGGGTTGCCGAAATATTCAGGAACACAAGTGCAAGCCCCAGCTCCGTTCTGTTCTCTGCATATAGCGTTCGCTCCGCAAGGCGAAGGTACGCACGGAGTCGGTCTTTCGACAGGAATTGGATCCTTAGGTTGAATGAAGCATGACGAGAACGGATCTCCCATGTATCCCACAGCACACACGCAATTTGGCGTGTGACTGACAACTCGGCACTCGGCATTTGAGCCGCACGTTCCGGGGCAGGGATCTTTACATTTCTGATTGATACAAGCCAAGTTACTAGGACATTCGCTATTGCTGACGCATTCAGGTCTACAGTTTGGAGGTGAGCCGACAAACTCTTGGAGGCAAGAGCACGATGGGGAATCACCCACTTCTCTGCATTGTGAGTTGGGACCGCAGGGTGAGGGCTGACAGGGGTTCACTTTGATAGGTGGATCTTCAGCTGTGGGAAGGACAAAAATACCATTAGATTCAACGGCTTTCAATCAATTCCGAATGATTACAGACGATATAATATATGCATATATTATACGCAATAATTATAAACGGCCTTACGTATGGGTTGACATCTGACGAAGGGATCTCCCGAATATCTCCGTGGACATCTACATATTGGGTTGTGATTTATTACTTCGCATCTGGCACCAACGCCACATGTACCAGGGCACGGATCTCTACATTTTTGGTTGCTGCATGCCTCGTTCTGAGGACACTCTGCACTGACCACGCATTCGGGTCTGCACGTTGGAGGACTTCCAATGAAACCAGGTACACAGGAGCACACGGCTAAACCATTAATTTCTCTACATTGACTGTTAGGGCCGCACGGGGATGGATTGCATGGATTCGTGACTACAGGGGCTGCATGAAAAAGAAAAACAAAAAAAGGGATTAGATAAAAGGATAATCGGAAATGATGACATTACTTCAAATATCGTCGATAAAGTACGACAAAAACGTACCCGGAACGGGTCGACAGTCGACGAATGCGTTTCCTGTAAAGCCGGATGGACAACTGCACATGGGGATGTGGTTTATCACGTCACAAATGGCATTCTGACCACATGTGCCAGGACATGGATCGGCACACTTATTTCTCATACAAGCTTTGTCTCTGGGACAGTCGGCACTCACGACACACTCGGGCCTGCATCCAAAGTAGGGGTCTCCCTGATATTCTGGTAGACAAGTGCACTCTCCGTCTCTGCACTGAGCGTTGGGTCCGCATGGAGAGGGATTGCAAGGGTCAGATTCGATCACGGGGTCGGCGGCTAAAAGGTACAAATCATACATCGGTTACACACACCTTTCAGTATTCACTATTTCACCAGTGTCACAGATTTGAAAAGAATTGTCTTACGTGGTTTGGGATAGCAGTTTGAGAATGGATCTCCGGTGTAGCCATCCGGACAGGTACACACTGGGGTGTGGTTTATAACAGCGCACTGAGCGCCCAGACCACAAGAGCCTGGACACGGGTCTCTGCATTTTTCGTTCATGCAAGCCCTGTTGCTGGCACACTCGGGGTTGATCGTGCATTCTGGTCTACAATTTGGTGGGCTTCCTATGTAACTTTGGAGGCAAGAGCACGATGGTACTCCACCGACGTTTCTACATTGGGAATTGAGACCGCATGGTGATGGTACACACGGATCTTGTACCGGTGGTGGTGGAAGTTGGGGAGCTAAAAAAGAGACAAAAAAATCGAGTGACTTCATACGTGACGAAAAGGCAGGGCTAAATGTATTTGTAACCGACAAAATTAAAATAAAACTCACGAGGTCTCGGGTAACATCTACTGAAGGGATCTCCTTCGTATCCCGGATTGCAAATGCAAATCGGGCTGTGGTTCTTCACGTCGCATCTGGTATTTTGACCGCATGGTCCCGGACAAGGGTTTGTACATTTTTGGTTGAAGCACGCCTTGTCCTGAGGGCATTCCGAACTGACAACGCACTCGGGTCTACAAGCGGGCGGAGCTCCTATATACGATGGTAGACAAGAGCACACACCCTGACCGTTCACCACTCTACATTGACTGTTGGGGCCGCATGGTGACGGGTTGCAAGGATCTACGGGATCGGCTACTACGGCTGAGGTGAATGAAAAAGAAAAAAAATAAACTTAAACCACCTTTCTACATAGCTAAATGAATAATATACATTTCAACACGATTAAAAAGTGCACTTTTCATCTAATGGAATAAACATACATAAATAAAGTCATTTTATTGTTAAATTGCAAAAGGGTTGCTTTCTTACGTTCTTGGTAGACATTGCAGTAACGGAACGGATCTCCAGTGAATCCGGGGCGACAATTACAGGTTGGCAAATGATTTATTACTTGGCAATCAGCGTTCTGTCCGCATGTTCCAGGACATGGGTCTTGACATTTGTTTCTGATGCAAGCTCTGTTGGAGGCACAGTCTGAGTTGATGGCGCACTCCGGTCGACAGCCCTCGTAAGGGTTGCCGAAATATTCAGGAACACAAGTGCAAGCCCCAGCTCCGTTCTGTTCTCTGCATATAGCGTTCGCTCCGCATGGCGAAGGTACGCAAGGAGTCGGTCTTTCGACAGGAATTGGATCCTTAGGTTGAATGAAGCATGACGAGAACGGATCTCCCATATATCCCACAGCACACACGCAATTTGGCGTGTGGCTGACAACTCGGCACTCGGTATTTGAGCCGCACGTTCCGAGACAGGGATCTTTACATTTCTGATTGATACAAGCCAAGTTACTAGGACATTCGCTATTGCTGACGCATTCAGGTCTACAGTTTGGAGGTGAGCCGACAAACTCTTGGAGGCAAGAGCACGATGGGGAATCACCCACTTCTCTGCATTGTGAGTTGGGACCGCAGGGTGAGGGCTGACAGGGGTTCACTTTGATAGGTGGATCTTCAGCTGTGGGAAGGACAAAAATACCATTAGATTCAACGGCTTTCAATCAATTCCGAATGATTACAGACGATATAATATATGCATATATTATACGCAATAATTATAAACGGCCTTACGTATGGGTTGACATCTGACGAAGGGATCTCCCGAATATCTCGGTGGACATCTACATATTGGGTTGTGATTTATTACTTCGCATCTGGCACCAACGCCACATGTACCAGGGCACGGATCTCTACATTTTTGGTTGCTGCATGCCTCGTTCTGAGGACACTCTGCACTGACCACGCATTCGGGTCTGCACGTTGGAGGACTTCCAATGAAACCAGGTACACAGGAGCACACGGCTAAACCATTAATTTCTCTACATTGACTGTTAGGGCCGCACGGGGATGGATTGCATGGATTCGTGACTACAGGGGCTGCATGAAAAAGAAAAACAAAAAAAGGGATTAGATAAAAGGATAATCGGAAATGATGACATTACTTCAAATATCGTCGATAAAGTACGACAAAAACGTACCCGGAACGGGTCGACAGTCGACGAATGCGTTTCCTGTAAAGCCGGATGGACAACTGCACATGGGGATGTGGTTTATCACGTCACAAATGGCATTCTGACCACATGTGCCAGGACATGGATCGGCACACTTATTTCTCATACAAGCTTTGTCTCTGGGACAGTCGGCACTCACGACACACTCGGGCCTGCATCCAAAGTAGGGGTCTCCCTGATATTCTGGTAGACAAGTGCACTCTCCGTCTCTGCACTGAGCGTTGGGTCCGCATGGAGAGGGATTGCAAGGGTCAGATTCGATCACGGGGTCGGCGGCTAAAAGGTACAAATCATACATCGGTTACACACACCTTTCAGTATTCACTATTTCACCAGTGTCACAGATTTGAAAAGAATTGTCTTACGTGGTTTGGGATAGCAGTTTGAGAATGGATCTCCGGTGTAGCCATCCGGACAGGTACACACTGGGGTGTGGTTTATAACAGCGCACTGAGCGCCCAGACCACAAGAGCCTGGACACGGGTCTCTGCATTTTTCGTTCATGCAAGCCCTGTTGCTGGCACACTCGGGGTTGATCGTGCATTCTGGTCGACAATTTGGTGGGCTTCCTATGTAACTTTGGAGGCAAGAGCACGATGGTACTCCACCGACGTTTCTACATTGGGAATTGAGACCGCATGGTGATGGTACACACGGATCTTGTACCGGTGGTGGTGGAAGTTGGGGAGCTAAAAAAGAGACAAAAAAATCGAGTGACTTCATACGTGACGAAAAGGCAGGGCTAAATGTATTTGTAACCGACAAAATTAAAATAAAACTCACGAGGTCTCGGGTAACATCTACTGAAGGGATCTCCTTCGTATCCCGGATTGCAAATGCAAATCGGGCTGTGGTTCTTCACGTCGCATCTGGTATTTTGACCGCATGGTCCCGGACAAGGGTTTGTACATTTTTGGTTGAAGCACGCCTTGTCCTGAGGGCATTCCGAACTGACAACGCACTCGGGTCTACAAGCGGGCGGAGCTCCTATATACGATGGTAGACAAGAGCACACACCCTGACCGTTCACCACTCTACATTGACTGTTGGGGCCGCATGGTGACGGGTTGCAAGGATCTACGGGATCGGCTACTACGGCTGAGGTGAATGAAAAAGAAAAAAAATAAACTTAAACCACCTTTCTACATACATAGCTAAATGAATAATATACATTTCAACACGATTAAAAAGTGCACTTTTCATCTAATGGAATAAACATACATAAATAAAGTCATTTTATTGTTAAATTGCAAAAGGGTTGCTTTCTTACGTTCTTGGTAGACATTGCAGTAACGGAACGGATCTCCAGTGAATCCGGGGCGACAATTACAGGTTGGCAAATGATTTATTACTTGGCAATCAGCGTTCTGTCCGCATGTTCCAGGACATGGGTCTTGACATTTGTTTCTGATGCAAGCTCTGTTGGAGGCACAGTCTGAGTTGATGGCGCACTCCGGTCGACAGCCCTCGTAAGGGTTGCCGAAATATTCAGGAACACAAGTGCAAGCCCCAGCTCCGTTCTGTTCTCTGCATATAGCGTTCGCTCCGCATGGCGAAGGTACGCAAGGAGTCGGTCTTTCGACAGGAATTGGATCCTTAGGTTGAATGAAGCATGACGAGAACGGATCTCCCATATATCCCACAGCACACACGCAATTTGGCGTGTGGCTGACAACTCGGCACTCGGTATTTGAGCCGCACGTTCCGAGACAGGGATCTTTACATTTCTGATTGATACAAGCCAAGTTACTAGGACATTCGCTATTGCTGACGCATTCAGGTCTACAGTTTGGAGGTGAGCCGACAAACTCTTGGAGGCAAGAGCACGATGGGGAATCACCCACTTCTCTGCATTGTGAGTTGGGACCGCAGGGTGAGGGCTGACAGGGGTTCACTTTGATAGGTGGATCTTCAGCTGTGGGAAGGACAAAAATACCATTAGATTCAACGGCTTTCAATCAATTCCGAATGATTACAGACGATATAATATATGCATATATTATACGCAATAATTATAAACGGCCTTACGTATGGGTTGACATCTGACGAAGGGATCTCCCGAATATCTCGGTGGACATCTACATATTGGGTTGTGATTTATTACTTCGCATCTGGCACCAACGCCACATGTACCAGGGCACGGATCTCTACATTTTTGGTTGCTGCATGCCTCGTTCTGAGGACACTCTGCACTGACCACGCATTCGGGTCTGCACGTTGGAGGACTTCCAATGAAACCAGGTACACAGGAGCACACGGCTAAACCATTAATTTCTCTACATTGACTGTTAGGGCCGCACGGGGATGGATTGCATGGATTCGTGACTACAGGGGCTGCATGAAAAAGAAAAACAAAAAAAGGGATTAGATAAAAGGATAATCGGAAATGATGACATTACTTCAAATATCGTCGATAAAGTACGACAAAAACGTACCCGGAACGGGTCGACAGTCGACGAATGCGTTTCCTGTAAAGCCGGATGGACAACTGCACATGGGGATGTGGTTTATCACGTCACAAATGGCATTCTGACCACATGTGCCAGGACATGGATCGGCACACTTATTTCTCATACAAGCTTTGTCTCTGGGACAGTCGGCACTCACGACACACTCGGGCCTGCATCCAAAGTAGGGGTCTCCCTGATATTCTGGTAGACAAGTGCACTCTCCGTCTCTGCACTGAGCGTTGGGTCCGCATGGAGAGGGATTGCAAGGGTCAGATTCGATCACGGGGTCGGCGGCTAAAAGGTACAAATCATACATCGGTTACACACACCTTTCAGTATTCACTATTTCACCAGTGTCACAGATTTGAAAAGAATTGTCTTACGTGGTTTGGGATAGCAGTTTGAGAATGGATCTCCGGTGTAGCCATCCGGACAGGTACACACTGGGGTGTGGTTTATAACAGCGCACTGAGCGCCCAGACCACAAGAGCCTGGACACGGGTCTCTGCATTTTTCGTTCATGCAAGCCCTGTTGCTGGCACACTCGGGGTTGATCGTGCATTCTGGTCGACAATTTGGTGGGCTTCCTATGTAACTTTGGAGGCAAGAGCACGATGGTACTCCACCGACGTTTCTACATTGGGAATTGAGACCGCATGGTGATGGTACACACGGATCTTGTACCGGTGGTGGTGGAAGTTGGGGAGCTAAAAAAGAGACAAAAAAATCGAGTGACTTCATACGTGACGAAAAGGCAGGGCTAAATGTATTTGTAACCGACAAAATTAAAATAAAACTCACGAGGTCTCGGGTAACATCTACTGAAGGGATCTCCTTCGTATCCCGGATTGCAAATGCAAATCGGGCTGTGGTTCTTCACGTCGCATCTGGTATTTTGACCGCATGGTCCCGGACAAGGGTTTGTACATTTTTGGTTGAAGCACGCCTTGTCCTGAGGGCATTCCGAACTGACAACGCACTCGGGTCTACAAGCGGGCGGAGCTCCTATATACGATGGTAGACAAGAGCACACACCCTGACCGTTCACCACTCTACATTGACTGTTGGGGCCGCATGGTGACGGGTTGCAAGGATCTACGGGATCGGCTACTACGGCTGAGGTGAATGAAAAAGAAAAAAAATAAACTTAAACCACCTTTCTACATAGCTAAATGAATAATATACATTTCAACACGATTAAAAAGTGCACTTTTCATCTAATGGAATAAACATACATAAATAAAGTCATTTTATTGTTAAATTGCAAAAGGGTTGCTTTCTTACGTTCTTGGTAGACATTGCAGTAACGGAACGGATCTCCAGTGAATCCGGGGCGACAATTACAGGTTGGCAAATGATTTATTACTTGGCAATCAGCGTTCTGTCCGCATGTTCCAGGACATGGGTCTTGACATTTGTTTCTGATGCAAGCTCTGTTGGAGGCACAGTCTGAGTTGATGGCGCACTCCGGTCGACAGCCCTCGTAAGGGTTGCCGAAATATTCAGGAACACAAGTGCAAGCCCCAGCTCCGTTCTGTTCTCTGCATATAGCGTTCGCTCCGCATGGCGAAGGTACGCACGGAGTCGGTCTTTCGACAGGAATTGGATCCTTAGGTTGAATGAAGCATGACGAGAACGGATCTCCCATATATCCCACAACACACACGCAATTTGGCGTGTGGCTGACAACTCGGCACTCGGTATTTGAGCCGCACGTTCCGAGACAGGGATCTTTACATTTCTGATTGATACAAGCCAAGTTACTAGGACATTCGCTATTGCTGACGCATTCAGGTCTACAGTTTGGAGGTGAGCCGACAAACTCTTGGAGGCAAGAGCACGATGGGGAATCACCCACTTCTCTGCATTGTGAGTTGGGACCGCAGGGTGAGGGCTGACAGGGGTTCACTTTGATAGGTGGATCTTCAGCTGTGGGAAGGACAAAAATACCATTAGATTCAACGGCTTTCAATCAATTCCGAATGATTACAGACGATATAATATATGCATATATTATACGCAATAATTATAAACGGCCTTACGTATGGGTTGACATCTGACGAAGGGATCTCCCGAATATCTCGGTGGACATCTACATATTGGGTTGTGATTTATTACTTCGCATCTGGCACCAACGCCACATGTACCAGGGCACGGATCTCTACATTTTTGGTTGCTGCATGCCTCGTTCTGAGGACACTCTGCACTGACCACGCATTCGGGTCTGCACGTTGGAGGACTTCCAATGAAACCAGGTACACAGGAGCACACGGCTAAACCATTAATTTCTCTACATTGACTGTTAGGGCCGCACGGGGATGGATTGCATGGATTCGTGACTACAGGGGCTGCATGAAAAAGAAAAACAAAAAAAGGGATTAGATAAAAGGATAATCGGAAATGATGACATTACTTCAAATATCGTCGATAAAGTACGACAAAAACGTACCCGGAACGGGTCGACAGTCGACGAATGCGTTTCCTGTAAAGCCGGATGGACAACTGCACATGGGGATGTGGTTTATCACGTCACAAATGGCATTCTGACCACATGTGCCAGGACATGGATCGGCACACTTATTTCTCATACAAGCTTTGTCTCTGGGACAGTCGGCACTCACGACACACTCGGGCCTGCATCCAAAGTAGGGGTCTCCCTGATATTCTGGTAGACAAGTGCACTCTCCGTCTCTGCACTGAGCGTTGGGTCCGCATGGAGAGGGATTGCAAGGGTCAGATTCGATCACGGGGTCGGCGGCTAAAAGGTACAAATCATACATCGGTTACACACACCTTTCAGTATTCACTATTTCACCAGTGTCACAGATTTGAAAAGAATTGTCTTACGTGGTTTGGGATAGCAGTTTGAGAATGGATCTCCGGTGTAGCCATCCGGACAGGTACACACTGGGGTGTGGTTTATAACAGCGCACTGAGCGCCCAGACCACAAGAGCCTGGACACGGGTCTCTGCATTTTTCGTTCATGCAAGCCCTGTTGCTGGCACACTCGGGGTTGATCGTGCATTCTGGTCTACAATTTGGTGGGCTTCCTATGTAACTTTGGAGGCAAGAGCACGATGGTACTCCACCGACGTTTCTACATTGGGAATTGAGACCGCATGGTGATGGTACACACGGATCTTGTACCGGTGGTGGTGGAAGTTGGGGAGCTAAAAAAGAGACAAAAAAATCGAGTGACTTCATACGTGACGAAAAGGCAGGGCTAAATGTATTTGTAACCGACAAAATTAAAATAAAACTCACGAGGTCTCGGGTAACATCTACTGAAGGGATCTCCTTCGTATCCCGGATTGCAAATGCAAATCGGGCTGTGGTTCTTCACGTCGCATCTGGTATTTTGACCGCATGGTCCCGGACAAGGGTTTGTACATTTTTGGTTGAAGCACGCCTTGTCCTGAGGGCATTCCGAACTGACAACGCACTCGGGTCTACAAGCGGGCGGAGCTCCTATATACGATGGTAGACAAGAGCACACACCCTGACCGTTCACCACTCTACATTGACTGTTGGGGCCGCATGGTGACGGGTTGCAAGGATCTACGGGATCGGCTACTACGGCTGAGGTGAATGAAAAAGAAAAAAAATAAACTTAAACCACCTTTCTACATAGCTAAATGAATAATATACATTTCAACACGATTAAAAAGTGCACTTTTCATCTAATGGAATAAACATACATAAATAAAGTCATTTTATTGTTAAATTGCAAAAGGGTTGCTTTCTTACGTTCTTGGTAGACATTGCAGTAACGGAACGGATCTCCAGTGAATCCGGGGCGACAATTACAGGTTGGCAAATGATTTATTACTTGGCAATCAGCGTTCTGTCCGCATGTTCCAGGACATGGGTCTTGACATTTGTTTCTGATGCAAGCTCTGTTGGAGGCACAGTCTGAGTTGATGGCGCACTCCGGTCGACAGCCCTCGTAAGGGTTGCCGAAATATTCAGGAACACAAGTGCAAGCCCCAGCTCCGTTCTGTTCTCTGCATATAGCGTTCGCTCCGCATGGCGAAGGTACGCACGGAGTCGGTCTTTCGACAGGAATTGGATCCTTAGGTTGAATGAAGCATGACGAGAACGGATCTCCCATATATCCCACAACACACACGCAATTTGGCGTGTGGCTGACAACTCGGCACTCGGTATTTGAGCCGCACGTTCCGAGACAGGGATCTTTACATTTCTGATTGATACAAGCCAAGTTACTAGGACATTCGCTATTGCTGACGCATTCAGGTCTACAGTTTGGAGGTGAGCCGACAAACTCTTGGAGGCAAGAGCACGATGGGGAATCACCCACTTCTCTGCATTGTGAGTTGGGACCGCAGGGTGAGGGCTGACAGGGGTTCACTTTGATAGGTGGATCTTCAGCTGTGGGAAGGACAAAAATACCATTAGATTCAACGGCTTTCAATCAATTCCGAATGATTACAGACGATATAATATATGCATATATTATACGCAATAATTATAAACGGCCTTACGTATGGGTTGACATCTGACGAAGGGATCTCCCGAATATCTCGGTGGACATCTACATATTGGGTTGTGATTTATTACTTCGCATCTGGCACCAACGCCACATGTACCAGGGCACGGATCTCTACATTTTTGGTTGCTGCATGCCTCGTTCTGAGGACACTCTGCACTGACCACGCATTCGGGTCTGCACGTTGGAGGACTTCCAATGAAACCAGGTACACAGGAGCACACGGCTAAACCATTAATTTCTCTACATTGACTGTTAGGGCCGCACGGGGATGGATTGCATGGATTCGTGACTACAGGGGCTGCATGAAAAAGAAAAACAAAAAAAGGGATTAGATAAAAGGATAATCGGAAATGATGACATTACTTCAAATATCGTCGATAAAGTACGACAAAAACGTACCCGGAACGGGTCGACAGTCGACGAATGCGTTTCCTGTAAAGCCGGATGGACAACTGCACATGGGGATGTGGTTTATCACGTCACAAATGGCATTCTGACCACATGTGCCAGGACATGGATCGGCACACTTATTTCTCATACAAGCTTTGTCTCTGGGACAGTCGGCACTCACGACACACTCGGGCCTGCATCCAAAGTAGGGGTCTCCCTGATATTCTGGTAGACAAGTGCACTCTCCGTCTCTGCACTGAGCGTTGGGTCCGCATGGAGAGGGATTGCAAGGGTCAGATTCGATCACGGGGTCGGCGGCTAAAAGGTACAAATCATACATCGGTTACACACACCTTTCAGTATTCACTATTTCACCAGTGTCACAGATTTGAAAAGAATTGTCTTACGTGGTTTGGGATAGCAGTTTGAGAATGGATCTCCGGTGTAGCCATCCGGACAGGTACACACTGGGGTGTGGTTTATAACAGCGCACTGAGCGCCCAGACCACAAGAGCCTGGACACGGGTCTCTGCATTTTTCGTTCATGCAAGCCCTGTTGCTGGCACACTCGGGGTTGATCGTGCATTCTGGTCTACAATTTGGTGGGCTTCCTATGTAACTTTGGAGGCAAGAGCACGATGGTACTCCACCGACGTTTCTACATTGGGAATTGAGACCGCATGGTGATGGTACACACGGATCTTGTACCGGTGGTGGTGGAAGTTGGGGAGCTAAAAAAGAGACAAAAAAATCGAGTGACTTCATACGTGACGAAAAGGCAGGGCTAAATGTATTTGTAACCGACAAAATTAAAATAAAACTCACGAGGTCTCGGGTAACATCTACTGAAGGGATCTCCTTCGTATCCCGGATTGCAAATGCAAATCGGGCTGTGGTTCTTCACGTCGCATCTGGTATTTTGACCGCATGGTCCCGGACAAGGGTTTGTACATTTTTGGTTGAAGCACGCCTTGTCCTGAGGGCATTCCGAACTGACAACGCACTCGGGTCTACAAGCGGGCGGAGCTCCTATATACGATGGTAGACAAGAGCACACACCCTGACCGTTCACCACTCTACATTGACTGTTGGGGCCGCATGGTGACGGGTTGCAAGGATCTACGGGATCGGCTACTACGGCTGAGGTGAATGAAAAAGAAAAAAAATAAACTTAAACCACCTTTCTACATAGCTAAATGAATAATATACATTTCAACACGATTAAAAAGTGCACTTTTCATCTAATGGAATAAACATACATAAATAAAGTCATTTTATTGTTAAATTGCAAAAGGGTTGCTTTCTTACGTTCTTGGTAGACATTGCAGTAACGGAACGGATCTCCAGTGAATCCGGGGCGACAATTACAGGTTGGCAAATGATTTATTACTTGGCAATCAGCGTTCTGTCCGCATGTTCCAGGACATGGGTCTTGACATTTGTTTCTGATGCAAGCTCTGTTGGAGGCACAGTCTGAGTTGATGGCGCACTCCGGTCGACAGCCCTCGTAAGGGTTGCCGAAATATTCAGGAACACAAGTGCAAGCCCCAGCTCCGTTCTGTTCTCTGCATATAGCGTTCGCTCCGCATGGCGAAGGTACGCACGGAGTCGGTCTTTCGACAGGAATTGGATCCTTAGGTTGAATGAAGCATGACGAGAACGGATCTCCCATATATCCCACAACACACACGCAATTTGGCGTGTGGCTGACAACTCGGCACTCGGTATTTGAGCCGCACGTTCCGAGACAGGGATCTTTACATTTCTGATTGATACAAGCCAAGTTACTAGGACATTCGCTATTGCTGACGCATTCAGGTCTACAGTTTGGAGGTGAGCCGACAAACTCTTGGAGGCAAGAGCACGATGGGGAATCACCCACTTCTCTGCATTGTGAGTTGGGACCGCAGGGTGAGGGCTGACAGGGGTTCACTTTGATAGGTGGATCTTCAGCTGTGGGAAGGACAAAAATACCATTAGATTCAACGGCTTTCAATCAATTCCGAATGATTACAGACGATATAATATATGCATATATTATACGCAATAATTATAAACGGCCTTACGTATGGGTTGACATCTGACGAAGGGATCTCCCGAATATCTCGGTGGACATCTACATATTGGGTTGTGATTTATTACTTCGCATCTGGCACCAACGCCACATGTACCAGGGCACGGATCTCTACATTTTTGGTTGCTGCATGCCTCGTTCTGAGGACACTCTGCACTGACCACGCATTCGGGTCTGCACGTTGGAGGACTTCCAATGAAACCAGGTACACAGGAGCACACGGCTAAACCATTAATTTCTCTACATTGACTGTTAGGGCCGCACGGGGATGGATTGCATGGATTCGTGACTACAGGGGCTGCATGAAAAAGAAAAACAAAAAAAGGGATTAGATAAAAGGATAATCGGAAATGATGACATTACTTCAAATATCGTCGATAAAGTACGACAAAAACGTACCCGGAACGGGTCGACAGTCGACGAATGCGTTTCCTGTAAAGCCGGATGGACAACTGCACATGGGGATGTGGTTTATCACGTCACAAATGGCATTCTGACCACATGTGCCAGGACATGGATCGGCACACTTATTTCTCATACAAGCTTTGTCTCTGGGACAGTCGGCACTCACGACACACTCGGGCCTGCATCCAAAGTAGGGGTCTCCCTGATATTCTGGTAGACAAGTGCACTCTCCGTCTCTGCACTGAGCGTTGGGTCCGCATGGAGAGGGATTGCAAGGGTCAGATTCGATCACGGGGTCGGCGGCTAAAAGGTACAAATCATACATCGGTTACACACACCTTTCAGTATTCACTATTTCACCAGTGTCACAGATTTGAAAAGAATTGTCTTACGTGGTTTGGGATAGCAGTTTGAGAATGGATCTCCGGTGTAGCCATCCGGACAGGTACACACTGGGGTGTGGTTTATAACAGCGCACTGAGCGCCCAGACCACAAGAGCCTGGACACGGGTCTCTGCATTTTTCGTTCATGCAAGCCCTGTTGCTGGCACACTCGGGGTTGATCGTGCATTCTGGTCGACAATTTGGTGGGCTTCCTATGTAACTTTGGAGGCAAGAGCACGATGGTACTCCACCGACGTTTCTACATTGGGAATTGAGACCGCATGGTGATGGTACACACGGATCTTGTACCGGTGGTGGTGGAAGTTGGGGAGCTAAAAAAGAGACAAAAAAATCGAGTGACTTCATACGTGACGAAAAGGCAGGGCTAAATGTATTTGTAACCGACAAAATTAAAATAAAACTCACGAGGTCTCGGGTAACATCTACTGAAGGGATCTCCTTCGTATCCCGGATTGCAAATGCAAATCGGGCTGTGGTTCTTCACGTCGCATCTGGTATTTTGACCGCATGGTCCCGGACAAGGGTTTGTACATTTTTGGTTGAAGCACGCTTTGTCCTGAGGGCATTCCGAACTGACAACGCACTCGGGTCTACAAGCGGGCGGAGCTCCTATATACGATGGTAGACAAGAGCACACACCCTGACCGTTCACCACTCTACATTGACTGTTGGGGCCGCATGGTGACGGGTTGCAAGGATCTACGGGATCGGCTACTACGGCTGAGGTGAATGAAAAAGAAAAAAAATAAACTTAAACCACCTTTCTACATAGCTAAATGAATAATATACATTTCAACACGATTAAAAAGTGCACTTTTCATCTAATGGAATAAACATACATAAATAAAGTCATTTTATTGTTAAATTGCAAAAGGGTTGCTTTCTTACGTTCTTGGTAGACATTGCAGTAACGGAACGGATCTCCAGTGAATCCGGGGCGACAATTACAGGTTGGCAAATGATTTATTACTTGGCAATCAGCGTTCTGTCCGCATGTTCCAGGACATGGGTCTTGACACTTGTTTCTGATGCAAGCTCTGTTGGAGGCACAGTCTGAGTTGATGGCGCACTCCGGTCGACAGCCCTCGTAAGGGTTGCCGAAATATTCAGGAACACAAGTGCAAGCCCCAGCTCCGTTCTGTTCTCTGCATATAGCGTTCGCTCCGCATGGCGAAGGTACGCACGGAGTCGGTCTTTCGACAGGAATTGGATCCTTAGGTTGAATGAAGCATGACGAGAACGGATCTCCCATATATCCCACAGCACACACGCAATTTGGCGTGTGGCTGACAACTCGGCA
This sequence comes from Athripsodes cinereus, assembly GCA_947579605.1. Taxonomy (NCBI): domain Eukaryota; kingdom Metazoa; phylum Arthropoda; class Insecta; order Trichoptera; family Leptoceridae; genus Athripsodes; species Athripsodes cinereus. Next base: position 7,994,260 of record OX388313.1, on the reverse strand, counting down.
CTCGGTATTTGAGCCGCACGTTCCGAGACAGGGATCTTTACATTTCTGATTGATACAAGCCAAGTTACTAGGACATTCGCTATTGCTGACGCATTCAGGTCTACAGTTTGGAGGTGAGCCGACAAACTCTTGGAGGCAAGAGCACGATGGGGAATCACCCACTTCTCTGCATTGTGAGTTGGGACCGCAGGGTGAGGGCTGACAGGGGTTCACTTTGATAGGTGGATCTTCAGCTGTGGGAAGGACAAAAATACCATTAGATTCAACGGCTTTCAATCAATTCCGAATGATTACAGACGATATAATATATGCATATATTATACGCAATAATTATAAACGGCCTTACGTATGGGTTGACATCTGACGAAGGGATCTCCCGAATATCTCGGTGGACATCTACATATTGGGTTGTGATTTATTACTTCGCATCTGGCACCAACGCCACATGTACCAGGGCACGGATCTCTACATTTTTGGTTGCTGCATGCCTCGTTCTGAGGACACTCTGCACTGACCACGCATTCGGGTCTGCACGTTGGAGGACTTCCAATGAAACCAGGTACACAGGAGCACACGGCTAAACCATTAATTTCTCTACATTGACTGTTAGGGCCGCACGGGGATGGATTGCATGGATTCGTGACTACAGGGGCTGCATGAAAAAGAAAAACAAAAAAAGGGATTAGATAAAAGGATAATCGGAAATGATGACATTACTTCAAATATCGTCGATAAAGTACGACAAAAACGTACCCGGAACGGGTCGACAGTCGACGAATGCGTTTCCTGTAAAGCCGGATGGACAACTGCACATGGGGATGTGGTTTATCACGTCACAAATGGCATTCTGACCACATGTGCCAGGACATGGATCGGCACACTTATTTCTCATACAAGCTTTGTCTCTGGGACAGTCGGCACTCACGACACACTCGGGCCTGCATCCAAAGTAGGGGTCTCCCTGATATTCTGGTAGACAAGTGCACTCTCCGTCTCTGCACTGAGCGTTGGGTCCGCATGGAGAGGGATTGCAAGGGTCAGATTCGATCACGGGGTCGGCGGCTAAAAGGTACAAATCATACATCGGTTACACACACCTTTCAGTATTCACTATTTCACCAGTGTCACAGATTTGAAAAGAATTGTCTTACGTGGTTTGGGATAGCAGTTTGAGAATGGATCTCCGGTGTAGCCATCCGGACAGGTACACACTGGGGTGTGGTTTATAACAGCGCACTGAGCGCCCAGACCACAAGAGCCTGGACACGGGTCTCTGCATTTTTCGTTCATGCAAGCCCTGTTGCTGGCACACTCGGGGTTGATCGTGCATTCTGGTCGACAATTTGGTGGGCTTCCTATGTAACTTTGGAGGCAAGAGCACGATGGTACTCCACCGACGTTTCTACATTGGGAATTGAGACCGCATGGTGATGGTACACACGGATCTTGTACCGGTGGTGGTGGAAGTTGGGGAGCTAAAAAAGAGACAAAAAAATCGAGTGACTTCATACGTGACGAAAAGGCAGGGCTAAATGTATTTGTAACCGACAAAATTAAAATAAAACTCACGAGGTCTCGGGTAACATCTACTGAAGGGATCTCCTTCGTATCCCGGATTGCAAATGCAAATCGGGCTGTGGTTCTTCACGTCGCATCTGGTATTTTGACCGCATGGTCCCGGACAAGGGTTTGTACATTTTTGGTTGAAGCACGCTTTGTCCTGAGGGCATTCCGAACTGACAACGCACTCGGGTCTACAAGCGGGCGGAGCTCCTATATACGATGGTAGACAAGAGCACACACCCTGACCGTTCACCACTCTACATTGACTGTTGGGGCCGCATGGTGACGGGTTGCAAGGATCTACGGGATCGGCTACTACGGCTGAGGTGAATGAAAAAGAAAAAAAATAAACTTAAACCACCTTTCTACATAGCTAAATGAATAATATACATTTCAACACGATTAAAAAGTGCACTTTTCATCTAATGGAATAAACATACATAAATAAAGTCATTTTATTGTTAAATTGCAAAAGGGTTGCTTTCTTACGTTCTTGGTAGACATTGCAGTAACGGAACGGATCTCCAGTGAATCCGGGGCGACAATTACAGGTTGGCAAATGATTTATTACTTGGCAATCAGCGTTCTGTCCGCATGTTCCAGGACATGGGTCTTGACACTTGTTTCTGATGCAAGCTCTGTTGGAGGCACAGTCTGAGTTGATGGCGCACTCCGGTCGACAGCCCTCGTAAGGGTTGCCGAAATATTCAGGAACACAAGTGCAAGCCCCAGCTCCGTTCTGTTCTCTGCATATAGCGTTCGCTCCGCATGGCGAAGGTACGCACGGAGTCGGTCTTTCGACAGGAATTGGATCCTTAGGTTGAATGAAGCATGACGAGAACGGATCTCCCATATATCCCACAGCACACACGCAATTTGGCGTGTGGCTGACAACTCGGCACTCGGTATTTGAGCCGCACGTTCCGAGACAGGGATCTTTACATTTCTGATTGATACAAGCCAAGTTACTAGGACATTCGCTATTGCTGACGCATTCAGGTCTACAGTTTGGAGGTGAGCCGACAAACTCTTGGAGGCAAGAGCACGATGGGGAATCACCCACTTCTCTGCATTGTGAGTTGGGACCGCAGGGTGAGGGCTGACAGGGGTTCACTTTGATAGGTGGATCTTCAGCTGTGGGAAGGACAAAAATACCATTAGATTCAACGGCTTTCAATCAATTCCGAATGATTACAGACGATATAATATATGCATATATTATACGCAATAATTATAAACGGCCTTACGTATGGGTTGACATCTGACGAAGGGATCTCCCGAATATCTCGGTGGACATCTACATATTGGGTTGTGATTTATTACTTCGCATCTGGCACCAACGCCACATGTACCAGGGCACGGATCTCTACATTTTTGGTTGCTGCATGCCTCGTTCTGAGGACACTCTGCACTGACCACGCATTCGGGTCTGCACGTTGGAGGACTTCCAATGAAACCAGGTACACAGGAGCACACGGCTAAACCATTAATTTCTCTACATTGACTGTTAGGGCCGCACGGGGATGGATTGCATGGATTCGTGACTACAGGGGCTGCATGAAAAAGAAAAACAAAAAAAGGGATTAGATAAAAGGATAATCGGAAATGATGACATTACTTCAAATATCGTCGATAAAGTACGACAAAAACGTACCCGGAACGGGTCGACAGTCGACGAATGCGTTTCCTGTAAAGCCGGATGGACAACTGCACATGGGGATGTGGTTTATCACGTCACAAATGGCATTCTGACCACATGTGCCAGGACATGGATCGGCACACTTATTTCTCATACAAGCTTTGTCTCTGGGACAGTCGGCACTCACGACACACTCGGGCCTGCATCCAAAGTAGGGGTCTCCCTGATATTCTGGTAGACAAGTGCACTCTCCGTCTCTGCACTGAGCGTTGGGTCCGCATGGAGAGGGATTGCAAGGGTCAGATTCGATCACGGGGTCGGCGGCTAAAAGGTACAAACCATACATCGGTTACACACACCTTTCAGTATTCACTATTTCACCAGTGTCACAGATTTGAAAAGAATTGTCTTACGTGGTTTGGGATAGCAGTTTGAGAATGGATCTCCGGTGTAGCCATCCGGACAGGTACACACTGGGGTGTGGTTTATAACAGCGCACTGAGCGCCCAGACCACAAGAGCCTGGACACGGGTCTCTGCATTTTTCGTTCATGCAAGCCCTGTTGCTGGCACACTCGGGGTTGATCGTGCATTCTGGTCTACAATTTGGTGGGCTTCCTATGTAACTTTGGAGGCAAGAGCACGATGGTACTCCACCGACGTTTCTACATTGGGAATTGAGACCGCATGGTGATGGTACACACGGATCTTGTACCGGTGGTGGTGGAAGTTGGGGAGCTAAAAAAGAGACAAAAAAATCGAGTGACTTCATACGTGACGAAAAGGCAGGGCTAAATGTATTTGTAACCGACAAAATTAAAATAAAACTCACGAGGTCTCGGGTAACATCTACTGAAGGGATCTCCTTCGTATCCCGGATTGCAAATGCAAATCGGGCTGTGGTTCTTCACGTCGCATCTGGTATTTTGACCGCATGGTCCCGGACAAGGGTTTGTACATTTTTGGTTGAAGCACGCCTTGTCTTGAGGGCATTCCGAACTGACAACGCACTCGGGTCTACAAGCGGGCGGAGCTCCTATATACGATGGTAGACAAGAGCACACACCTTGACCGTTCACCACTCTACATTGACTGTTGGGGCCGCATGGTGACGGGTTGCAAGGATCTATGGGATCAGCTGCCACGGCTGAGTAAAAGATAAAAAAAATATTCCTAAACAATAACACTTTCACTTTGGTCAAAGTTCATTTGATCTAGCTTAATGTATGTTAAAGAACGTTTAAGAGTACATTCACATCTTTCTTATTCTAAAATAAACGTTTCATCATTCATCACTTGTATTTCTTATAGGTGAAATAATTGTTCTTACCCTGAATTGGTTGGCAGTATCTGTATGCATCTCCTTCGTAGCCAATAAAACATGTACATCTTGGGATGTGATTCACAACAGTGCACTCACTATTAGTTCCACAGGTTCCGGGGCAAGGGTCGATACATTTGTTTTGTACGCATGCTTTATTTGAAGGACATTCAGTATTCATAACACATTCGGGACGACAACCTTGATAGGGATTTCCAAAATATCCTTCATTGCAAATACATGATCCGGCACCGTTTTGTTCTCTGCATTTGGCATTAGAACCACAAGGGGTGGGGTTGCATGGTGAAAGAATTTCCTTGGGTACTGTGTCTGTATATATAAAACATTTCAATTGAGGATTATTGTTGGCAACAAATAATTCACGTTTCCATAAGCTGAAGCGTTATTTTGTTTAGTTCCGGCAAAACCTTTTCTCCTTCCAATCAACAGATTATAGAGTAATATAATATCATCTTAGAACCTTGGTGAGTTTCGAACTATTCACGTTATTGCGCAGGTTGAATTTAGTGTTGTAGTATAGCTGCATTAGCATTTTGGGTGGACGGGAACGATGATACCATAAAAGATGTGCGGGAAATAAATGTTTACTGGTTGTTATTTGCCCAATTTGTGCCACAGATTGTAATCATTTAATAATTATGTAACTACCAAAAGCTTTTGTCATTTTGTATTGGGAATGATGCGGGATAGGAGATAATATACTTATAATAAGATTAATAATATAAAGAAATGCAACCAATGATGAGACTGTTTCCATGGTATGGGCATGATCATACACAAGAACATACATCACTGCATTGGCGCATTTGTTTTATTTAGTGTTGGGGACGTTAGGGCGTATTAGTTTCGCGAAATTTCGAGCGAGAGCGAGCGAGGATAGGGGTGATAGCAGTAGCTCCAATACCAAGGGGTTAAATCCTTCCAGCGGTGACAGCGTAACGTTGGGAGACGGACACTTACCTCTTTGTCTCCTCAGCAACAAGCAATACATGCAAGCTCCTAATAATGTATAGTCTACAAACAAACCTCAATATACCATCCGACACCGACTGACTCTTTCATAATAATAATGTTCTAAAGACATTTTATTTATGTAATACATACTTTAATCACATTAACCGCATGCTTTAGTTTTTGAATTGAATTTCATGGTCTGAGTTCAAAAGGCTTATTGAAATTATACACTAAGTAACCTAAGGCTAATCAATGATAAAGTAAAGAAAAGTCCTTGCAGTTCATCTTGCATTCAAATTTTGAGAAATATATGTTGCCTATATCTTTACTTTTTAACAAACTTCTTTAAAACTGCAGTTCGCATTTGCTTATCTAACTATTTCCTTTAATTTGTTTCAGAAGAATTCCTGAGGTGACTCGATTGGCACAGAGACACTTTGAACTGTGAGGTGCTGGTTTCTATCCTTCCGACAAGGGTTAATAATTTTGCATACTTGTTGCAACTTGTTAAAACAATTAGTCAGGTACTGTCAAAACAAAATATTTTGATTGATTTTTACTATAAGTTGATGAATAATTTTATAATATTATCAGATTCTGTTAAATTTCTGTTAATTTTATCTATTGATATTTTATTTTGATTGCCTTCTGTTGTTTTATTTTAAAATTGTAATGATAGATGTATGTTTGTAATATTGATTTGTTAATTTTGTGTTTGGTACCTAGGTTTTCTTATTATATTGTACCTATGTAAAATATTGTATAAAAGGCTAATTAGCCGTAAATAAATAAATAAGTAGCCAAATCTTATTACCGAAAGAGTCAGAATTACCTAGAGAAATTAAGAACCATCACCAATTTGAATTGAAATATTCACTCACAAGTAGAATAAAAAATGTACCGCAAAACTGAATGCAGTTAGGATTACAATTTACTTTGATTTCATGCAATTTTATCGTCAATATCCATTTGAGATTATATTTTCAAAAGATTTCATGATCAAAGTTGATACTTGACCAAAAAACATGATGAAGCAGGCCTAACAAAAGAAACATTGCCATAACAATGACAACTGTTAAATAATATAATATGTTACAAAATTTATTCTGCGTGCACAAAATCATTGTTCAATAGAGTCAACGGTATTTATTTTGTAAAAATATAATTATCTATCAATAATAACAAATAAGAATAATATGATTTAGAGTTTTACAAGAAAATAGACATATTTTTATTTGTTATTAATAAATATTGAAATGTCATGCAGTGGCACGTTTTTGATTGCAGCAAGGTTCAAACTCAAACCCTGTCGCTTAGAAGCCTATGAAATTGTCAATTTATTTAAACTATTTCTTTACGAGTGAGTGAATATTTTTATTAGAACAATAAATATTGATTTTCAAAAAGATCAGTGTTTAAATTGAATAAAAAGGAAAAGACAAAAAAGACTAAGTAAATATTATAATCGAAAAATTACGTCATCTTATTAATAAACCTGGATCGATCAAGCAAGCGATCAACCAACGATTAGAACAAAAATTGTTTACAATTTTTGTTTTAACCAATGGTTGCTCACAACCTTAATGTGATCCATGTTTGTTAATAAGACAATGAGATATTTATTTTTTTATAATCAAAAATTTATGTTCGAAAACAATTGAAGATACTCAAATTTTTCGCAAATTCTTTGAGTTTTCAATATTTTGTTACTGATCAAAATTATATAACACTGATTATTTTTGAAAAAACAATTATCATAACACAATTTTGGCATATTATTATTCTGAAGAAACCTGAAGAACAATTATAAAGAGTTTTATAAATGTGAGTACATAAAAAAACCTATCACTTATATTAAATTTATTCAAGAACTACTTCGTCTTAATAAAATTGATTTTTATAAGTACCTAAACTAAAAAGTATATTTGACTATAGTTGACTAGCACTGTAATTGTGACTAATGATTATTGTTTCAAATTTGACTAGCACTGAAAAAGAGACAAAAATACTGTCCCTAATTCAACTAACACTGTAATTGTGATCTATTTTTTGTCCCTAATTTGATTAACACTATAATTGTAATTGTAAATTGTCCCTAATTTGACTAGCACCGTAATTGTATCTAAAAAATATTGTTCCAGTTTTGACTTGCACTATAAGGATTTGTCCCTTGTCTGACTAGAAATAAAAATAATGCTATCTAACTAAAAAAATGTCATTGTTGATTATCGATCAATTAATAATGATGAGAAAATTTATACACAATTATTTTATTATAAGAAATTATTAAGGTTTAATAAAAATTATGATAATGTGCCAAAAATGTCAAAAAAAAAACAATAACAAACATTTTTAAAGTTGTAAAAAACACTTACCCCTTATCTGTTGGCAACCCGAGAATGGATCACCACTAAATCCAATTTCGCACGAACAAACGGCATTGTGATTAACAACCGTACACCTGGCGTTTGGTCCACATGTTCCTGGACAGGGATCTTTGCATTTTGATGAGATGCATGCCAAACCTGGGGCACATTCGGCACTGATTGTACATTCTGGTCTACAGTTGGGTGGTTGAGAAACAAATCCGGGTTGACACGAACAAGCTGGGCTATCGCCACGCACTAAACAGATTGAATTTGGACCGCATGGTGATGGGTCGCACGGGTTGATAGGTTGCACTGGTGTATCTATGAAAAGAAATTTAATGTGTTGTAATATGAAGAAAATTGTTACATTCCCTAAAATCGTGTACAGAATATTCACGGATGAAGCTAAACATTTTCGCAAACATACATAGCGATTTTTTTACAACGTGGTTAGATGGAAGAAATCACCAACATAGTGATAATCTCATCACATTTTTTTATGTAAATTATTTTGTTGATTTTGGTATGTAAATGATGATGTGCGAGAAGAATAAAATAAAAAATAACCAAAAATCAATTAAACATGCTTTAGTTATCAAAAATCTCCAGTATCTTAGAAATCATATAAAACTGTAATAATATTGTAACCATCTATATTTTGACTTGATGATTAAGTCACCATGTATGTGTGTATTTAAATGACAGTTTGGACACTGCAACTTTCAAACAATAATTTTGTTCCCATTTAGAGTTAGATAATGTTGTACACATTTATTCTTCCATGTGACAATCTTGTTACTAATATACAAAAGGTAATAATCAAAATAAGTAAATGAATTCACCTTTGAATGTATAACATCTGAGGAATGGATCTCCGGTAAAACCAGGATCGCAGCTGCATATCGGATTATGATTAATAACTTGGCAACGTGCATTTTGTCCACAGGTTCCAGGACATGGATCCTTGCACTTATTTCCGAGACATGCCAATGTCAGAGGACATTCAGCACTGATGGTACATTGAGGTCTGCAAGATGGTGGACTACCCTCCATTCCTGGGAAGCAAGCGCAAGTTGCAGCTCCGTTGGTCACACGGCATTCGCTATTCGGACCGCAAGGTGATGGGCTGCATGGGTTACGTGGCGCTTCTGAAAAACAGAAATCAGAATAAAATTAAGTAAGTTATAAAAAATACATATAAAGTAGATAGATTCATTGCTTTGGAGGAGGCATTAATGCTATGAAAAAGCTTTTCTGTCATTGAATGTATAAAGTATCATTTTTACTGACCTATTGCTTGTACTTTTCTGCAGAATGAAAAGGCATCCCCAGTTGTTCCAGGTGGACAAGTACACATTGGAATATGATTATATACATTGCAAACAGCTTCTTGTCCACATGTTCCTGGACAAGGATCCACACATTTGGTGTTGATACAAGCCTTTGTAGGTGTGCAATCTGTGTTCATTGTACATTCTGGTCTGCAGGATTGGTACGGATCTCCGAAGAATTGTGGAAGACAAGTACAGATACCATTGTTACATTGTGCATTTGAACCACATGGTGATGGATCGCATGGATCTGCTTTCGCTGGTGGTTTAGGTGGGGCTGAAAAGATATAAACACATTAAACAGTTGTTCAAAATCAATTGGTGATAAAAAGATGAGAAATATAAAATAAAATGAAGCTTACTATACCTATTATCTTAGAACATTGTACAAATGGATTTCCGGAATATCCAGCAGGACAGAAACATGTTGGAATGTGGTTCTGAACTCTACATTCAGCATCAAAGCCACATGATCCAGGACATGGGTCTCTACATTTCTCTGAGATACAAGCCATCAAAGCTGGACAGTCTGTGTTTACTATGCACTCAGGACGACAGTTAGGTGGAACACCAATGTAGTTTTGTAAACATGAGCAAGATGCTTGTCCATTAATGGCTCTACATTCAGAGTTCAAACCACATGGAGATGGGTTGCATGGATCTCTAGGTAATGGAGCAGGGCGAGGTTCATCCATTGGTTTGGGATAGCATCTAGAAAATGGATCTCCAATATATCCATTAGGACAGCTGCAGATTGGATTGTGATTTATGACTTCACATTTGGCTCCAAGACCACAAGTTCCTCTGCATGGGTTGGTACATTTAAATTTATGACAAGCTTGATTTGATGGACATTCAGCATTAACAACACATTCTGGTCTACAATTTGGAGGAGAACCTTGATATTCTGGTAAACATGAGCAAACAGCAAGGCCATTGATATTTCTACATTGACTGTTAGGGCCACAAGCATTTCCTGCACATGGATCTTGAATTGGTGCTTGTGTGATAGGTGTGACTGGCTCTAATCTACATCCTGAGAAAGGCTCACCAATGTATCCTCTTACACATGTACAAGTGGGTAGGTGGTTTGTGACGTAGCATTCTGCATTTGTTCCACATACACCAGGGCATGGATCTTGACATTTGTTTCTTATACAAGCCTTATCTGCAGGACAATCGGAACTAAGAACACATTCTGGTCTGCACCCTTCGTAAGGGTTGCCCACATAATCATCAACACAAGAACAAGCTCCAGCTCCATTTCTTTGAGTACAGACGGCATTGGGTCCACATGGTGATGGTTCACATGGATTTATTATATCTTGTTGTGGAAGACACTGAATGAAAGCATTTCCAGTATACCCTGAGATACATGTACAAGATGGTGTGTGTGCTACAACTCGGCATTCAGCATTTGTTCCACATGAACCTGGACATGGGTCTTGACACTTGTTGTTAATACAAGCCTTGGTACTGGGGCAATCTGGATTAAAAACACATTCTGGTCTGCAATTTGGTGGTTGTCCAATATAGTTTGGTAGACAGCTACAAGAAGGATTGCCATTGATTTCTCTGCACACTGCATTGGGACCACATGGTGATGGAATACAAATATCTTTACGTTCAACTTCAACCGGTTCAACAGCTACAGGTAATTCATAACATCCCTTGAATGGATCGCCAGTTTGACCACTTTCACAACTGCAAATTGGACTGTGATTAATGACTTCACATCTAGCTGAGTAGCCACAAGATCCAATGCAAGGATCAACACATTTCTGATTGAAACAAGCTCTGTTTTGAGGACATTCTGAGCTGACGACACATTCAGGTCTGCAATTGGGTGGTGAGCCTTGGAATCCAGTAAGACAAGAGCATGTTGCATGATTGTCAATATTTCTGCACTGACTATTTGGACCGCATGGTGATGGATTGCATGGATCAGCTATAGGTTCGACTCTTTTCTCCATTGGTCTACAATGAGAGAATGGATCTCCGGTGAAGTCTTGTTGACATGAGCATACTGGAATATGATTTATTACATCACATACAGCATTTTGACCACATGTTCCTGGACAAGGATCTTTGCATTTATTTCTGAGACAAGCCTTATCTCTACTGCATTCTTGACTTCCGATACATTCTGGACGACAGGATTCATATGGATTACCCGTATATTCTGCGATACATGTACAAACTCCGTTAAAGCACTCGGCATTTGGTCCACAAGGGGATGGGTTGCATGGATCACTCTTTGGTGGAGGTGTAGCTATAAAAAATCAAAAAATTAATAACTGATACATAAGTGTACGTGCCTAGAATAAAAACTCACATATTTTTTAAAAATACTCACTGTGTGGAATACGGGAACATTGGACAAATGGATTTCCTGTATATCCTTCATTGCAAGTGCAGACTGCAACATGGTTCAGAACATGACACTTAGCATCTACACCACATGAACCTGGACAAGGATCTTGACATCTCTGATTGATACAGGCCAATTGACTTGCACATTCTGAACTAATGAAACACTCTGGACGACAGTTAGGTGGAGAACCAATGAAATCTGGCAAGCATGAGCATGCTGGATTTCCAGCAATCAGTTGACATTTAGAATTGGGACCACAAGGTGATGGTTCACATGATGGTGGCCGTTCTGTAACTGGTTCTATTTGTGGTGCTGTAAAGAAGAAAAAATCTTTAGAAAAGGTTTATACTAAAAGAGATATTCATAAACCAACTCTGAAACTAGTAATATTAACTTAAAGGGCCACATTTTTCCTAGAGATTTTAAAATAAAATAAAGTGTTAAATGGAAACTTACGAATTGGATAACATTGGGTGAACGGATCTCCCGTCATGCCAGGTGGACAGGCACATATTGGATTATGATTCCTCACAGAGCACTGAGCTCTAAGTCCACATGTGTTAGGGCAAGGATCATCACATTTCTGTCTGATGCAAGCCTTAGAAGTATCACATTCTGAGTTTACAACACATTCTGGTCTACAATCTGGTGGCATGCCGATGTAATTCTGAAGACATGAGCATACTGCTTGACCATTGATTTGTCTACATTGACTATTTGGTCCACATGGTGATGGCTCACAAGGGTTGACATTGGCTCTTGGTGGAGGTGCTAAAATAAAATTGATTTATAAAAATTATTGAGTGCATTTGGATAAAAAATACTAAAACATTTGTCAAACGATACAATTAAGATATATTACCTGTGGCTGGAATAATTCTACACTGGAAAAATGGATCACCAGTATAGCCAACTGGACATGAACAGGTTGGAACGTGATCATTAACAATACATTCTGCAAACTCTCCACAAACGCCTGGGCAAGGATCTACACATTTTCCATTTGAGCAAGCTAAGAGAGGAGCACAATCACTATTTACTTCACATTCTCTTCTACATCCTTTATTTCTATCATAGGCATTTCCTTCATAACCTGGATAACATCTGCAGGCAGCTGCTCCATTTTGTTCTCTGCATTCTGCATTGGGTCCACATGGAGATGGAGAACAAGGTGACACATTTTCTGGTGGAGGTGTACCTGAGACAAAAAACATGTTTAAAAATGCTAAAAACATGATATTAATAATTATCTGACAAGAAAATATGAACAAACGTACTCATTGGTATTAATGAACATCTAGTGGAAGCATCTCCCGTGAAACCGTCTTGGCAAGAACATATTGCATTGTGGTTGATTGTTGTGCAGAGAGCATTCTCTCCACAAGTTCCTATACAAGGATCTTTGCAGCGTTGATTAATACAAGCCAAATTACTGGTGCATTCTGAGTTAGAAGTACACTCTGGTCGACAGTTGGGTACTCTACCAATGTAGTTGGGTAAGCATGAACATGCAGCTTGTTGTCCAATTACTTTGCATTCTGAATTAGGACCACATGGAGATGGGACGCATGGGTTTCCGGCATCTTTAGGTGGCAAGGGTACTGAAAATATTTAACACAATCAATCAAGAACTGTAACACAAGGGAAATAATAGCTCGTACACCACAATAGACATTTCAAATATACTTACATTCCTCTTTCTCACATCTAGAGAATGGATCTCCTGTGTACCCTGGAGAACAGCTACAGATGGGATTGTGATTGACAACTTGACATCTTGCATTGATACCACATGTACCGATGCAAGGGTCTGTGCATTTCTGATTTACACAAGCTCTATTCTGAGGACATTCTGTACTGACAATACATTCAGGTCTGCACATTGGTGGAGTGCCGATGAAACCTTGTTGACACGTGCACACACTGTGACCATTCACAGCACGACACAAACTGTTGGGTCCACATGGAGAAGGATCGCATGGATTTTCAGGTCTTACGTCCACTGCGAAAAAAAATGTGAACATTATTTGTTAATGATAAACAATTCAATAAATAGGTGGCGATCAAGTACTAAATCACAAAAAATTTAGTGAAAAATAGAGTTATAAGTGGAAATCAATACGGATTCATGCCGAATTTGAGCACACAGGATGCCATTGCTGCGGCACTCACTAACAAGGTATATGCTTCCATGGATAAAGGGAAAAAATCTATAGGCACTTTCATAGATCTAAGAAAGGCATTTGATAGTGTTTCGCATATGCATCTGATAACGAAGCTATCACACCTTGGATTTAGAAACGAAGCTCTCTCGTTGATAAAAAGTTATTTGCACGAAAGGAAACAATATACAAGGATCTGTGATGAGCTTAGCCACCCCAAGTCCACAAAATTCGGAATACCTCAAGGGACAGTTCTGGGACCTTCCCTTTTCATAATATTTGTCAACGACATGTTTGCACTACCAATCGAAAGCACTGTAATTTCATATGCGGACGACACAGTTTTGTTTACTGAGGGTAAAACCTGGAACGAGGTGAAAAATATAGCGAACCGTGATATTAATATTCTTAAGAAATGGTTTGACAGTAATCTGCTCTCGCTAAATACAGAAAAAACAGCTTACATGGCATTTTCCATAAACAGAACGTGCAGTCCTGGTGATATGGATGTGACGATACATGGAAGTACGTGTGATAGTACAGTGTGTGGAGAGCAATGCAAGCCTATAAAGTCCGTTAAAAGTATTAAATATCTTGGAATCACAATTGATCGGCATGTGAAATGGAAAGATCATATAGCATTGTTAGTAAAAAAATTGAGAAAATTTATTTTTGTTTTTCTTGAACTCAGAAGTATTCTGGAAGTGTCGCAGCTTAAAGCGGTTTATCATGCATTAGTTCAGTCAATTATGAATTATGGCATTTTGGGATGGGGAGGTGCGTATCCAACAAACCTATACCCGATCGAAGTGACACAAAGGTTGATACTAAAAATAATTCTGAGGAAACCAAGGGATTACCCGACTAATCTTATCTACAAAAATATGAAAGTAATGACCCTGGCACAGCTCTATAGAAAGGCAGCCATAATTCAAACATTTAAAGAACAAAGAATGACTTCTAACATGAACAGCTTGATCACTATTAGGACACTTAGAATAAGAAACTGCCTTCCAATACCCCTGTGCCATAAAGACATCTCTCAGAGACATTATGCTTACCTAGGTATCAAATACTTCAATGAACTACCAAATGAGATAAGAACAATAAATGATTTCAAAAAGTTCAAGAAAGAAATGGTGAAACACATAAATGTTGACGTGGTTCCTGGTGGTGTGTAGTTTCTGGTGTTGTTATGTATATTGAATATATGTGTGTGTAATTAAAAATATAAATAAAGTGTAACTAAATGCGTATATATTGAATGTGTAATTAATAAAGATGTAATAAGTGTTATAAGAATCTTCGAGCAATTAAAAAGAAAAACTTTTAAAGTATGTATTAAACTGGAAAATTGTTTAATTTAAGTATACTATATCGTTTCAGGGAATGTATCCCCCTTTACACAAGACTTGTCTTTTTAAGGGTGATTTAAATATATTTAGTGCAATGTTTAATAAATTTATGTAACTACATATGTTTCTGTGAATATTTTTGACAAATAAATACTATTATTATTATTATTACTTGAAAACTTACTTTGCCTCTCAACTTCGCAGGCACTGAGAGCATTTCCAGTATATCCAGGTAAACAATAACAAGACGGTGCATGATTGACGACTCTGCACTCAGCATTGAGCCCACAAGCTCCAGGACAAGGATCTTTACATTTGTTGTTAAAGCAAGCCTTGGAACGGTCGCAATCGGAATTGGTGACACACTCTGGTCTGCAACCTGTATAAGGATCTCCAGTATATTCTGGAAGGCACACACAAGATCCAGCTCCATTCCTTTCTTTACATACAGCATTAGCTCCACATGGTGATGGATTGCAAGGGTTTCTTGGTAATTCAGTAGTTGGGGCGACTATGGAAACAATTATTGAAACAATTACACACTTTTTAAAAGAAACGAGAATAGTTCAAAACAAGTATCAAAACTATCACAAAATAATAAATTCTTACAAATAGAACATGCTAACATATCAAATAATTTCATGCAATAATGTATGCACAAATACAATACAATGCAGTTAATACTACATGACATACAAAAATATGGGAGAAAAATACAGTAAATACAAATAAAATAAAAAACATACTTGGTTCAATATATTTGCATTCCTTAAACGGATCACCCGTGTACCCAGGATGGCAAGTACAAAGAGGTACATGATTTACAACATTACATGAAGCATACGTCCCACAAGATCCGGGACAGGGGTCAACACATTTTTCATTAAGACATGCAAGGTTTCCAGGGCATTCAGCACTAATTGTGCATTCTGGTCTACAGTTTGGCGAGCGCCCCACATAGTTTGGCAAGCAAGAGCATGCAGGTAAGTTACCAATCACACGACATTGAGAGTTTGGTCCGCAAGGTGAAGGTACGCAAGGGTTCCCACTTGGTTCATCCATAGGAATTTCTGTGTAAAGGAAGGAAATGAAATAAGCACAAGAAACAAACAACATAATACAGTAAGTCACTACAAAAGTATTAAGAACAGTATGTAAGTAGGATAGAATATAATATACATGCTCACTTTTTTCCTCAACACATCTGACAAATGGATCACCGGTGAAACCGACCAAACAACTACATATAGGATTGTGGTTCACAACTTGACAACGAGCATTCAATCCGCATGTTCCAGGACATGGATCTTCACATTTCTGAGATATACACGCTTTGTCTTGAGGACATTCCGCGCTAATTACACATTCAGGTTTACATGATGGTGGTGAACCAATATAAGAGTCTAGACATGAGCATACTGCATGTTGATTTATAACTCTGCATTGGCTGTAAGGCCCACAAGGTGAAGGTACACAGGGATTTACAGGTTCATCCTTGATGACTGAGGAAAAACAATTAAGACAGAATAAGAAGGGAGTAAAGATATAAAATTTGATTGTGAATATGAAAACTTAAGTAAAGAATAGATAAGTAGAAAGAGAGCTTACTAGGTATAAGACGGCATGAGAGAGTTGGGTTTCCTTCATATCCCGGCAGACAGACACAACTTGGAGCATGATTTACTACCCTACACTCTGCATTTAATCCACATGCTCCCGGGCAAGGATCTTTACATTTATTATTGATACAGGCTTTTTCTTTGCTACAATCGTTATTTGTCACGCACTCTGGTCTACAGCCTGTGTATGGATCACCAAAGTATTCCGGTAAACATGTGCAAGATCCCGCACCATTTCTTTCTTTACAAATAGCATTAGCACCACAAGGAGATGGGTTACATGGTTCAGGTGGGGCTTCCACTGGTTGTATAACTGAAATATTTACGTTTACATGACCATAGGGGATTATAGAAGATGGAACATACTTACACATGTTATTTATTTCATATATGTATTTACATGAGTTTTAGTAAAACATGACATGAGTTAATACATGATAAATATTGTCGCATTTATACATAACATGTTAGTAACGTGGATGGTTGATTTGATGTGGTATTTTGGGGGTTATATTTTACAACATAAAGCTTACTTGGTATGGGTATACATCCTGAGAATGGGTCTCCAGTGTATTGGTTGTAACATTGGCATATAGGGGAATGATTAACAACTGTACATTTAGCATTTTGTCCACATGATCCAGGACAAGGGTCTCTACATTTCTCTGATAGACAAGCTAAGTTGCTGAGACATTCTTCGCTAGACATACATTCGGGTCTACAGTTTGGTGCCCTGCCAATATAATTTGGAAGGCAAGAGCAAGCGGGTGTATTGCCGACGACGCGACACTGCGAATTGGGGCCGCAGGGTGATGGTACGCAAGGGTTTCCACTGGGTTCAGCTGGTTTTACTTTATTATGAAAAAGAAATAATCATAATACATAAAATATGTGAAGATAATAATAAGAAAGAAAATATAGTTATGTAATATAAAAGAAAAGAACAGAAGAAGAATATTGAACTTACTGGGCTCAGGTGAGCAGCTAATGAAAGGATCTCCCGTGTATCCAGGACTACAACTACATACAGGATTGTGATTGATTACATTGCATCTGGCGTTTATTCCACACGTTCCAGGACAAGGGTCTTTGCATTTCTGATTCACGCATGCTTTATCCTGCATACAATCGGCGCTTACAATACATTCTGGTCTACAATTTGGTGGCGAACCAGTAAATGTTTCTTTACATGAGCAAACAGCGTGATCATCAACAACTCTACAGTTACTATAAGGTCCACAAGGTGAAGGAACACATGGATTGTGACGTGGTTCGTCTCTTCCAACTAAATAAGTAAAACATAAGCAATTAAAATCTATTCTCCTAATTTTGTCAGTGATTTGATTGATTCATTTAAGATACAATAACATACTTGGTATTGGATGGCATGAAGAGAGTGGATTGCCTGTATAGCCGGGTAAACAGTAACACGATGGTGCATGATTTGATACGGCACATTCAGCATTGATACCACAAACTCCTGGACAAGGATTTTTGCATTTATTTTGTATACACGCTTTATTCTTTGGACAATCAGTATTCAAGACACATTCAGGTCTACATTCCACATTGGGATCACCATGATATTCTGGTATACAAGTACAAGATCCAGCACCATCGCGCACTTTACAAATGGCATTAGCACCGCAAGGTGATGGATCGCAAGGTGTTGGAATTTCTACAGGTTGAATAACTGGAAAAGTTTTGAGAAATAAAAATATTGACCCAAATAATTCAAGCGCACATAATTTCTACTTTACGAATTATAAAAAAAATCTTACATGGAATGACCGAACAACCGGAGAATGGATCACCAGTGTATCCTGATTCACAAGTACACACTGGAACATGTTTTATAACAACACATGTGGCACGTGATCCACATGATCCAGGACAAGGATCCATGCACTTCTCTCTAATACAGGCCAGATTTCCTGGACATTCTGAATTGATCATACATTCCGGTCTACAATTTGGTGGTCTTCCTAGATAATTTGTTAAGCATGAACAGACCGGATGATCTTCTACTACCTGACACTTTGAGAATGGTCCACATGGAGATGGAACGCAAGGATTCGTTGAAGGTGGGCTTTCTATTCTTTCTACAAGAGATTCAATCAAACACGGTTTAAGTAATATCTAATCACAAAATAAACTAGAATAAAATTGTATTCTATATTAAGATGCAAGTCTTACTTTCTTCAGGAACGCATCTATCGAATGGATCTCCTGTATGTCCAGCAATACAACTACATATTGGGTTATGGTTTACGACCAAGCAACGAGCATTATAACCACACGTTCCTGGACAAGGATCTTTACATCTTTGATTCAAACAAGCTTTATCTTGTGGACAATCCGCACTGACAACACATTCTGGTCTACACGATGGAGGAGCGCCGATATATGAATCAATACATGAACATACAGCGTGATCGTTTACAACACGACATTGACTGTATGGACCACATGGAGATGGCTGACATGGGTTTCCTTTCGGTGGAATCGGTGCTACGAATAAAGTAATAATAATAATAATAGAAATATAAAACAAGATGATAATAAAACAACAGAAATAAAAAGTAAAGTATATACACATATTATTATAGTAAAGTAAAAGTAATAAAAGTAAGAACAGAATAAAATAGTAATAGAATAGAAAAAGATCTTACTGGCTTGAGGTAGATGACATGAGCGCAGTGGGTTTCCTACATATCCAGGGAAACAAGTACAAGATGGTGCGTGATTGTGTACGTTACATTCAGCGTTTATACCGCACGTTCCCGGACAAGGATCTACGCATTTGTTATTTTGACATGCTTTGTCACGGGAACAGTCTGTATTCATGATGCATTCAGGTCTACAACCGGTGTAAGCATCACCGTGATATTCTGGGATACACGTACACGAACCAGCACCGTTTAGTTCTCTACATATTGCGTTTGCTCCACACGGTGATGGATTGCATGGGTTTCTAGGAGCTTCCACAGCTGAAAATATTGTATCAGATATATCACCGAACCAAAATCAGTTGGTTAACGTTATTCGTTTAAAGGGGTTATTATTACTGGTCTTAAACGCAAGAATTAGTCCATTATTGTAAACTTATCATAAAATTAATTCAATATGGTGCTATAACTGCTATATTATTTAACATATACAATCGTTTTAGTTTCGTTACTCTTCATATTTACTTCATTACAATTATTGGTGTTTAAATAATATAAAAAATATTATTAGTAATATTATTTGCCGACGATATTTTTGTGTTAATATTTCAGTGACAAAAATCACACACGTTAGAAAGATTAGTATTATTTATTTTTCAAATCAAACAATCTCAATGTGTTTCCAAAATCAGCGTGAAATATATACAAGCTTATACACATTTTTTAAATCTTAAAACGTAAACTTGAATTGGTGTGGCACTAAATAAACTATATAATTTTGCTGCTAGAAACACAGTGAGAAAAAGGGTGTTACGCTGATTAATAATAAGTGGGAGTGTTTTTAAAATAAAAAACGGGGGCAAAACACAAAGTTACATATGTGCAGTCTTACGTTGAATGGTGGGTGAACAACCGCTAAATGGATCGCCTGTGAAACCTTGTAAACAGTAGCACATCGGAGAATGGGATACTGTTGTACAATCCGTGTTATATCCGCAGGATCCTGGGCAAGGATCTTGGCATCTTCCATTTACACAAGCCAAATGGGAGGGACATTCTGTATTGACGACACATTCCGGTCGACAGTTTGGAGGGTTTCCAATATAGTTAGGCAAGCACGAACATACGGGTCGACCATTTAGAGGTCTGCATATAGCGTTAGGACCGCATGTTGTCGGAGTGCAAGGGTTTATTGTGGTTGGTTCAACATAAGGATCTTCTAAAATTCAAAATCGAATCATTGTGAATTTGTGAATGGGATTAAAGATATTTCAAATATTTTGATATAGTAAAATCACATTTGTCAAAATAGCTTCATATGGGTACTAGAAAGTTTGATATTCTTTATCAATCCAATTGATATGTAGAACACATGCACATCTAAATAGATAGGAATCCTTTGAAAGAATAAATAATACTAGACTCAAAAGTATCAAAAATAGAAATACCTATTCAGAATTTTGTAAAAACATAATTTTTAAACAATGATTTGATGTAAAGCTACTCAGATTCCTGCATTTCTAATTGTCGTGTATTTCTTATGAATTCTACCCAATATTAAATACATAACTAACTGTTATGTGAAACAGCACATATGATGTTACCACTGAGAATTCAAAAAGAAGGAAAGAACTTTTATAATAATCAAATTCAGGCTTTTTTCGATTAATGTGTCTGTACTATCAAGCGATGTAGACAGTAGATTGGGTACTCAAAACTTAGTAACTTTTTAACAACTACAAAAAAAACACTACAGTTTGGCAAATAGTCAAATTGATTAGTGAATCAATAAAATATGGAAAAACTTTTCAAATAGATTCGGATAAAGAATCAAAAGAATTAAATTTTGTTAAATATGGATATTGTTTCAAAAGCTAGGATGACAAATGCGATATTTTCAAACAATGCTCTTACTCGGTACAGGATTGCATTGAACAAATGGATCTCCATTATAATTCTCGTAACAGGCACAATTTGGATTATGGTTGACAACTCTACAGACTGCATTTGTACCGCATATTCCAATACAAGGATCATCGCATTTTCCATTCATACACGCTCTGTCTTGAGGACAATCCGAGTTTATAACGCATTGTGGTCGGCAATTTGGAGGTGATCCGTTACAATTGATATTACAAGAACAGACAGGGTGATCGCTGACAATTCTACAGGTGCTATACGGACCACACGGTGAAGGATTACATGGATTTACAAATAGATCTACTGCTGAAATAACATGATCATGCAACAATTAATACAAGTGATTTACAGACATGCATATATTGTTATTTATAATATACATATTTGACAATGTAATGTTGAAAAATCTCTCAAAACCAAACCAACATAAAATTCAGTATAAGATTATCATATAATTCATTATTTCTTTACTCTCTACGTTCCTCTTGGATATTAAAAAATTATCAATTATACAATTTAATGCACAGAGTGCGAGTTTATCGCTAGGTTGCAATATCTCGCAACTAACCTAGATGCTTTGACTACAGAGATTTTTCAACATTAATATCTGACATAGAGTGAAAGTTAAGCTTACTAGATGATTCGGGTATAGGATAACATGCAACATGGGGGTTTCCCGTGAGATGAGAATCACAATAACACATAGGTGAATGATTCACAACATAGCAGAGAGCGTTGCGGCCACAGGTTCCTTTACACGGATCCGCACATAAGTTATTTATACATGATTTGTCTTTGGGACAATCTGAGCTTAGAACGCATTCTGGTCTACAACCGTGCGTGTAAGGATTTCCCTGATAGTTTGGTAAGCAACTACATGACCCAACACCATTGTATTCCGTGCATATAGTATTCATGCCACACGGAGAAGGATTGCATGCATCTATTCTACTATCGGCTACAGCTGGAAATAACAGTGACTATTAACATATTATTTTAAACACATGCAGTACATTGCAGTGATTTTATACAGTAATTTCTTTATAGTCTGTCATGCATTATATTATTATTCATGCTGAGCTGCTTACACCCTCTACCATATCCAGCATTTTTTAAGTCAACAAGGATATTTTTCCAAAGGAATTCTTTTATTTTTATACATTGTTTATTTAAAAAAATAATATATGAATTAAATTAACAGTATAGTTTCTCAAAGTTATCAATATGTTTGATGATTTTTGCTTTTGTTTATTCACAAAAATATTCCGTCTTATTTTATTTCACAGAAATATACGAGTTAATAATAAACTCAAATACACCCCCACATATCTTTACAGCAAGCAATATGTTTGTATCCTGAAGGCGGAGTTGATTGCCAGCGATAGGCTTAAAAACTGAGATTCCTCGATTGTTCAAGTCCGAGGAATCATTGGCCAATCGACCATTAATTCAGCATGTTCTGAATTCCCACATTCTTTTTTTGTCAAATATCTTCAAAGCCAATGGATTTTCCTATTCCACAGATTGGCATTCAGCATTTCATATTTCTTTATGAGTACTCATCAATCTAAGTACTATTGAATAATAATAAAAAAATGTAATTATCTTAAATTCCACAAAATACATAATGCAAAACAGACTGCACTTTCTACAAAATATATAACATGCAATATAACAATATTGTAGAATTTAATATTTATATTGTACTTACCACTGTCTGGAACAAAAAGAATACATATCAGGAACATTGAAGTCTTACCTTGTATAGGACTACATCCAGCGAAGGGATCACCTTCAAACCTATCCATACAGGTACACATTGGTTGATGGTTTTGCACGTAGCACACTGCGTTGAAGCCACAAGCACCCGAACAAGGATCTTTACACTTTCTATTGACACACGCGAGATTTGACGGACAGTCTTGATCGATTAAACATTCTGGTCTGCAGCTAGGTGGCGCACCCAACATGCCACTTAGACACGAACACACTCCGCGAGAATCAACTACCCGACACTCTGCGTTTGATCCACATGGTGATGGAAGACATGGGTTTACAGGACTTCTTTCTGCTTCTGTTTAAAGATAAAACAAATCATTCAAATGTATGAACTAAAAATGTGTCTTTGAAAGAGTTGTCTGATGACTGAAATTAACAAAGGGGTTTTTAAAATTTAGTTTTTTACATTGAAGCTTAAGAAATTAGAGGTACAAATATTGTTAATCTCCCACTAGTAGCTGGTAGATAATCTACAAGTAGATTAATCATTAAATGTAATAATACTAAAAATGAACTAAATAATGAAGATTCAATGCGTACATAAGAAATTTCATCTTTAAAGCAAAATCTATTAGAACAAAGCCATACAAATTTCTATAATAAAATACAGCAAAAACTTCAAATACTGGAAATTGTTTCATTGATGAAATTTCTACCAACGCTGATTTGCTAGCATTAAAAATTTCTCAACATCTTCCATAGAATAAGATCTTTCAATTGATAATTTAAAAATATTGTGCGTCCAAACTAATAGTTTTGAATATTCTAAATATTTCAAGCTAACCTTTTTCAACACATTGTTCAAATGGATCTCCGGTGGTTCCAGATGGACAACTGCAGACAGGATTGTGATTGATGACCTGACAACGAGCATTGAAGCCGCAGGTTCCTGGACAAGGGTCTCGACACTTCTGATTGATGCAAGCCTTATTCTGACTACATTCTGAGCTGACTACACATTCTGGTCGGCAATGTGGGGCACTGCCAATGAATCCGGGTTGGCAAGAGCATATGGCACTATCGCTAGAAACTCTGCAAATGCTGTTTGGTCCACATGGTGACGGCTCGCAAGGGTTTATAGGTGTTACATCAACTGGAGGAAAAAATATACATAAACATTGGATAACTTCATAAAAAGATTATCATGAGTGGTTTCACATTTATTATATTTATTGTCACAAGTCTTAATATTGTTTTGGGTAATGTAGGTCGACATACGATGAAAGTGTAATGATTTTGTTGACGTGTTTAATGCATTGTATTATATATTATGGAATTTGTTTTATTTTGTTGAGCCTACCTATGTATATATAATAGTTTATACAATGTAATCTGTCCCCTCCTTTACACAAGTTTACTTTTTAAGGAGGGTAAAACAGTAAAATACAAGAATATTTATTTAATATTGTAATAAGATTATGTTTAAGGTTGTTATATTTTTATGTTCAATAAAAAAAAACAACTTTCATTTGTGATAAATTATAGATTTAATTGTTTTTTTTTTAATTTTCCTATAAAGTCCTAATAATAGAATTGACCTTCCACTTAAAAAGTCCTGCAAATGCAGGTATTTAAGAAACATCATATATAAGACATGTGAATATCTTCAATTCAATGGTGATGAAATATGCTACCCATACTGTATGGCCCTCTCAGATTCCATTTAACAGATTTCATAGAAATTTTGAATAACATATGTACTTCATTTAATTTGACTTTTCCATCTGTTTATATATTTTAAACATGCTGCAAGCTCACACCATATATTGTTGTAAATAAATAAATGTTGATATTGAAGGAAACCTAGAAACAACAATAATACTCTGAAGTACTTACGAAGTATTGGTCTACATGCTTTGAATGGATCTCCCGAGTATCCTGAAAGACATGTGCAAGCTGGAATATGATTGGAGACACTACATTCTGCATTCACGCCACAAAGACCTTTGCAAGGGTCACGACAATGTTTAGATAGACAAGCCAGTTGATTTGGACAATCAGCACTGATGGTACATTCGGGTCTACATCCACCTGTGTAAGGATTTCCAATATTTGGAGGAATACAGTGACATCTTGCTATTCCATTTACTTCGGTACATTGGGCATTGCTTCCACAAGGTGATGGATTACAAGGATCATCATGTGTGACAGATGGTTGAGGTGGTATTCTTGAACATCCAATGAAGGCGTCTCCAGCAAATCCAGGTAGACAAGTACAGAATGGTGTGTGATTGACCACATCACATTTAGCATTGGGACCACAACTGTTAACGCAAGGATCTTCACATTTTTCTTGAATACATGCTTTGTCTCTAGGACATTCTTGACTGATGACACATTCGGGTCTGCAGAATGGTGGTTTTCCAATATAGTTTGCAACACAAGAGCAGACTGGGTGTCCCGCATCAACTTGGCAGATAGAGTTGGGTCCACAAGGTGATGGAACGCAAGGATTTTTATTCTTTCCTTCTTCGATTGGAGGTGCGGCAAAGCAGTTAACAAATGGATCTCCTTGTAATCCGGGTAGACAACTGCAGATTGGATTGTGATTGATGACAACACACTGTCCTCCAGATCCGCAACTTCCTGGACATGGGTCTTGACATTTTCTGTTGATACATGATTTTGTCTGTTCACATTCAGAACTTACAACACACTCTGGTTGACATACTGGTGGTACTCCTTTGAATCCTGGCAGACATGAGCATGCTGCTAATCCTTGTGAAGTCACAAGACATCTGCTGAAAGGTCCACAAGGTGATGGATCACATGGATTCCTGGCAACACTATCAATTGGAGGAACTAATGGCTTGAATGGATGACATGAAACAAATGGATCTCCTGAGAATCCTGGAGGACAATAACATACTGGATGGTGGTTCACTGCTTCACAGTCTGCGCCTAAGCCACAAACATTGTTACACGGATCTTCACATCTGTTGTTTATGCAAGCCTTGTTCAATAGACAGTCAGTATTGAGAACACACTCAGGTCTGCAGGCAACTAAAGCATCTCCATAGAATCCATGCTTGCAGACACAAGCAAGGACACCACCAATTTCTCTACATTCAGCATTTATTCCACATGGAATATTCTCACATGTGACATGTTCTTCCACGGGATCTGAGGAATTGAAAAATACACATTTTAAATTAATGTTTACTTATATGGTTATAAAAATTATTACAAATATTCAAAGTATACTTACAAACTGTAGGAACAGAACAATGTTCATATGGATTTCCGAACATGCCTTGTGGACAGCTACATATGGGATTGTGGTTGTACACACTGCAGAAAGCATTTACTCCACATGAACCTGGACATGGATCAACACATCTTTCCCTGATACAAGCTCTGTCAAATGGACAATCTGAGTTGAGAAGACATTCTGGATTACAGTGTGAGTCAATAGTGTTACCCAAGCATTCGTCACAAATAGCAACTTGTGGTCCATAAGGATTACATGTTGAGTCTGTGCCACAAGGTGAAGGGAAGCAAGGTCTTGATTCATTGGCAACTGGTTTAATAATAGGTGGTGACTCCATACACATGAACAATGGATCTCCGAAGAAACCTTCTGGACATATACAGGAAGCTGTGTGATCTTGAACTTCGCACAATGCTTGAAGACCACACACTGATCCGTCATAACATGGGCTTGTACATTTTCTGTTGATACAAGCCTTATCTGATGGACAATCTGAGTTTAGAATACATTCCGGATAGCATCCAGTTAAAGGATTTCCATTGAAGTCAGGAATGCATGAGCATAAAGGTTTTCCTCCCCCAACATGACATATTGTGTTTGGACCACATGGTGACGGAATGCAAGGATTTCTTTCAACTGGTATTGGATAACAATTGATGACAGGATTGCCAGTGTATCCATGGTTACATGAGCAGACTGGGTGATGTTTTTCACATCTGCAAAGGGCATTGAATCCACAAGAACCAGGACAAGGATCGCGACATTGGAATCCAATGCACGCTTTGTCCCAAGCACAATCGTCATCTACTCTGCATTCATAATGTTGACATCCTTCAGGACTAATGGGGTTTCCGATGGTTCCTTCAGCACAAGCACAAAGAGGTGATCCATTTATGTCAACTTTACAAACAGCATTTGGACCACATGGATTTGGAAAACATGGATTTGTTGGTTGAAGACGGCATCCCACATAAGGGTCACCAATATATCCATATCTGCAGAAGCATTTTTCTCTATTATCTGACACATAACAATCAGCATTTCTTCCACAAGGTCCAGGTTGGCAAAGAACATCAACTGCAACTGGTTCAGCACATTGTTTGTATGGATTACCAACGGTTGGTTCTCTACAGAAGCACACAGGGTTTCTACTAGGATCACAACTAGCACCAAAACCGCAAGGGTTAGGTTCACAAGGATTCTTTGGTTCGACACATCCTCGGATAGTATTTGGACTTTCTAAATAACCTGGTAAGCATGTACATTTGGCAAATCCATTGCTTAGAATGGAACATTGAGTATTTGGACCACATGGTGAAGGATCACATGGATTTACAGGCAAAGCACAAAGTATGGCTGGAGGATTTCCTTCGAATTCAGGAAGACAGAAACAAGTAGCTTTTCCGTTGACAAGTCTACAGTCTGAGTTTGGTCCACATGGGTTTGGACTGCATTCATCTCCTTCTGGAACTGCAAAAAAAAAATGTGTAACGCAGATTTCTAATAAATAATCTTAATGAGACACACCTAATAATAATCGTAAAAATTTAACTTACTGCATTTCTTGAACGGGTTTCCAGTAAGACCTTTAGGACAGAAACAAATTGGATTTCCATCATCAATTTCACACATAGCATTGATTCCACAAGGGTTTGGTATGCAAGGATTTTCTGGTCTCCTGCATCCAATGGCTGGGTTGCCTCCGTATCCTGGAAGGCACTTACAGAATGGCTGATGATTGACTACATCACACACAGCATTCAGACCACACTGACATGGTGATCCACATTTTCCATTGATACAAGCTTCGGATGTATGGCACTCGCTATTGGATCTGCATCCAGTGACTGAAATAGAAAAAAAAATTGCTCTTTTTAATAACCACTGAAATAGCGCATTGTGAAAGAGGGTCTTTCAGCTTGTTTAGAAAATAACAATTCAAACAGTGTACTGCTATCTAATTTGCAACCAGATATTCTTATATGAAATGTGGAGTGGTATGGAAAAAAACACCTCACACAGGTGACACAACATTTTTAAGACAGTACCAGATTGGTTTCCTCTTTGAACTCTTAAGAGAAAGATTATAAAATATAAAGACATGTTTTCTTCTTCTGTTGTCATATTAGGAACTCTCCAACAATGTATTATTGTAATGCTGGGTGCACACTTCAACTGTGACATACTAACATATCAATTGTTTTGGAATTTGTTTTAGCTTTTACAATTAGTTTGTTACCTAGAGAACATTCGACGTAGGGATTTCCGCTGTATCCTGCGTAACATTTGCATTCTATGCCGTGATTGGCTGGAAGACATTCGGCATTCTCTCCACAAGAATCCTCTTGGCATGGATTGATGCACACTCTGTTGAGCCTATCGCAAAGAAGTTCTGGTGGGCAGTCCTCGTTGTATTGGCAGATGAGTTGAGTGTTGAAAACTAAAAGTCAAAGTAAATTTAAAAACAACGATAATACAATACTTAAAAATAATACAAAAGTGACAAATCCCAAAACATTAGAAATCAGTCTTTCAGTCTCATTAGTCTTGAGAAAAAAAAGTAAAAGTTAAAATTTTCTAAAAAAGTCAAAGTAAATTTAAAAACAATAAAAATACAAAACTGTACAAGAAATAAATTGATTTATAAATTATGAAACACTCTCCTGAAGTTGTTTTTATAAAAGAAAATGCAAAATATGTACCTAATTATTTCAACTAGTTATTATTAATCATCAAATATTATTTTGGTTTTTAATGTGAATCAAATGAAGCCTTATAAATTGATTTTTTCTATGAATAAAAACAGAAAAACTATGATATTTTCAGCAGTTTTTACTTTTATTTTATACAATATACCTACAGTAGTAGATACCAGTCGCGTGCCTGCCATACATGCAAAAAAGCACAGCATGCCCATAGAATCTATGAAGAAAATATTGAAATCATCAAAAACTAGTTTGAATTTGCCGCCAAACATTTCGTTGCAAAGAGAACAATTCACAAAAATATACGCAGCAAATATACAATTTTTGTAAGTTTTAGAGTTTTTATCAAAAGCGCGTACTATTTGTATTGAAGTGCGTGTACAATCGATACGTTATTTTGACTTTTTTTAATAAAATCCAATAATTTACCGTGATAGCTAAATTAATGGAATAGTAAGTTATTGCTTTATACGTTGCGTCTGGTCTCACTAACACACACTTAAATTTTAGTGTGAATACGTAGTAGGCAATGACGCGCCATATATGTGTATTATTGGGTATGTTTGGTTGTATGTGTGCAATCTTAAGGACAAAATAAGCAAGCATCTCAAAGAACGTTTGGGTGCATAATGTACCTATATGAGTATGTTTTTATTTGTATTGGTTGTGTGATGATTGTGTGAGTCGTGCGTAACGTACTAGGCAGTTAAAAATAATTTGAAGGTAGATACTATGGGCAACCGCTAATAGTTTTTAGACTTGAAACGTTCTTCATAAAGGATTGATTAATATTATGATGGATGCGCGAGACAAAATAAATTGTATAGTAATTACGACATTTAACTTTAAAGTTACTTACATACTTAAAAATAGTATTTATTTGCATCGCAGACTTCTTGTATTTTATTTATTTATATTAAGGACCCATGAAGTCTTTGGCAAACAATAGATCTCCCACTAAAGTTTTTAAGTGTCTTTTAAGAGACGTCGCATATAAACCATTTAATATCTTAAATTCAGCAAAGGGGTATGTCAACCATTCTGGATATCTTATTTATTTAATTTTTTTTATTATAACGAATGTTAGACCAACATGAAAAGCCTAGTCCCGTCTCCGATATATATATTATATTATTCTCAAGGACGTCCACTCGTTTGCGAGTAAAATAGTATATTTGTACAAAGCATGCCCGATGTGAAAAGCCTAGTCCCGCCACTGGTAGATACTAAATTTTGTTGTATTTTTGTGTTTAAATATACTGAAAACAAGTGAATACTTATAACTTTTTTTTTTAATTTCAATTTATTTAACAATAAATGTTATAAATCTACATCAGAATATAAATATAACAAATATTAAAGCAAATATATGCTGTTGATAGAAAAAAATATACGTAAGTTGAACAATTTTGAATTGCTTTTAAAATATAAAGGTTGAATAACTTCCAAACTATAAATAGATCATTGAATAAGTAAATATGTACAAATGGTTAAATCAATAGTAAGGTGTAGAAATAAGTTTGAAGTGTCTAACAATATTTTTTTTACCTGGTGCACAACCAACATATCCATTTCCTTGGTATCCTTCAGCACAGCTACAGTCAGACCCGTGATTGGTGTTTATGCATACGGCATTGTGCACGCATGGGTTATGGATATCGCATGGTCTTTGACACGCATGATTGATGCATGCCTCCGTCAGCTGACATTCTTCATTCGTAATGCAACTCACTATACAGAATGGCACAAACAAAAACAAAAAATTGTATATACAAAACAAAAGATATGTACAGAGATGTCGTGAATGATACAAAAAATATACACCGTGGCCAAAAACAATAATTGCAAGGTGGCCGAAAAATTGTAGGTACAATACGGCCAAAAAAATTGTACAGATGTTGTGAACATAAATAAAAAAAAAAATCTTACACACAATAACATACATATTTTGAAAAATTCTACGCACCTTTTACTGAAATAAAAAAAAAATGTGCTATGTACAAAACTCACTATACCTAAATGCCTGTTTAGGTTTATTATAATTATTTTTTTTTAATTTTGGTGACGTGTTGATTAGAGTAGTAGTACATAATTAATTTCAATTAATAATTTTATAATTTGTTGTAAATTAAATTTAGAAAAATTAACATATTCAGGAAAAAGAATAATATTATGATTTCAAATTATCAGTGATTCTGGAGCGAAAAAGGTTTAAAAAATATTTTTTGCTGGAAGTATAGTGTAAATCAACCTTTATTCATAAGACACAACTTAGCAAAAGCAGTGCATGTAAAATACGCTCTGTATGATATCTAAAATAGGTGTCATTTTTGTTAAATATTTATAGATTATATTTTTTCAATCATCTATCTGCCTATTACAGAAGATTTAAGGTTTAGTTTAGAGAAAATTTGAGTTTGGGTTTATATAAAGCCCAAATACGCATTAAACACATCCTTATTAAAGCAAAACATACCACGCATTATAGCTCGTGTAATGAAGGGAGAGTATATCAGCAAACAAACATGAACACGGGATCTCCTGATCGATAACCGAGATTCTTAGAATTATTTCAATTTAGTAAAAAATATAAGACTTTTGATATTTATTATATGGTTTAGTATTCTCCTTTTGTAGACGGTCATTTTTTACAATACACCGTTCCATTACAACATCATAAGGTGAATAGTTATGTTCGCGCAGAATTACTTTGAATAGAGGGGGCTAGTTTCTGCCTTGTTTCAGAGAATCAATAAAGACCGAAAAGGAAAAGCTTAACCTTTTTCGCTCTGAATCAATAGATAATTATATAAGAGGTTATATCATATCTTACGTTTCTTAGAAGGTGTACATTTAATGGCGGGATTCCCATCGAATCCTTTTGGACAAGTGCAAATAGGACGGTGCATCTTTGCGTGACATTTCGCTCCTGTTCCGCACACATTAGCGAAATCACAAGGGAAGTGGCAGAAGCCCATATAACAGGCTTCGGTCTCAATACAATCGGTATCAGATTCGCATGGTTCGTGAGCTTTGGAACTTCCGGGGGGTTCTATGTTATAACAATATTAATAATAAAATGTGTTAAATATTATATTACAGGTTAGAAAAATAAAACAAAAGAAAAATATAAAACAAAAGCATTCACACACACACAAAAATAATAAAAAAAAAAACAAAAATTAGGTATGTATAAAATGTTTGTGTTACCTAATGTTCATTATGTGTAAGTTACGGACATATTAAAATATTTATAGTGCGCCATCATACATTATATAAATTTCTTGTTTACCATTCAATGCTAATAATAGTTGTATTATACATTCAACACCTAAAATCACTTCATTTACAACTGGATTTAATTTTTTTATTTTTACAGGATTAAATATAAAAACAATGGAATATTGGATTAAGGAATAATTTTTAGGTTTAGGTTAGGTTCGATTGTGAGTCTTAAAATATACAAGGAAATAATTATGCAAGCAAAAAAATATGTACAAAAATCAACAATTATTAAATTAATGTAAATTGGTGTAGTTAGAAAATGTACAATTATTTGTTTTTAATATTTACATTTAATACAAAAATTAAAATAATGTAATTATTTAAAAAATTAATTAATACTGTTATAATACCTCTTCTGCATTCCTTGCCGGCGGTAAGACCGTAAAGACAGTTGCATATTAGTTTGTGGTTAGACACGGAACATATGGAATCATTTCCGCACTTGTTCATATGACTCATGCAAGGATTTTCGCAAACCCCTAGCGAAGAGCAGGCCTCAGATGGTGAGCAATCGGCGTCTTCCACACACGTTTTGTTAGTCGGTGAGTTAGTAGTTAGTGTCATTTGTGCGCTAGACGTAATTGTTTCAGTATCGGTAAAGTTAATATTGGATTCAGTAGTAGTCTCAAAATCGTTAACGTCTTCAGTATCTGTTTCAAATTCATTTGGATTCAAAGTCGTACTACTTTCAACTACTGAAACAGTTGAAGAAGTGGTAGTTTTGGTTACAGTACCATTACTTAAACTTGTTTTGAAATCGGTTACATTTGTTCGCGATGGTTTTTCAACATTATCAACTACATTTGTTACAGGTATTGATTTCGGAGTAGTACTAATTTTCAATGTTGTAGATTCATCCACAGCATTGTTTGGAGAGGTAGATTTAATTTTAGAATCTGTAGTACTTAAAGTACCTGGTTTGGAAGTCGTAATCTTATCTATTTTAGAAATGTTTTTAGATGATAATGTTGGCATTGTTACCTGAAGGGTTGTGATTTCTGAAATACCTGTCGTGTTTAATTCATATTCATCAGTGTGGTATTTTATGGGGGATGTTTGAGTTGTACCTTGATCAAAATCTGTTATAGTTGTAGACGTATCAGATGGAAATGTTTGCTTTTCTTTACCCGACGTAACAAAGCTATCTGTCTCTGTAGTAATACCAATCTCATTAATTGCAGAAGTGACATCTTTGATTAAAGGAGTTTGATCGGTATAAGACGTTTTATCTGTTGACACTGAATAATCAGTACTAGAAGATGACGTTTTAACAGTCGACGATTTCTTAGTAGTTTCCTGAACTTCATTTGTGGTAGGCTTAGTTGTAATATCAGAATAATCTAGAGTAGTTACCCCTCCCGCTTTAGTTGAGGGTTTGCGACTAGTTTTTTCAATATTACTTTCTGTAGGTTTATATTTGTCGGTAAAATCTAAAGTAGATGAAGTTTTATATACATCTGTTGAATGTTCAAATACAGTTGTATTTTTACCAATAGCTGGAGTAACTTTATCTCCGCTAGACTGTGTTACCGTTATAGTAGATTTAGATTCATTGATCTTATTTGAAATTTCAGTAACTAATGAAGAAGGTTTTGTACTAGATTTAATTGGAGTTTTCGCAGTAGTAGTTATACCAGTAGAAGGCGATTTTGTTGGTAAATATGTTTCAACACCCATGGCATGTTCACCATGCATCATATAGTCAGAATATGTTGTAGTCTCTACGTCAACAGATGTCTCTGTAAAAGATCCGGTTGGAATAGTTGTTTTTCTACTATCTGATGGTAAATCATATTTTCCAATATTGGTATTTGTACCTAAAGCATTATATGAAAATTCGTCATCAGTGGTAGTTTCTACACTATCATCTCTAACGGTTGTTAAACTAGGTTCGGTAGAATGTAATGGCAACTTTGTAGTATATTTTGTACCAGCAATGGTTGTATCAGATATTGTACTTCGTTCTAGTCCAAGATTTGATTTTGTACTAGCAAAAGTGGGAACTGAACTAGTATATGATTCAGTATAAACAATTTTAGATGTTCCACTATCAGTATCCGTTGTATAATTAATAGTAGATTCAGTATCATAATAGGGTTCAGCTGTTCCCTCAGAATCTTGTGTACCGGTCATAAATTTGCCATCAGGTGAGACTGATGTTCCCTGACCAGATGTGCTTTTGGTAGTTGCACCACTGGGAGTATTTTCGGTATGATAATCAGGCTTGGTTGTGTACGCTCCCCCAGACACTTGTGTACCGGTGGTATATTTACCTTCAGGCGAGAGTGATGTTCTCTGACTAGGTGTGCTTTTGGTAATTGCACCACTGGAAGTATTTTCGGTATGATAATCGGACTCGGTTTTGTACGTTTCCTCAGACACTTGAGTACCGGTTGTAGATTTACCATCAGGTGAGGCTAATGTTTTCTGAACAGATGTGCTTTTAGTAGTTGCACCACTAGGAGTATATTTCGAAGTAGAGTCTGGCTCAGTTGTGTACGTTCCCCCGGACACTTGAGTACCGGTCATAAATTTAACATCAGGTGAGACTGATGTTCTCTGACCAGGTGTGCTTTTGGTAATTGCACCACTGGGAGTATATTCAGTATGATAATCGGGTTCGGTTGTGTATGCTCCCTCAGACACTTGCGTACCGGTTGTATATTTACCATCAGGTGAAACTGATGTTCTCTGACCAGGTGTGTTTTTGGTAGTTGCACCACTGGGAATATATTCGGTATGATAAGTTGGCTCGGTTGTATATGTTCCCTCAGACACTTGCGTACCGGTTGTATATTTACCATCGGGTGAGACTGGTGTTCTCTGACCAGGTGTGCTTTTGGTAGTTGCACCACTGGGAGTATTTTCGGTATGATAATCAGGCTCGGTTGTGTACGCTCCCCCAGACACTTGCGTATCGGTGGTATATTTACCTTCAGGCGAGACTGGTGTTTTCTGACCAGGTATGCTTTTGGTAATTGCACCACTGGGAGTATTTTCGGTATGATAATCAGGCTCGGTTGTGTACGCTCCCCCAGACACTTGCGTATCAGTGGTATATTTTCCTTCAGGCGAGACTGGTGTTTTCTGACCAGGTGTGCTTTTGGTAATTGCACCACTGGGAGTATTTTCGGTATGATAATCAGGCTCGGTTGTGTACGCTCCCCCAGACACTTGCGTATCGGTGGTATATTTTCCTTCAGGCGAGACTGGTGTTTTCTGACCAGGTGTGCTTTTGGTAATTGCACCACTGGGAGTATATTCGGTGTGATAATCGGGTTCGGTTGTGTACTCTCCCCCAGATACTTGCGTACCGGTTGTATATTTATCATCAGGTGAGACAGATGTTCTCTGACCAGGTGTGCTTTTAGTAGTTGCACCAATAGGAGAATATTTTGAAGTATAATCTGGCTCAGTTGTGTACATTCCCTCAGACACTTGTGGACCGGTCGTAAATTTGCCATCAGGTGATAATGATGTTTTCTGACCAGGTGTGCTTTTGGTAATTGCATCATTGGGAGTATATTCGGTGTGATAATCAGGCTTGGTTGTGTACGATCCCTCAGGTACTTGCGTACCCGTTGTATATTTATCATAAGGTGAGACAGATGTTCTCTGACCTGGTGTGCTTTTAGTAGTTGCACCACTAGGAGTATATTTCGAAGTATAATCTGGCTCAGTTGTGTATTCCTCAGACACTTGCGTACCGGTGGTATATTTACCATCAGGTGAGACTGATGTTCTCTGACCAGGTGTGCTTTTGGTAGTTGCAACACTGGGAGTATATTCAGTATGATAATCGGGCTCGGTTGTGTACTCTCCCCTAGATAGTTGAGTACCGGTTGTATATTTATCATCAGGTGAGACTGATGTTCTCTGACCTGGTGAGCTTTTAGTAGTTGCACCACTAGGAGTATATTTCGAAGTATAATCTGGCTTAGCTGTGTATTCCTCAGACACTTGCGTACCGGTCGTAAATTTACCATCAGGTGATACTGATGTTCTCTGACCAGGTATGCTTTTGGTAATTGCACCACTGGGAGTATATTCGGTATGATAATCGGGCTCGGTTGTGTACTCTCCCCCAGATACTTGCGTACCGGTTGTATATTTATCATCAGGAGAGACAGATGTTCTCTGACTTGGTGTACTTTTGGTAGTAGCACCACTGGGAATATATTCGGTATGATAAGTTGGCTCGGTTGTATATGTTCCCTCAGATACTTGCGTACCGGTTGTATATTTACCATCGGGTGAGACTGGTGTTCTCTGACCAGGTGTGCTTTTGGCAGTTGCACCACTCGGAGTATTTTCAGTATGATAATCAGGCTCGGTTGTGTACGCTCCCCCAGACACTTGCGTACCGGTGGTATAATTACCATCAGGTGAGACTGATGTTCTCTGACCAGGTGTGCTTTTGGTAGTTGCACCACTGGAAGTATATTCGGTATGATAATCGGGCTCGGTTGTGTACTCTCCCCTAGATACTTGCGAACCGGTTGTATATTTATCATCAAGGGAGACAGATGTTCTCTGATCTGGTCTACTTTTGGTAGTTGCAACACTAGAAGTATATTTCGAAGTATATTCTGGCTCAGTTGTGTACGTTCCTTCAGACACTTGCGTACCGGTTGTATATTTACCATCAGTTGAAACTGATGTTCTCTGACCAGTTGTGCTTTTGGTAGTTGCCCCACTGGGAATATATTCGGTATGATAATCAGGCTCGGTTTTATATGTTCCCTCAGACACTTGCGTACCGGTCGTAAATTTACCATCAGGTGAGACTGGTGTTCTCTGACCAGGTGTGCTTTTGGTAGTTGCACCACTAGGAGTATGTTTCGAAGTATAATCTGGCTCAGTTGTGTACGTTCCTTCAGACACTTGCGTACCGGTCGTATACTTGCCATCAGGTGAGACTGGTGTTTTCTGACCAGGTGTGCTTTTGGTAATTGCACCACTGGGAGTATATTCGGTGTGATAATCGGGTTCGGTTGTGTACTCTCCCCCAGATACTTGCGTACCGGTTGTATATTTATCATCAGGTGAGACAGATGTTCTCTGACCTGGTGTACTTTTGGTAGTTGCACCACTAGGAATATATTCAGTATAAGCTGGCTCGGTTTTATATGTTCCCCCAGACACTTGCGTACCGGTTGTATATTTACCATCAGGTGAAACTGATGTTCTTTGACCAGGTGTGCTTTTGGTAGTTGCACCACTGGGAATATATTCGGTATGATAATCAGGCTCGGTTTTATATGTTCCCCCAGACACTTGCGTACCGGTTGTATATTTACCATCAGGTGAGACAGGTGTTCTCTGACCTGGTGTGCTTTTAGTAGTTGCACCACTAGGAGTATATTTCGAAGTATAATCTGGCTCAGTTGTGTATGACACATGCGTACCGGTCGGAAATTTACCATCAGGTGAGACAGATGTTGTCTGACCAGGTGTACTTTTGGTAGTTGCACCACTAGGAGTATATTTCGAAGTATAATCTGGCTCAGTCGTGTATGTTCCCTTATACACTTGCGTACCGGTCGTATATTTACCATCAGGTGAGACAGATGTTCTCTGACTAGGTGTACTTTTGGTAGTTGCACCACTAGGAGTATATTTTGAAGTATAATCCGGCTCTGTTGCGTACGTTCCCTCAGACACTTGCGTACCGGTTATATATTTACCATCAGGTGTGACAGATGTTCTCTGATCAAGTGTAGTTTTGGTAGTTGCACCACTGGGAGTGTATTCGTTATGATAATCAGGCTCGGTTGTGTACTCTCCCCTAGATACTTGCGTACCGGTCGTAAATTTACCATCAGGTGAGACTGA
Source organism: Athripsodes cinereus (assembly GCA_947579605.1). Taxonomy (NCBI): domain Eukaryota; kingdom Metazoa; phylum Arthropoda; class Insecta; order Trichoptera; family Leptoceridae; genus Athripsodes; species Athripsodes cinereus. Next base: position 7,956,149 of record OX388313.1, on the reverse strand, counting down.
TGTTCTCTGACCAGGTGTGCTTTTGGTAGTTGCACCACTGGGAGTATATTTCGAAGTATAATCTGGCTCAGTTGTGTATTCCTCAGACACTTGCGTACCGGTCGTAAATTTACCATCAGGTGAGACTGATGTTCTCTGACCAGGTATGCTTTTGGTAATTGCACCACTGGGAATATATTCGGTATGATAATCGGGCTCGGTTGTGTACTCTCCCCTAGATACTTGCGTACCGGTCGTAAATTTACCATCAGGTGAGACTGATGTTCTCTGACCAGGTGTGCTTTTGGTAGTTGCACCACTGGGAGTATATTTCGAAGTATAATCTGGCTCAGTTGTGTATTCCTCAGACACTTGCGTACCGGTCGTAAATTTACCATCAGGTGAGACTGATGTTCTATGACCAGGTATGCTTTTGGTAATTGCACCACTGGGAGTATATTCGGTATGATAATCGGGCTCGGTTGTGAACTCTCCCCCAGATACTTGCGTACCGGTTGTATATTTATCATCAGGTGAGACAGATGTTCTCTGACCTGGTGTGCTTTTAGTAGTTGCACCACTAGGAGTATATTTCGAAGTATAATCTGGCTCAGTTGTGTATGTTCCCTCAGACACTTGCGTACCGGTTGTATATTTACCATCAGGTGAGACTGATGTTCTCTGGCCAGGTGTGCTTTTGGTAATTGCCCCAATGGGAGTATATTCAGTATGATAATCGGGTTCGGTTGTGTATGTTCCCTCAGACACTTGTGTACCGGTTGTATATTTACCATCAGGTGAGACAGATGTTCTCTGACTAGGTGCACTTTTGGTAGTTGCACCACTAGGAGTATATTTTGAAGTATAATCGGGCTCTGTTGCGTACGTTCCCTCAGACACTTTTGTACCGGTTGTATATTTACCATCAGGTGTGACAGATGTTCTCTGACCAGGTGTAATTTTGGTAGTTGCACCACTGGGAGTGTGTTCGGTATGATAATCAGGCTCGGTTGTGTATGTTCCGTCAGACACTTGCGTACCGGTCGTAAATTTACCATCAGGTGAGACTGATGTTCTCTGACCAGGTGTGCTTTTGGTAGTTGCACCACTGGGTGTATATTTTGTATTATAATCGGGTTCGGTAGTGTACGTTCTCCCAGACACGTCTTGTGTACTGGTTGTAAATTTACCATCAGGTGAGATTGATGATAATTTCTGACCAGGTGTGCTTTTGGTCATTTCACCACTGGTAGTGGAATACTTGCGAGTAGATTCAATATGATAATCAGGCTCGGTTGTGTACGTTGTTTCAGACACTTGCGTCCCAGTTACTAGTGTAACAGAATATTTTTCAGTATACTGAGGAGTTGTTTCCTCTGTCAGTTTTAACGTGGAGTACTTTGTAGTACTTTTGTCACTTGAAGTTGTCGACGGATAAATTGTATGAACAATGTCTGTAGTATATTTGTCTGAACTTTCGGTTGAATCATCATGCAATTTATCATCTGGTGGTGATGTAAATAAAGTTGTTTCATATTTTGAGCTGTCAGACAAATTCATTTTGAATATTTCAGGTTTTGTTATCGGAACAACAGTTGACTCGGTAGTATAAAACTTGGTAGAAGCATTTTTATCAGTGTAAGATTCAGTTGTACTTCTGACACTAAACGATGTATCAGAAACATTCTTATGGAAACTCATTGGAGTGACATACATAACTTTCTCTGTTGTTTTATCAGTAGCTTTAGTAGTAGAAAATTCTTTTAAGCTTTGTGTCGTCGTTGAACCGGTAGTTTTTGCAGTGGGTTTCGAAGATGTCGCCGTAAGTTCATTTTCAGACATAGGTGTCACGTACATAACTTTTTCTGTAGTTGTTGTTTTCATAATTTCTTCAGTAAAACTAGGAGTTGTTGATGAAGCTGATCTAGTCTTGTTATCATAGATAAGATTTTCAATGCCTTTAGTCGTAGTTTCATTTTTAATTTCGATGATTGTCAAATCAAATGGTTCATATGTCGTACCCTCCGTTGTGTAAGATTTTGTATCCAAACCATCTGGGTAATGTTTTGTTGAATCTTTTTCTAAACCATATTTCGAAGAAGTTGTAGATGTTTGATCAAATTGGATTCTTGTAGTTTCTTGTTCATATTGATCAGTGGTTGTTGAATATTGAGGTTTATAATATATGGTAGTTCTATCTTTTTCATACAATAAATCAGACTGGGTGGTGTAATGCGTAGTGTCAACCTTATCGTGCGTTCCAGTTGTAGTTTCGTGGTCGGGTCTTTTAGAAGTATGATATATTTCTGTGGTTATTAATGTATAACTTTTGTTCTGAGAATCAAATATAGAAGGAACTGTTGTCTCTGCAAAGACGGTCATTCCTTCCTTAGAATAAGATGAGGTAGAAGGCTTTTGACGAGTGGTATTTTCAGATTTATAAGTTGTAGAAGAGCTACGATCAGTTGTAGTTTCTTTGTCAGTTCCAAATGACTTTGGTTCTGTAAATGATTTAGGAGTAGTGACACCTGACTCTGGGAATTCTTTTACTTCTTGATCTGTTATAGATAAAATGTTAGTGGTATAACTTTCTGGGTTTGTTACTTCTTCACCATCTTTTTTAGTAGTTGGATGTGACGTATCATATACATCTATAACTTTGGTTGTCTTATATGCAGGCATCATAGTTGAAGTGCCTTTGGAAGATAAACTATCTTTTTGTGTTGTCAGTAGTGTAGTCATAGTCCCACTAACTGTACTAGATGTTTTTCCCGTTGAGGTGACAGTAGATTTGGATGTGGAATCATCATATTTGTCAGTTGTAACTTTTGGTATCTTCGATGTTTCAAGAGTACTTGATTTAATATTATAATCATAATCTGTTGTTTCAACATCTTTTGGAATACTAATAGTAGTTAAGTCGTTGAAATTGGTAACATCTTCACCAAAATCGGTCGTTCCTATACCATAAAGCAGTTTATTTGATGAGGGAGATATAACATATCCTGGATCTTCAGTGGTCTGTGGATATTTCAATGTGCTAGAAGAAGTCGTTCTATGAGACGGTTCATATGGTTCAGTACTGCCAGATATTTTTTGACTTGAAGATGTATATTTCGAAGACTCGGTAACAGATGGTGTTTCAATTGTTGTGGTATTAACAGCATATGTTTTGGTACTTGAAATACTAGTAGTGTTATTTGAATCATCAAATTTTGGTTCTTTTCCATCTTTATCTATCACACTAGGTTTAGTAGTCAATTTTGGTTCAGTGATTCCATATTTTGTTGTAAATTTTTTTGTTATACCAGTATCATCATTTTCAGTTGTTGCACTATATAAATCATCGAGATTTTCAGTCGTCCTAATTCCTGACATAGTTGAAGTACTTAAATTTTGATTGATGAGAAATTCTGTTACTCTATCTTCGGGTTTCCCAGATATACTATACTTAGATGTCGTAATTCCTGCAGTAATGCTTTCTGTAACACCAACTGATGTATTTTTGGTAGCCACTGAAGGTCTGCTAGTCAGGTCAGATTTCGAACTAATATCATATGATTCAGTAGTTGTTTTATGATAAAATTCTTCAGTATCTTGTTCAAAATATATGGATTTATCTGTTGTAAAAGTTTTAGGCAAATCAGTAAATTTGGCCGTTGAAGGTTTTATAGGGAATTCAGTTGGTGTAGTAACTTTTTGGTCTTTCATTTGGGTGCTCGATGGAGTACTTGTAAAAGCAGTAGATTTTGCACTGGGTACATCAGTATACTTTTTAGTTGTAGAATCAAAACCATCTTTTTCTGTGTCTCCTTCAAAATAAGTTGATGATGATATTGTTGTTTTAGTTTTGGGGATGCCTGTACTTGAGTATTGTTTAGAAGTCGATGAAAATTCTGGCACAATTGTTGAACCAGGATGATCATCTTTGAAAGGAATCCATGTACTAAAATCAGGGAATTCTTTAGTTGTCCTTTCTATATCGTAACTTTCTGTCATGGGTATTTTATCGACAGAAGATATTGTTGTGAAACTAGTTGTGGTTTTATATCCTAAATCTTCTGATTTAGTTATACCTGTCTTCCTTTGATCTTCAGGGATACCCATAGTACTACCAACTTTTTCAGAATATTTGCTAGTCGAAGAGGGAGAATCTTTAGGAGATTTCGTTGATTTATATCTTTCGGTGGTACGAGATTCGTCATAAGAAATAGTTTGAGTCGTAAAATCAACTTCACTTTCAGTTCCATAAGTTGAAGTTATATTTGGTTTAGATTTGGTTGTATCCGTACTTTGATACTCTTTAGTAGTAGATAAATTATAACTATCTTTGTCTTCTTCGAAATAAATTGACGTTTCGGTTGTAAAAGTTATGGGGAAACCTGTATTCGTAGCGATTTTATCTGTACTCGATGACACACCTGATTTAGTAGTTAGTTCTGGACTAACAACTTTTTTAGTACTCATGGTACTAGACGATTCATAATATTCAGAAGTAGAAGTCTCATCTAAATCTGTAGAAGATGGAGTAGGATATTTTCTAGATGACTCGGTAGTTTTAGATTTACTTAATTCAGTTGTTGTATTTAAATCGAATTTAGAATACGTTGTGTTTTCGGTTTTAGATTTTTCAGTAGTGATTGGTATTTTAGTTGATATAGTTTTATTTAGTGTTACTTGAGAATAAATTTCGGTAGTGAGATTAGATTTATAATGAGGACTTTCGGTTGCATTTAAAATATTTTGAGTAGTTTTCAAATCGATCCATACTGTAGTTGTATCATTATCAGAATTGGAAATCGATTCGCTGATTTCAGTAGTTCGGTCAGTAAAGTCAGGGGAATCTGTCATGCTTTCAGTTATAGTAGTTTGATGATCTGTTAGAATTGTCAGGTAAATACAAAAAAAACACGTGTTAATAATTAAACCTATTAAATAATAAAAAAAAAAACATACAACAAAACTTATTCTAAAATAATACTATACAAATTAGTAATTGTTAAACTTTATTAACAAGTTAGTAAAATTCATGCTGTACAAATATGTGTATGATTAAAACAATTTATTTATTTTTCATGCAATGACAACCAATAATAATTAACCCCAAAATGCAGATAAATACATTTTTTACAAGACCAGGCATTTATAGTACGTGTACATGCTAACCAAAAAACAAAATAAAAAAACAACCGAGAAACTACAATAAACAAAATAATACATAACCAAACTACATATAGTACGCTCGAGGAATGAAATCTGAAACTTGAACAGAATAAAACATATTTTCAGTTTCAGCTTTTATGTCAAGTTTTCAGATGTTGTGTAAGTTTTTAAATCAGACCTCAAGCTGTCTACATAATTTTCATGCATTGTTTCTCACAAACTAATAGTGCTACAAAGCTGTATCTACAATATAGTGGAAAAAATGATAACAAAATCTACAAGAGTAATGAGAAAAAAGTAAGAGAAAGGAATGGTTTTTTGGAGAGGAAGAGGCACATTATTGCACATGGAAGTATTGAGATGTACAATAAAGTGATTGTTTTAAAAATATATGAAAAATAATAATAAAAAAAGGTGATTATTCCGTCATACTGGATGATCACACAGCTCTACCATTGCGTACTGGTGGAGAGCGTTTAAATAAGATGGCGGAAATATAAACAACAACAAGATGGCGGCTCTAGTATCGGGAACCTTAAAATGGCAGCTCACAGGTTTTCAGCTGCACACTGCCTACACAATACTAGTATTTTTGTTTCATTTGTTATTTCAAATATTTAAAATATTGTTATTTAATGAAAACAAACAGCAACACACTTATTATAACAATGAAAACAAATTATCATGAATTATTCAGGGTGGCAAACATGAAAAATCTTTCTGGATGTTAAAATTAATTTAAAAATATATTCAACATCATCGATCTGTGTTACTTGGTGGAAGTATATGTAGAATTTATTTAACATAATATAAAAATATTTAGTGCTTCCACAAGACTTTATTGAAACAAGCCAACTTTCTAGGGCTTTCACTGTCATCATCAGGCTGATTTTCAGTAATTTCAACCATACATCATTAAGTTGATGGAATTTATATGATTCCTTTTACAATCTAAATTTGTGAGAAAAATTTTTGATTTGATAAAAATTTTGAATAATGATTTTTGTTTTTTCAAAAGGTTGTCACCTTAAATAAAATTTAAAAATCAAATCTCAAGTTGATTCAAGCAAAATATTATTTCATATATTCAACCAAGACTATTTTATTCCAGGATAATTTCGTATGTAATTTAACTCATATTAATAGAATAATGGATACAATGTCCACATAGCCAGTAAAAAACATAATTAACTTAACCGTAAGCAGATTCAACAGTAAAAAGTCTAAAATTTATATTGAGATTTGATTTTTCATTATTTCTTAATCCTACAGGGATATTTACTCATTCACAAGTGTTTTGATTAAGAAACTTAAAGTTCTTTTGCATAAACCTTGATTACTACTCAACAAAATGGGCATCTTTATCAACTGTGTGAATTGGTTTTCCATAGAAAACGGTTTTTCACAAGTTGCTAACTGGTAACAGAACATATTCTACATATTTATTTATTTATTTCATACATCTACGGCGTTAGCCTTTGACATGACGGATACCTGTGATAGAGCATAAATGCAGGTATCCAGTCACTTTTTAAAATCTAGTGACTTAAGTCAATGCCAACAATTGTCATTTTAACAATATTTAATTTTTATTTCCACAGTTCATTATTAATAATGAATTCCATTTTCAAATAAAGACAACATTATTTGAATCTGCAAATAGCATTGCATTAAAATTGTTAAAATTAGAACACACAACAAAAAAACAAATTCAACCAATCATGTTATTGCGTCACACAAAAACAATGGATTTTGGATTGTGTTATCGAATGTACTCTTGCGGAATTCTTTACAATTGGCCATGAGTGATGCGTTAAAGTGTTGTCGGATTAATATGGTGGACTTACCCTGCATGCAGGCCCCTGAGAACGGATCGCAAGGCACTCCTGGTGGACAATGTTCACAGCCTTCACGAACGACAGCTTGAACTATTACAAAAACAAAATACGATAGAGTTTACTAATGCATAAAGTTTTGAGACAATGTTTCTTTTTCAATATTGATTGAATTTAATTATGGGTGAGAGTTTAACATGTTTAGGAATAAGACCAAAGGACAATTGGAATAAGACAATTTCTTTGAATTAAAATCAGTCTAAGTATTTGGATTCTTTTGATCTAACCAAAGCATACTTTTTAATGAATGAGACAATGCTAGTTTGTATAGACTGTTAGAACTAGTACAAGTTTTTAAAAGTTCTACTTTGCTACAAAATAATAAGGTAAAATTCTTAATGACACATTGAACTCATAAATAAACATTTCATCACAACATTTTCCATAAAATTTTGCAAATAATTATTCTGTACTTTGCCATAAAGTAAAACTCGTACCAGGTCTACTGTTTGCTGCATATCAAGATTATTCATAAATTAAAGTAAATTTTAACATTGCGTTGTAAATGAAATATACCTGGAATACATTTGCATCCATCACATTCATGTCCCGGATGACAGTCCACAGTCGACTGGCATTGACAAACTGAAAGTGGAAAATAAATATATTTTTAAAGCTGTATACACTAATGTTAATTAATTACAAACAAATATCAGACCAAATTTACCCGATCACTTGTAAATGAGAATAGAATAAAATGACTAAATTTATTAATTCGTTTTTTATTAAAAACTATTCTTAGTTTAACAAAATTTGGGTTAGTTGGAAGAGATTGAACCTTAACGATAAACTCACATAATGTACATTGATTTTATCTAATTTGAATTATTTTCCTATAAAATTGTATGTTTTGTGACCAATGTACAGTAAAGAATGAATTAATAGTTAAATCAAGATTTTGTATTGCGAGATTACTTCTATGATTAGGATAATATGGGTAAATCAAGATATGTGTAGAAAACTGCTCTATTCAAATTATAAAAAACTGCATGGAATTAGTTACTGAAAGACTTATATTGTACAGAGAAAATAATGTTTTTTTTACATACTTACCATGTTTTGCAAGAATACAATTTACTTAAGAGAATCATTATTATTCTTTGAGACAAATAAAGATCATTAAAAAAGTGATGATCTACAAATATCACAGTCTCAAATATATTTATTAGCTTCACCTTTTTCTAGTCAAACCAATTTTATCACCTTAATATTAATTTTTACGGTAATACTAATTTAAATGTTTGACCAATTTTAGTTTAACAATTAACCATTGTACGAGGTTATGTAGACTTAGAAAAACTTATTAAGACTTAGAAAAGATAATGTCACCTTAATTGGTAGTGCCCCAGATGGGAATTGAAACCGTAACTCACTTTTTTACGAGGTGTGGTTTGTCAAATTAAATTACAGAAGGTTCCGATATTTTCTCTTATAAATCCCAATGACAGATTCATGTGTTGGTATTGTTCTGGGATACCTAGTATGGACATTAACTGGACAAAGTACACCATGTGAAAAGGATGTGTTGCAGGTTTAAGTCCCATCCGAGGCACTACCGAATAAGGTGATATCCTCTTTTCTAAGCCTTATATGGTAGTTTCTTGTGTTAAATTTACATACATTTAAATTTTATAAGTTTTGTTATAAAAATATACCTTTGAAACACACAGGCTGGTGGTCTTTAACTTGGCAGTCTTGCTGCGATGAACATGGACTAGCTACCGAGCAAGGATTTTGGCATCTTCCATTTATACAAGCCTGCTGCAATCCACACTGTTCGTGAGCTGTGCAGCCGACCTCTGTGATAGGAATAAAATAGATTAAAAAAAACAGCCCAACGACATATATAAATACCTTCTTTTATAGGAATAAATGGGGAAACAGAAGGTAAAAAAATTAAGAGACTATATTCGTAAATTAAAAAAAATTGATGAGGATTTAAAAAAAGCATTAAAATTTAGCAGCCAATGAAGAAATGAAAACTGTAGATTTTCCCAAAAATAAAACAAAAGCATCCCAGTTTTGAGTTTCATTTGTTGTAAAACTCTTATCGTTTGTTTTTTTTTTTAATTATATTATATTTACATGGCTTATTCTGTACAGCTGCTAGTAAATCTTCTTTATTTTAAGCAATTTTTTTTATGAAAAAAATATATCTAAATAATTCTATTTAAAATATTTTATAATACAAGATACAAAAACCAAACACTACAAATAAATAAAAACATAAAGAAAGTGTTAATATACAAATACACATAAAATAAGAAAATAAATGCAGAGAAACATACAAAACAAAGCAAAATAGATACACAAATCTACAATTATGATAACCAAATACATACCCATATCGCTGAAAGAAATATGTAATGATTATTAGTCTATGATACAATCTACAAAAAAATAATAAATTAAACATAATAAATAATAACAATACAAAACAGTATAAATATCAATATTATATACAATTAAAACTAGCCAATGAAGCGTTATTTACAACTACGCTAAGTTTTTGGTACAAAATTTGTAATTAATATGAGGTAAGGTTTAATAAATAAATGCAGAACAAAAATGATTGCGACTATTTTTTCGTCCTTATAGAGTACAATATAATAAGCAAAAAATAAGAACACTTGCTTATTCAGTGTATGAATTTTGTGTATTGTTTTATTCAAAATCCAGTATCATTTGGAGTTGATATGTTGTTTCATAATCGGTCATGAATCAATGCCGATATCGTCATCAAAACTACATAAAAATATATATATTTGAAGAACAACCTGAAAACATGCTAAATAAAATATACTCAATGTAAAAAAATAAGCAATATTCAGGAGTGTTATGTTGTGGCATTTGAACCATGCATTGGCAGCTGACAACGGTAAAAGTTGCAGTGTTTTTATATTATGTATTTTGCCAATCTTTCTTATATCAAATAAGATAGTTTTAAAAAATATATTCTCTACGGACACTTTTACCTGAATAGTTTTGGCAATCGCTCATGTTCTCTTTATTTAATCCATTGCACAAACACACAGATATATGTTTCGTTACTATACACGATAAATTCTGTCCGCAAGGTTGTCTAACTTTACAAGGATCAACACAAATATGATCTATACATGCGAGATCAATCGGACAATGAGAATTGTCCAGACAATCTTGATAATCAATCGAATCGGACTTTCCCATTTTGGTCAAGAAATTTTTGGTGGTGACTCCGTTTAATTTAGTCGTACTCTCCGGTAATGTTTGAAATGATTGAGTTATTTTACTTGAGCTCGATATTAAAACATCGTTTTGATTTCTAGGCAATTTGCTGCTTATAAAGAAATTCATCGAAGGAGAGACGTGAAGACTCTCATCTGTAGAGTCGCAAGGGAAATGATGTCCACTAGAATGAGGACAGACACATATAGCTTTGTGTGTTTGTACAATACATTGTGCAGGGCTATCACAAGAAGTAGTAGTAGTGGTGCAAGGATTGGTGCAAGTACTTGATATACAGGCCTCCTCTTCTCCACAGTGATTGTCAGTAGAGCACAAAGTTGCTGCGAATACAACATACTATTACCATTAACATTTAATAAGAGATAAACAATCAGTTATTATATACATTGCATTGTAATACATACAATGCTAACCTAATGATGTGAACCATGAACCAGCCACCGTGATTGTTAATTACAAGTTACAACAGTGTGTTAACTACTTAATAATGAGTTGTACAAGCGGAGATGAAACAGTGAGAAGTAAAACAGTGACAGTAGTGATAGTATATAGAAAGTAAGACAAGAGTTCTAGAGGAAGTGGGGCGAATCTGAAAAAACAAATGCGGTTCCATTTTGAAGACATTATGCGTAGTTCTACGAGACATTATAACAACCTGGAATGTGAAGATAATATTAAAATCATTAGACTTAACCAGCAATTGAAAGAAGGTAGAAATCTAATAATGTAGGATACAAATAATCGCACAAGCCACCAAATACGGATATCCATGTTGCTATTTTTACCTTTGACACATCCATATTTTGAATCAGGTAAGAACCCATTAGGGCAGAATTTGCAGATTGGTTTATGTTCTTCTACGTAACAAGGGAATTCTGCAGAGCATGTTGTATTTATACAAGGGTCCACACATTGGAAGTTGCGGCAGGCCATGTGGGGTGGACAGCCCCCGTCTCTTAGACATATAGTCAGGACAGGGTTGCAGTCTTCTATGCATACACAGATACGTTTGTGATCTAGCACCTCGCATACCTTACCCGTGGGGCAGGCTGGTGCATTAGCCATATCGCATGGGTTTCTGCATACCCCTTTGTCACAGGCCATATTGGAAGCGCACTGTTCATCTCTAGTGCATTCAGCATTGTCTGGTGCGCAAGTCAATTCTCCAAGTTCATTTAATATGAATCCAGCTTTACAAACACATACGGGCTTGTGGTTACGCACTTCACATTTCTTGTTGCCTTTGCACGAGTGTGCAATTCTTAGGCAGGGGTCTCGGCACTGCGCAGTGGAGAGGTGGCACTCGAGGTGAGAGGGGCACTGAAGGTGGGAGCGACAAGTGAGAGCGGGGCCAAGAGGGCGAGGTTGGGTAGCGAGACAAGAGGGTTGGGGAACGCAGCGTTCCGAGGGACTCCCTGTATGGCAATGTGGGCATGAGCAGCGGGCACGGTGTAATACGGCCCTACAGATGGCTCCCTCTCCGCAGGCACCTCGCAGCTTGCAAGGGTCCAGGCACTCCAAGTTAATGCAAGCTTTCTCCCTCGGGCAGTCAAAGTCGCTGGTGCATTCAATATCTAGCGGCGGCGTACAGGGAGCAAGGGAAGGACAGGAAAAAAGAAAAAGCATACTTAAGAACTGTGAAAGGAAACTTTCTCACGAAATTTTGCATGCTTTTCGCGTTTTGTCGATAGCCCGACCATAGCTTGCATAGAAAATGAAGGCATTCGCGGTAATGTACAAGCAGAGATATTTACATGAAGCCTGTTGCTATCCATATAGACACAAGAGGTACTGTCTGATATCCACAAGCATGGACAGGTGAGAATGCTTCCTGCACAGTCCTAATCTGACTTATCATCATTATACATCAAGTAAACATTTACACTATACAACATCTCCGTGTCATATAGACACACAACACAGTCATATTAAACACATTTAACCTAAATCTTTACATTTGTACTTGACAATTGTATAGCAGTTACAATATTCTGACTAGACCAGACTAGACTTGTTCAGATACATTATAATATATTCATCGTCCAGTGTCGAGGACACGGAACGTACATCAGATAAGGCAGATTAGACTTCCCATTAATTAATATATATTTTAAAATAGTATAAATTATCACTATTATTATAAAATAAAATAAAATATCTCCATTTTATAGAAATTATATGATGTCATCATCCACATTTAAATAAAGTAAAGAAAAAACATATTTATGTACTATAAAAAGATAAAACTCAACACCTCATTCTGTGTCCTTTCAAAAATATATTATTACTTATGGAAATAGTACCTACAAAATATAGAAAGATAATATTTGTATCAATTAAAAAACTAAATAAAAATAATTATTAGAGACCGGATTATATGCATATTTTGACTATTTTCACACAATTTTGCATATTTTCATAGAATTTTGCATATTTTGATTTTTTTCATATGAATTTGTATATTTTGGTGATAATTTGCGTTCATGATGCATATTTCTGCTATTTTTGTATTTTGTATTGGATGAAATGGCATCTCGAATCAATCTTTTTTTACGAATCAAGGTTTGTAATAAGCCCAAATGCACCCTCAAATCAAGCAATATGCTCGTGTTATGAAGATGGGATTTCTTTTATTTTATATTTTAAGCACTTAATATGCATGTTCTAAGAATATCGAATAATAGTTGGCCAAAGAGAGTACTGTTATTTTGTCCACAAGTTTTCAGACAGTATGGACAATATATCACAATACATTATTCTCAAGACAGAGACATCGGAGTGTTAAGAATGTCATAAAAATAGGTGACTATTCTGGCGCAGAGAGATGCTTTGAAATGGAGGAGGAGGGTATTTTGTGTTCTGTGCTACCATGAGGAGTGTTGAAGGGAGACTAAATAAATTATACATATTTTATCGTCTGCATATTATCCGGTCTCTATAATACAAATAATATATGCACCACTATACAAAATTATATGTTACTTCTATTGGCCCGTGTTATTTTCACAAATGTAAATATTGTACAGAACATTATTATTACATAATAATATGTATCTCATCGTGCAAAATATACACGTGTGTGATTCGTTCAAAGACAGATTTAACTTACGAGAATGGCATTCGACATCGGGTCTTCCCTTCGTTCCCGGAGGACATCTACAAACAAATTGTGCTCCTTCTCTTAAACATTCACCGTTCTTTCCACATCCAGTCGTACGACAATCGATAGGTGTACGATCAATAGAACCTGTATAGAAAAATAGATAAAAATTAAAATCATCTATTTTTAAAATAAATCACATCAGAATAAAACTCTCTCCTGTAAGCAAAAAATAATTAGTTGTCAATAAATGCATCCACACTTATAATACAATTTTTATATTTCTTTTTTTCATTCATTTATACCACCTTTACATTTACTACAAGTGGGGTAGTCAGCAGACTAAGGCATGTAAATAACATTTTATAATAATGTATGCAAAGTTATGCCTTTGTTATGCCATTTGTAACAATTAAATCAAATTTGTTTTTGTATTTTATTTGTCACTATTGAAATAGAAAGAAAAAGAAAGCAGTAAGTTTGGCGTATCTTTTTTTAGAGAGAAAAAGTATGTGTAGATGCAGCTTAATGGATAAAAGAAACAGTTCAAAATTGCTGTCAATGTTGTTGAATCAATCTACTCACATTCAACATATGGATCTCCTGATGGATAATTGTTAGTGCAATAACATTCTGCTTCAAACTGATTGACAACTCTACAAGCAGCATTGATACCACATCTCTTTTCGTTGCATAGATTGACAATTTTAGCATCGCACAAACATTCTTTATTTGGATCTCCGATACAGTTAGGTGCACAACTACATTCGTAATGTCCTTCTGGCATATCTCTACAACGAGCATTGACTCCACAAGGATTCTTCAAACAAGCGGCATCGCTGCCTTGTTTACATTCAACAAGAGGATTTCCAAAGTATCCTGGTACGCAAAGACATTGTGCTTTTCTATCCAATACTCTACATTGTGCATTTAATCCACAAGCACCAGGTTCCAAGCATGGATTTTTACAAGTTTTTGATTCGCTGCAATATTTATCAGGCGAACAGTTTTCATCAGAAAGACATTCGTATAATTTACAAGATTTAGTTGGATCTCCACTGTAACCATCTGGGCAAAGACAAACGGAATGATGTTGAGATACTCTGCAGAGAGCATTAGTTCCGCATGGAGATAATTTAGAATCACATGGGTTTGAGCATTGTGAATTAATACAAGATTTCTCATTAGGACAATCTGAATCGGTCACGCATCCAGAGGAACAAACTCCACGAGCACAAATCTGTCCTTTGTGACATTTGTTGTTGGATGTACACAATGATTTGCATTGTCCATTTCTACATTTCTCTCCGCAGTCACAGTGTGAGTCGTCTCCACAAGCTGTGATACAATAACCAGATTGATCACACTCGCAACCAGTATGACAAGCGACAGGTGGTTTGGTACATTCTGACAAAGGATTGCCAACAAATAATGGTGGACAACTACATTGTACTCCATGATTAATAACTTTACATTGAGAGCATTTTCCGCATTGATTTTCCAATGAACATGGATCAGTACATTTGCCATCGATACAAGCTTCGAAATGATTACATGATGTATCTGTTCTGCATCCAACTTTACAAATTCTATTTTCACAAATTTGTCCAGTTGCACAAGCCGAATCACTATTACAAACTCCTCTACAAATTCCACGAAGACATTTCTCATCAGATAAGCAGTTCTGATCGCTTCTGCAAGATGTTTGGCAGACTCCTCCGTAACATGAAAGACCTTTAGGACAATCTTGGTGAGCTTTGCAGGCTACTCTATCTTGCTTGCAACCTAAATTGGGATCTCCGATTAATGGTGGAGGACATGTGCAAATATTTTTATGATTCTTCATTTCGCAGAGAGCATTTGTACCACAAGCAGTGGGAGATGCGCACACATCAGTACATTGGCTATTAACACAAGCTTTGTTTATTGGGCATCCAGAATCTGAATGACAGCCAATTTTACATACTAAATTCTGGCAAACTTCTCCAGATGGACAGTCTGAATCTTTTCTACATATTGGTTTACATGTTCCTGTTGGTCTATCGCAACGTTCATTAGCTAAACATCCAGAATCTGAAGAGCACACTGGCCTACATTGCTCTCTGATACAAGTCCATCCATTAGGACAAGCTCTGTTCTCTTGGCATGGGCTAGCTGGAGTTCTTACACAGCCCACTTTAGCAGTTGGATTGGGAACCATGCCATCTGGACATGAACAAGTTGCTCTTTGATTATTGACTGAACACAAAGCATTTGGACCACATGGGTTTCCGTGAAGACATGGGTTTGTACATTTGTTACTTCTGCAAGATTCACTTGCACTGCAGTCTTCATCAGAATGACAACCAAAAAGACAAGTGTTTTGGAGACATATGTGACCCAAGAAGCAATCATTGTCAACACGGCAAGTCACTAAAAGAAAACAATGGATTTATTAAGAAACTTATTAACTCAAGATATTGTAAGATTGAGAACAATTTACTAAATAAGAAGTACAATTTACTAAATAATACTTACAGATACAATTTCCTTTCAGACATTTTTCATTGAGTGCACATTCATTGTCATTAAAGCAAGTGGGAAGGCACATACTACTTCTGCAAGTATTTCCTGCAGAGCACTCTGAACTATGTTCACATGAGACGGGTATTCTGACACATTCCACTTCTTGGTTTCCAGTAAAACCTTCTGGACAACTGCATTGTACTACATGATTGACTACAGAGCAATCAGCATTCATTCCACAAGACGCTTGCTGTTCACATGGGTTAAGACATTGTCCCTGAATACATTTTTCAGACAGACCACATTCTTCATTCATTAGACAAGATGATCGGCAAATATCTCCATAACAATAAGTATTTGCTGGGCAGTCAGTAGTTTTCTTACAAGCAATTGGTTTAGGATTGCATCCTAAAGACCCATCTTTAGGATTTCCTTCATAACTTTCACGACAAACACATGAAGCAGTGTGATTTGCACTGATACAGTTTGCATTACGTCCACATAATATATTTTCACATACATCTCTGCACTTTGGTTCTCCGTTATCGAATATACATTCAGCTGCTTTTGGACAATCAGAATTTTTAGCACATTCACCAGGAGTTCTACAACCTTCTCTGTAAGCATCACCAATTGTGTTCCTGGGACATGAACATCTAAAGGAACCACGAGAGTTTTGACACAATGCACCTGGACTACAAGGCTTCTCAGCGCAAAAATCGATAAGTTTACACCCCAGAGCCGGATCACCAGTGAAACCTGGTTGACAATAGCAAATTTGTTTGTGATTTTCTGCAGAACAGAGTGAATTTCTACCACAAGGGTTCTTAGCAAGGCAAGCAATTTTACATGTGTGATGATCGCAAAATTTGTCATGAGAGCAATCATTATCAGATGAGCATTCTACAGCTTGGCAGCCTTGTACGGCATCTCCAAAGAACCCTTTCTTACAGACACAAATAGCTTTATGGTTGGAAGCGGAACATTCCGCATTTCTTCCGCAAGATGATGAAATATCACAAACATTTTCACACTGTGGCTGTCCCAAATTATTGATGATACACTGTTGAGTGTCCAAGCAATCATCATCAGATTGACATTGCAGTTCTTTGGTGCAAATACTGTTAAGACAATATTGGAAATCTGGACAGCTTGAGTTACCATGGCAAGTTGCTTGGCAGATGCCTTCGATGCAAAGTTGATTTCCGATACATTCTCTGGGATTTGTACAAAGTGCTGAAAGAGAAAATATACAATTAATATTGAATGTTGAGAAAAATCTATACTTAAAAGGAATCAATCATATGAATATTTAAATATACTTACAGGCACATAATCCGTTGGAACATAGAGTTCCAGCTGGACACTGGTTATCAGAAGAACAATATTGTAGAGATACACATCCAAGTAATGGATCTCCAGTGAAGCCAGGTTGGCAAGAACATAAAGCCAGATGATTTTCAACGTGACAATCGGCTCTTTCTCCACAAACTTTGCTCAAAGAACAAGGACTAAGACATTTGTTATCGATGCATCCAAGTTGTGGACCACAATCTGAATTTTCTATACATTCCAACTGAACACATTCAACTCTAGCATCTCCGCTGGTTCTTGACGGACATTTACAAATTGCTTTATGATTTTGGGCAGTACATTGAGCATTTCTGCCACAAGCTTTGCCTATTTCACATGGATTTTTACATCTGTTATTGTCACACTTAGCTGAATCGGGACAGTCATTGTCAATGAAGCAGTCTCCTGGTTTTCTACAACCAGTTGACAAAGGATCTCCAACTGTTCCTGGAGTGCAGTGACAAGTATAACCTCCTTCTGTATTGCGACATTGAGCTGTGGTGTGACACGGATTGGAAAGACATTCATTAATATCTACACAACGGTTTTCTATAAGCGTGTAACCAGCTTCACACAAACAAGTTGCTCTGT
Organism: Athripsodes cinereus; assembly: GCA_947579605.1. Classification (NCBI taxonomy): domain Eukaryota; kingdom Metazoa; phylum Arthropoda; class Insecta; order Trichoptera; family Leptoceridae; genus Athripsodes; species Athripsodes cinereus. The sequence continues at coordinate 7,938,335 of OX388313.1, read as the reverse complement.
GTTCTTGCGATTGGCAAACACCACGACCACAAGCCATTCTTTCGCAAGGTTCTGTAAAAAAAAAATACTATTAGATATCTATCAAAAATACAATAATGAAAAATATTGTAGAATTATTTTGAAAAGAAACTTACCGGCACATTTATTAGTCTGCTCATTACAGTATTTGTTCATTGGACAGTCTTCATTGTTAAGACATTCTACTTTGAAGCAACCAACAGTGAGGTCATATGAATCTCCCAAATGTCCAGGAATACAATTACATGTAGCCTTGTGGTTGTTCACATTACAGAGAGCATTTTTTCCACATCTCTTCTTTGCACAAGGATCAGTACATTTTCTTCTAAAGCAAGATAAATTATCTGCGCAGTCATTGTCATTCTTGCATTGATCTGGTGAGAAACAGCCTTGTACAAATGGTTCTCCCACCATACCTTCTGGGCATGTGCAGATGTATGACCCAGGAGTGTTACTACAGAAGGCTGTTGGATGACATGGATTCTCATTACATTCATTAATATCTTGGCATATATTTTGGACATTTCGGAAGCCATTAGCACATCGACATTGAGAACCAATACAGATTTGATTAGGACCACAGTCAGAATCACCATCACATCCGGCAATACAAATACTGTCTTGACAAATTTCTCCAGGTAAGCAATTACTGTTTCCATAACAGACCTTCAAGCACATGCTATTCGCACACCTTTCTCCGACTGCACAAGCGGAGTTTTCTGTACATGGAACATTACATCTTCCTGCAATACACATGTGACCTGTTGGACATTGTGATGTGGCTGAACATGGTGCTGGGATTCGTACACATCCTTGTTGTGGAGTTGGATTTCCTTCAAAGCCAGGAGGACATTTACAAACTGTAGCATGAGCTACACAATCGCAAATAGCATTTGGTCCACAAACTGCTTCCTTTGCACATGGATTTTGGCATTTACTATTGATACAAGCCTGGTTATCTGGACAATTTTTGTTGCTACGACAACCAATAAGACAAATTCCATTGATGCAAGTTTGATCGCTAGCACACTGTGAGTGTGATGCGCATGTTGTGATACAGACATTCTGGATACATTTTTCTCCTGTAGAGCAATCATTGCCACCTCTGCAAACCGCACGACACTGTCCATTGTAACAAACATCTCCAGCACATTCAGCATCTGTCTGACAAGATGAAGCAATTCTAACACAAGCTCTGTTGGAATCAAGAAGGAACTTAGCTGGACATGAGCAGACTGCTTTTCTGTTTTCTACAGTACAAAATGCATTTCCAAAACATGCTCCAACACATGGATTTATGCAACGACCTCCTTGACATATTGATTGAGCTGGGCAATCTGAATCTCCATTGGGACATCCACCCTCTCGTCTACATCCTTCTGTAATTGGATCTCCAACATAATTGAGTGGACATTTACATACATGGCCTGTAGCTACAGCTTCACATATAGCAGAAGGGTGACATGGATTAGGATCACAGACTTCTGCGATGGCACATTCTACTTCAGGCACTGGATTTGCTCTTGTGCCTGGTGGACACTGACAAACTGCTCTGTGATCTTCGGCTATACAAACAGCATTATCACCACATGAATCTTCATCACAAACATCATAACATGTATGAGTCAAACGATTACAAAGTTGTGTTGGTGGACAATCAATATTATATACACATGGGACAGTCTTACATCCATCAGTCATATCATTAGGATCTCCAGCGAATGGTCCAGGTGGACATTGACATCTTGCTTGATGGTTGTTGGTAACACAAATGGCTTGTGGACCACACTGGACAGCTGAACAAGCAGATCGACAACTAAGGATTCCATTGACTGATTTACATATTTCTGATTCTGAACACTGAGCATCGGTTGTACATTGGTTCTTTGAAACTCGTATGCATCCATTTCTGTCTTCAGGATTTCCAGTAAAGTCGGGTAAGCATTGACATTTTCCTTGATGGTTTTGTGTGACACATTGAGAATTATCCGGGCAAGTGAAACCAAGACACACTGGAGTACATTTGAGTACACCCAATGGGTCAGGAAGACAAGCGGCAGATTGGATACAATCATTGTTATTCGTACAATCGGGAGTTGATGGTTTGTCACAAACAGATGCAACAGGGTTCCATACATAACCATCCAGACATTCACAAACTGGATGTCCAGCTCGATCTACTCGACATATTTCATGTTGCCCACAAACTACAGTGTTACAGACACTGAGACATGTTTTCAATCCATCTTCTAAAGCAAGACAAGCTAATCCCTTGTCACAGTCACTGTCCTTCACACATCCTCCTTTAGGTTGACTTACTGTCCTTTCTTCAGGTTGACATCCAGTAATAAGATTACTAGGATTTCCTACATAACTGTCTGCACAAATACACAGAGATCTGTGATTGTTCCCGACGCACAAGGCATTTGGGCCACACTGAATTTTACTACAAGCGTCTACACATTTTCGGAAACCTCTGCTAACTTGGAAACAAATTTCTGCATCATTACAATCTCCATCATAGTAACATTGTCCTTGGATTGTGCATCCTTTAGCAAGATCTGTAGGATTTCCAATATAACCAGGCGGACACAAGCACTGTCCATTATCACACATTGCTTTGGGTCCACATTTGACATTTTCACATAAATTCCTACAATGTCCTCTCTGACATGTGAAACCTGATGGACAAGGAACATCCCTACTACAGGCACAACTAGCTGGATCATCACACTGTGATTTTTGAGTTTCTAAGCAGATGACAAATGGATTGCCGGAGAAGCCACTTTTGCATCGACAGTCATAACTTCCAAGAGTATTGATACAAACTGCATTTTGTCCACAAGCATTTCCACTGCATTCATTTATATCTTGACATTCTATAAAGGGATTTCCAATGAAACCTGCTGGGCAGGAACATTCAATATTGCTGATTCCATTATTACATTGAGCACCCTTTCCACATGAACTTGGTGTGCATTGTACAGTTTTGCTTATCACACAGCCTTCATATGGATTTCCCATTGTACCAGCACTGCACACACATTGGTTTGTTAGACCATATTGACAATGGGCATTTTTTCCACAAGATGGGCTACACTCTGGTCCAGCAATAGCTAAAAAAATAAGAATAAAATGAGATTTTTAATAAAATTATATTGATGTTTAAAAAAAAGTATAACAATGATAGTTGGCCAAGAAGAGCACTGTTCTTCCATCCGCAGGGGTTCCGTCGGCCCGGGCATCCCTCTTTCACAATACACCGTTCCTATGACAACAATATCAGAGCGCAAGGAATGTCGTGGAAAGAGGTGACGCAATTGGCACAGAGACGCTCTGAATGGAGGAGGCTGGTTTCTGCCCTGTGCTCCCGAGAGCAGCGTTGAGGGCGATGATGATGATGGTGATAACAATAATATATATTCAAATAGAAGTACTTACGAGGCATGCAAAGTAAATCTGGATTTCCGACAAAGAATTGATCACAGACACACTTGTTTGTATTTGCATTGCAAGTGGCTCCAATACCACAAATGACACCTTCACACCTTTCTTTACATCTTCCTCCAATGCAGACCTTTGGAGATTTGCAAGGCATAGCCAATGAACATACGTCTGGTTCACAAGAACCTCCAAGGAAAGGATTTCCGGAGAAGCCATTTAGGCATTTACAAGTTGGTCCTTCGTTTGTTACTATGCATGTGGCATCATCGTCACAAATATAAGAGTCACACACTAAAAAAAAAACACTTGATAAATATCACCGTTCAAGTAATTTCATGAAAAACAAAACAATTCAGCTATGAATACCAACTTACTTGAGACACATTCTCCATTGGGCGCTTCTGTGTACCCTGGGGCACACCTACACCAAGCAGCATGATTGTCTGGTTCACAGAATGCATGTTTGCCACAAGACAATGTTCCACAAGGACTAATGCATGTCCCATTTTTACAAGTCAAAATGCTGGCACAATCTCTGTTTGAAAGACATTCACTTTTTGGTGATCCTGGGTATTGCAAAATACCTAGAAAAAAAAACAAAAATGAAATTCAAGATGGAAAAATACAGACAAAAGTGAGTCAGTTTAAAACATATTTCTTTTCAAAAAAAAAAAAAATCAACTTACATCCAGATTTATATGGATCTCCAGTCATTCCTTTAGGACAAACACATTGATAACCTCCTTTCTGGTTGATACAACGAGCTCCATAAGCACAAGGAGCTTCAGAACATTCATCCCGATCAACACATCCCAGTAATGGATCTCCTTCATAGCCAGAAGCACATACACATTTAGGAGGATCACTAGGAGTACACTTTGCATTAATACCACATGGGAATCTTTCACAGGGACTTTTACATCTTTGTCCGTCAGAAACATCCAAGAAGAATGGTGGAGGACAGACGCATTCGCCTGGTTGGACACATTTTTCGTTTGATGAACAATCTCCATCGCTGACACATTTCTTTTGAGCTGGAGCACACAGACCATTGTAAGCATCTCCACTATAACCAGATGGACAGTGGCATTCAAAAGATCCAGGCCTGTTGATACATTCGGCTCCGTATCCACAAACTTGTTGGACGGATATGCATTCATTGATATCTGAAATACCAACACAATATTGTAGAGAAACTCTACAAACATTTATACAAGACAAAGAGACAACACATTTATTTTGTAAATATTGATTTGACTTTTATTTACCTTGACATGACCCATCTTGCAATGTATGGTATCCTTTAGGACAAGCACAATAGTTAACACCTCCAGCAATTCTAATACATTCAGCTCCAGCCGGACATTTCTCTCCATTAGAGCATCCAGAAAGAACGCAATTGCCATCAACAATTTTGTAAGGAGGTTGACACTGACATTCAATACTGTTACATTCTTCACAGAACAAATATGGGTTGCCGTTAAATCCAGGGGGACATTTACATTCATAACTGCCTGGTAAGTTCTTACAGACTGAATTGATACCGCAGGCAGGTTTGTCTTTAACTTCCATACATTCGTTAATGTCTCTACATTTTCCAGTTTCAGGATTTCTTACATAACCTTGCAGACAGATGCAAACATTTTCCCCACTGTCATCGATACATTGTTCACCAGATGGACACGGTATTGAGTCACTACATTTGACAATTTGTCCTGATTTTGCACATCCTTCCCTATAAGGATCTCCTGAGATACCTCCAGGACATTCGCAGGAATAGCTTCCTGGTAAGTTTTTACAAATGGCTCCAGGAGGGCATGGATTAGCCGCACATTCGTCAAGATCTACACATCCTCCTGTAATTCCTGGTGTTCCCGTAAAACCTGAACTGCACAAACAGTGAGCTTCTTGGTTGATGAGCATACAGTGGCTGTTTGGTCCACAATGAACATTTTCGCAGGGATCTGAAATAAATATTGTTATTGTAGTATAAGTGAAAGACACGTATCACTAAAAATCACTTTTCAAAATCGTTAGATTCATGAAATACTTACGTCGACAGTCATTTCCTATATTCGGTTCTGGGCAAAGACATCTTTTGTATGCGTCACAAATAGCATTTCCAGGACAGTCTGTATTTGCCTTACAAGTTACGATTCCAACACACTTCACAGATGGATCAGGATCAGCTAAGAATCCTTCGGGACATTGACAAGAATATGATCCAGGAGAATTGACACATTCAGCTCCAACGCCACAAACACCTGGTCTTGAGCATTCATTAATATCTAAGCAATTTTTAAATGGATCTCCGGAAAATCCTGGTGGACATTGGCATGAAAATTTTCCAGGAACATTGTTGCAGATGGCATTAGCACCACATCTTCCGTTAGGTCCATTCACTGGATCACATTCATTAATATCTACACAACCGGCTGCTATATCAGTTGGATTGAAAGTCCATCCATCTTCACAAATACAGTACGCTTCCTGTCCATCAGGTTTACAGAATGCATGAGGACCACATTTAACATCGTCACAAGGAGCTTTGCAACCGACTCTAGGTGGTGAACCAATAAACCCTGATAGGCATTCACAACGGTAACCTCCTTGTGTATTTGAACAGATTGCATTTTCTCCACAAAGATTTGGTTTGTCCATACATTCATCAACATCAACGCATACGGATCCTTTTGGCAAAAAACCATCTTTACAGAAGCATTGATTCTCTATGCACTCGGCATTGTTTGTGCAATCGAAATTTGATTTACATAAAATATTAACATCAACCTGAAAAAAACAAGTTATGTTAATCAAATATGAAATTAATAACTAATTTAATATGTAAATGATGTTGTTATGAGCATATTTTTACCTGTTCACAGGCAACCTGAGGATCAGGTTTCCCAGCATATCCTTGTGGACAGATACAGTTATAGCCGGGTGCGGCATTTTCACATATGGCATGTAATCCACAAGGTTTTTCTAATGCGACACATTCATTTATATCAACACATCCTTTGAAGGGATCTCCGGTATATTCCTGTTTACAGCTACACGTAAAACTTCCCATTGTATCTGTACAGATGGCGTTAGCTCCACAAGGGTTGTCTTCGCATTCATTTACATCTGAAATATTTATTAGAATGCTAACAATCTAACCAATGTCACCAACATCGGTTCCTAACGTTTAAATCCTAATCTATTTATTAATAAAAAAGCCGATAATTTATTAGTCAACCCTCCAATATTTTGTTTTAGAAAAACTACTATATTTAAACTTATAATTTATTTCCCCATTAATTACAAATACTACTTTTTGTTATAAATCATTTTGTTAAAAAGATCTACCTATATATTGTTATATAATAATAAACATTATTTTTTGAAGTTAAATGTTATACCTATCAGAAATGAAAAATAGTAATTAAAAAATTTACATACATACTTGAGATATGATAAAAAATTAATTATGTAAATAAAATGGTAACTTAAACACACTTTGACAGAATTGATGTCCTTGACCAGTGAATCCTTGTGGACAGAGGCATTTGTATGATCCGGGAACGTTGATACATTTTGCGTTGACTCCGCATGTGCTACTTCTACCGCATTCGTTTATATCAACACATTCGTCTTCAGATCCCATTGAGTATCCGTCAGGACAAATGCAGGAATAACTGCCATTGTTGTTGACGCATTCAGCTATCCCCTTACACGGACTTCTCATTGATGAGTCGCATTCATTAATATCTAGCAAATGTTTACTGCATTATGTATTACGAAAGCAATATAAAACCAAGCTTGTGCATCGTGATTAGATTAAATGTTATTATTGGGGACTTTGAATTTATACAGAGCTGGACAATAATAATTAACAGACTAATTCAAAAACCATTCACTCATTTCTGAGTGACCAGAAACATTATATTGACATCCGTCAATAGTGTGACTAGCTTTTACTTTTTAAGTTAATCAAACATTAACTAAACTACTTCTGTTTAATTAAGTCGATTACTTTTCCCAGGAAGTTCCCCGGTGATTTTTCAAAGAGCTGATACCCAATATGAGTACCTACCAGTTTTTTTTTTAAATCACAGAAGAAAGTATTTTGTTTGAAGCTTTCAACTTTTCATGTTGGGAATCTTTTTTTGTCTAGAAACTAACTGCAGCAAGTGTTACATATTCAAAAACTTAATGACCTAACGAGAAAGGAAGTTGACGGATCGACTTTTAACTGAATTAAAATGTTAATCGACTCTGTCCAACTCTGATTATTATTATTACGGACATGGGTAAAATACTCCGTTGTGATATTATTGTGGGATTTGGGAGAATGTTAAATTAATTCCAGGGTAATTAATAACATTATCAACAATACAATAATGTTCTATCACGAAAATAAACAAACTTGTATATTATTGCAACAAGATACTGTATGTATTCAAAAATACAAGTTGTTTATGAATAAAGTTTAAACAATTGTTTCACGAAATGAGATAATCCTGAAAGAACAATATTGTATGTGTTAAAATATCAAATCAAAACAAATCTTCAAAACTGTCAATAAAAAAAAAACAACAAAAACCACAATAAAAACAACAACACAAAATCAAACAACATGATAATCAATAATAAATCCAAGCAAAAAATAAAACTCCTCCAAAAGTTAGTACTTTGATACTAAATTCCACGTTGCCGATTGACCGAACAACATTTTTACCTGTTTAAAAATAAGCAAAATGGATATAATAATCTTACCGACACACCCGACTAGAGGATCACCCTGGAATCCAGGCAGACAATCACACCTAAATGTTCCGGGAACGTTGCTGCAAATAGCGCCTCTTCCGCATGTATTTCTAAGGAGGCACTCGTTGGTGTCGATGCAACCGCTATTGTAAGGATCTCCTTCGTACCCTTGAGGACATTCGCATCGGTGGCCACCTTCGAGGTTGGTGCATAACGCTCCGGGTGCGCAACCAATGCCTTGGGCACATTCATCGATGTCAACACACTACAAAGAATCAAAATCTTTATAACACAATCTATGAAACAGGGAGACATTTCATAAATTTCTTTCAAACCATGAAAACATTATTTTATACAATTAAAATATTCATAGCTTACGCCATCATAGCCATTTCCAGTGAATCCTTCTCTGCAGCCGCAAGTATAGTTTCCTGGATAATTTGTACAAATGGCATTCAAACCACAAGCATCGGGATGAGCGCATTCGTCAATGTCTGCACAGAAAATAGCGAACAATTAATTATTATTATCATAAATTTATAATGTCAACACAAAACATGAACTGCACAACCAGAAAAAACAAACTTTTTTTATCAAACTCTGTATTGGATGTAATTTAGTACTTTAGAGACTTCAAATAAAAACAACCACCTGTTTTGTTTACATTATTTTCCCGCGGTACGTGAACATGAATGTGACAGTTAAATTAGAGGTTATGTTTACTCTTTACTAAAACGAAATGCAGTGGCGTATAATCTGAGACTTATGGCCCAGAAAAAATAATTGGAAGGGCCCCAATCAAAATATTATAATGCAATTTATTCATATTTTGTACGATGAACTTACCTCGACATTCTACTTCTCCATCTCCTTCATATCCTTGATTACATTTGCAAATGAAATGTGCTGGTAAATTACAACATTCAGCATTTGCAACACATCTTCTTGCTATGCTTAGGTCTTCACATTCATTTATATCTGGAAGAGGACAGATTCATTGAAATACGTATTCCAAATATAGGTGGGATATATACTCATATTATAATAATTATGTGATATTGTAGCTACGTTTAACAAATGGCTAAAACCAATTTATGTTTTTCAAATTCAAAACTTTACGGTTACTTATTTTAGTAGTATTGTATGCCTATGGTAGTATACAAATATTGTACTCTATTATGTATTCTTACCTTCACAATGAAAGCCATCTCCTCTGTACCCAGGGAAACATGAACATTGAAAACTTCCGACGGTATTTGTACAGTGAGCAAATACATCACAGGGTCTTTGTTTACATTCATTTACATCTAATTCTTGACAATTACAACCTCCGTAACCGTCATTACAATGACAAACTCCATTTAGACAGACACCGTTGGTGCATTCGGTGCCGTCATCTTTGGTACAATCGTCTGAGAAAAAAAAGCAATTGAAAACCTATTGAATTTCACGGTACAAACATTAGAAATAATGATATTTTATTTAACTTCGAGCAACGAAGATTTTTTTACACCTGTGAAAGAGAGGTAGGTATAAGCATATGAACTAATTTAAAACAAGTACCTGAATTTCAATTTTCAACGGATAAATCATATTCACTGATACAGTGTTATTTTATAACTGCAATATAAATGGAACTTACATTGTATCATTTTATAATCTACACGGCATTGGTGTAAGTTCGATAGGAGAACACTTAGCATAGAAAATTGACTAACTTCTCATGAGCGCTGCTATTCCTTGAACTCATTAATTCTTCGTCGTTTGAAATATCAATAATACATAATACGAACCCGTTGCACAGTGCTCCAAGTTATAGACCAATAATACTTCCCGTTACTAGGATTCGAATATCACGATGTTTAAATTTCTATTCAGACAATTACATAATAAGTGTAGGTTTCCATATAACTGGAGTAATGTAAGATCAACAGTGTTATCTAATAAGAATTTAGTTAGGAAATGAACAGACTTTCTCTAGAAAAATCAAATAATGCCGTTGGAATCCAATAGTACCTACAATAAATGAAAATATTACTTACTTGTGCATTTTAATTCTTTTCTAAGTTCGTCAGACCCTCGGTAACAGTCAGGTACTCCGTCACAAAGCTTTGACAACTCATACAGTTGTAAAACTTCTGTAGAGTCGTTAACTTGGCAGCCGAAATATCCGTCTTCTAAATTTAAAAAGAATACTTCTCGTTTTATTCCTAGTCCGATCCCATGTTGGGATTGTGTCGCTACCTGTAACAAAAATAAACAAAATATTAGATACAATCGTGGAACAATTAGAAAAATCACTCTATATAAATGTTCTAGAGATCTTACACGGTTACATTGATATAAAATAAATAGTTTAATATCTATAAAAATTACAAAGATAAAAGGTACCCGGTGGATAATGCGTAGAACATTATTTATTTACAAAACAAATGTGTGTCGAAGGATTAAATTTGGAACGGGTGTTAACTCAAACTGTAAAAAGGATCATCGATATTTAATTTACAGCCTCACAAAGAGTAGCCTTTTATTTATTTATATTCGTATGATACTTTTTATTTCCACCTGAGTAATCGGTAGACTTGCATTTGAAATATATTGTAATCTGACAATGTATTCGGAGTCCATCAAAGAGTTCCTTTGCGGGTTATTTAATTATAGACTCTCCCATAAAATACTTGTATCCAGATGAATAAAAATTTATTAACTAGTGTAGAATTCCAACATAATTGCTAGAGTTAGTGAGAAGGCTTAAAGAGTGTAAAGATTTATGAGGGTATAACTCAGAAAATACATTAAAAGGATTCATTGTAACCGCCCATATAGACCTAAAGGAATAAAACAGCTATTACGGTTAATAAATTCAATATATGGTTATGAAAATGCATTTCGAAAAACATATACTTTATCGCCTGCTTAGGTAAATGATAATAATTTATGTTAAATAAGTTCTCCTTTCCGCTTATTACTTTTATGTCAAAATGGAAGTACGAAAATTTAACCAAATTCTATAAAATCAAAAACAAGAAGAGTATGATATCTATGTTTTCAATTTGCCTAATTTTTTCAATAGGTCGGTATCTACCTAATGTATCAGTTTTTTATAAAACAAAACAAAAATTATACAAGATTAGTGGGGTTAATATTGGGTTTAAATGAGGCGTATCCTAATGAGAGTACATACAATTTCTACGATAGGATAACAGAGTACCTATATGATTTATATTTCTCATTAAAATACTATGCGTCTGGTCGTTACCTTTTCGAAATAATTCACTGTTTTTTTATATAAAAAGTAATTGAGGGATTTTAAAAGCCAAGTAAAAAGGAAGATGACTGGCATAAATCTGTAAGATTGATTTATATCAAACATGGGAAGTAGGCGGTATCAACATAGACATTATTTTGACGAGGCGTTTAATTTTTTTTATTCTATTAAAAACGTGTTAAGTAGCACATACCTAAATAATAATAGGTACGATAAAGAAATGAATGAATTTAGGTGAAAGGCTAGCTACCTACTTTTTGGTATAGTTAGTATATTATGTTGTATCAATTTAACGAGGTACTTACATATATATTATTTAGATCTGTTTAATAAAATAAAGAAGAGCATTGTCTTGCAGCATTGTGTTGTAATTTTTAATAGGATTGCGCTACATTTGTTAGCAACGTTTTCTACCACATATACGAAGAGAATAAAATTATGCATTATTAAATCCGTTTTCTGTAATATCAAGTTGATAATAAAATGATTTAGAGGCTGTAATTATTATTTATAATAACGTTGTTCGTGAGGGCTCTACATTTGATAAAACGATCCAAGAAGTATTATGAGTTGGTGTCAGAGTATTAATAATTACACCAACTTACAGTTACGTCTTTTATTCAATTTATACGGATATTTACTGCTTGACAAAATGTCAAAGTTAATTAACTGGAAATGTAATAAGAAGAGGTTGCGTTACATAGATGTCTACAGGAAAATAGCGGAGAAGAATCCCGCTAATCGAAAACTTGTTTATTTTTCTCCCATGCGCAGTAACATAATATTGTAAAATACATAGTATCATTCATTTAGTACCAACATATTAACAGAATTATTATGAGAATAACAATATTGTTTCTTTTATGAGTGGATGAGACATTGAAACATAATGTAACAGCTGTCATGTGAACCAAAATTACCCGTTTGTTGTCAGTCGTTATTACTTGTTAGTACATTTTAATAATAGGTAGGTACCTATATTATGTTATTTACATAGACACAACTAACTGCAACAGTACATCATTAAATATATTGCATAATGGTTATCTATCTAATGTAACTCAGGTGTGTAAATATGATGGTATATAATTTTTTACCACACCGTGAAGAATATTGTAATGTTTTGTGTGGATAATAAAAAGAAAATTTAATATAAATGAAATAAAGAAGTAAGTAAACATTAAAACCGATTTGATACCTATGATATTGAAAATTTTATATTGGCACGAAGAGGACAGTTTGCATGTTTCTTACATGCAGCTGATCTGCTGGCTACCCCACTTGTGGGATATGCCGTGATGGTATAGTAGTAGTAGTAGTAGATATTGAAAATAAATAACAAAACGAAGAATCTTCGTCATTTATGTGTCAATGATTATTTAAGGAAATTAAAGCATAGGTACCGATACATATGTTCATACATCTCTCATTACGAGTAGATTGCTGGAAAAAGGCATATATATAAAAGATATTGATTATTCCTCACACTCCATAAGTACAAATAATTGCATTGCAATCTTACTATGGTAGATGAAAATGCAAATCAACTTTACCTAGATGTACATAGGTACCTATTATTGGTAATAGGTATAGCATTCCATATGATTTCACACGCTTCTTGTACGAGCATAACGTGTAACTCTAATTTACAATTCTACGCAGGAGTTAATTATTACAAGGGAGCTTGCCAAGAAGTTCTGGGACTTGCATTAAATTTCTATTTGCAACGTATGTACCTACTTAGCCCGTTATTTCGTAAAATTGTTGTAGATGTTTGGTTCCTTATACGAGTATAGGGTTCGTAATAATATCATTCTTATGGACATGGACATTATTAGTACAACGATATCCAAGTTCAAGTGCATTATTAGAATGCAGAATGTATGATTATGATATGTATGGGTAATACCAAACATGGAATAATATGCTTATAACATTATATCCACCTTATATTGTTGTTTGAGGAAGTAAAATTATATTATATTATTGTTATTATGATTATTGAACAATACGATGGTTGAGTGCCTTAACCTTTGCCGGCACTAAGAACTATTATAAAGCGGAATCATACGGTAAAGTAGACAATATTGATTCACCATGAATCGGGAATTATTGTTTTTACTTCATATTGCATTACTATTACTATTATTATTATATGAACTACACACCACATAGTTTGCGGTGCGATTGTAAATAGCTTGCACAAAATTATAATACTTTTTACAGGTTATGAACATTATTTATTGGGTCTATAGTTGCATTTCCCGTAAGCGAACATTTCACAGAAATATATATTTAGTGAGCCCTTTTTTACGTGAAAAAACTAAATATTTTCTATTTATTTTTTAAAATTATCTAAAGACAATTCTTTGCACAAATCAATGATCTTGAAGTTCTAATGCGGTGCGCGAGAATAAGAAAAGAGTATTATTATATCTGTTCTTTCACATAGAGTATTAACTGGCTACCCTATTTGCAAAAAAAAATGAAGATGGCATAGATAATAGCGACCATCGAATAATATTTAAGTATTTATTTTAATATCTACTGTGCACTGGATCCTAATTACCCTGAACACGACTTGTTACGCCACTAATCAATATTCTTTCGATTTGAATCATAGACAAAGATTATGCAAAAATAATCAAATTCAAATTAAAAAAAACAGGCGGTAATAAAGTTTCGAACAATGTTTTAATTTTCATAATAAAACAAGATTTTTCTAAGACTTTACTTTAGTTATTACAATATATCAAAGGTTATATATCAAATTTATTTATTTATTTATTTATGATAGAAATAATTTCTTTAGAAATTGCGAGTACAATAAATACCGTTTACTTATTGGCATAGATATTCTACAGACGCCCAATCTCAAAAACTAAACACTCCAAAACTAAAGAACATCAATAAGATAGTATTTAAGATTAGGTATATTTATTAAACCTATCCAGGAATGAATATTTTACTATTTTTATGTAAAAATCATAAGATAAAAACAATTTATTGAATCAGTTTCATAAAATATTAATGAGTAGGTAATACCGACTAATGTTTCATGACACGTCCAAAACAAAAAAAAACCAGGTTCGTTCCATTACCATAGTCCATAGTAACACAATCATACATTTCGTCTAGTGTTGTTGATTCTACTCTTCTTTTTATTTTTATTTTTTTTATTTTTTTTTCTTCATTTATGGCATAGCATCCTACGAGGATGATTTGTGCCAAAAACAGTCTCCAAATATAGTTAAATAGTCAAGAAGATAGTCATCACAGAATAATGAAATTGGTCTTCATTGATTTGAGAAGGGACAAATGGATTGAGTCGGATGTCATACTCAGCAATGATTCAATACTCAAAGAAAATTGGCAATCGTTCTGAAGAGCATCAACGAAAATATCATATGCATTCCTGATAGGGCACCCCAGGAAAACATGGTCAAGCGTCTCTTCGTCCAAGCCGCACTCGCAGTATGGACTTTCAACAAGTTGAATTTTAAAAAGATGAGCGTCCAGTCTACAGTGTCCAAATCGCATTCGACATTATGGCAGTAATTTCAGATCTGTTAAATTTCGATTTGTGGAACCAAGGTTTTCTTACTCTTCTTTTTATGTCTATGCGTAAACCAAAGTTCTATGGATAAAAAATCTAAGAAACATCGATAGAAATATTCTTATCTCTTTTTAATTCTAGAATTATTGTCTCTTTCCCTAGTAAGTGTTGTACTGATTTTGTACTCACGTTTACCTAGTATGTATGTATGTACATAATTTTCATTGCCGTGACGTGACTGTCTCATAATAATGTAAGATGAGAAATGCGAATTATGTCAAATACGACAATGAACACTCCACGACAGAAACGAATACAGAGTTCATGAGAGAAAACTTTGATTTGAATGACAGATTGCACACCAGACTTTTGTTAACTGAGGTTCGGGTCTTTTACGTAGGCGCCTCAGACGGCTTGTCAACGTTTATCGCAGTTTTTAATAAGACTTGATTGCAACTGTTTGATTACGTTTTTTTTAAAACCATGAATCAAATAATTCGACTCGCTAGCGAGATTCGAACCATTGTATTCTGCTGGAAGCTCGAGATTCTACATATTTTAAATCTGCTGACCATCTCTATAAAAGTGAATTGAATGATGTTTAATAAAGCCAGTCAGTTTATTAAATACCCATCTTTACATTTCTTCCATGTTTCTAAGTTCAACTTTGACTCTTTGATAACAAAATAACAGAGAAGATCACAGGGACTTGCTTCAAAGAATATATACAATTGCTACCATGTAGTTGCTTTCAATGTCTTTGGACCTGAAGTAAATATTTGTATTTCATATTTTCAAAAATCGAACATGTCGCGGAGGAAAAGGGAAAATATTATCTTAAGTAAATATCTTATTAGGCCCTAATGCAATGTTGCCAATTTTATAAAAATATCTGAAAAGTAAAATGTCTAGATACCTACATCTACCTACTTGTTTTATTGAATTATGTACGACACGTCATTGGCATAGGATATTTCACAATCCGTTATTATGTCATTGCGTTAATCTATACAGTGTGAATAAAATGTAATAATATGTAGGCAGAGTAGTATCACATTTTATGTATCTTTTCACCTCTGACACACTCCATATAAGGCGGTATTGTCTAAACCTCGTTCCATAAACTTATTGCAACAATATGGCAACGTTGCATATTATTATTCTCATCTGTTTGTGAAAGAGGTGCGTGGGAGTTTGTAAGAGGATTATGGGAATAAGGAAGATGCGACATTATGTATTGTGTGTATTTAAATTAAAGGTAAAATTGTTTCCCGTTCAATCCCGGACGGTACCTATTTACAAAAAAAAAAACTCCCACACATATGTAATTTTGTATTAGTGACGCACCTTCCTACGTACACTTGAAAAATACCTATTTGTAGACTTTTTATACCTAATTTAGAATTTATACTGGTGAATCGACGACAGTCAAACTGCGGCGGAAGAGGGTAGATGTTTAAAAAAATGCAAGGAAATTTATGAAATTCTGATAGTTGGGACCGAATAGCAAAAAAGGTCCCTCATTTTTAAAACTCAGCCAAATACAGGAAATTTGGGAATATGAGACCTAAAAAAAAGTCCTCACTTTTGCAAATCGAGAAAAATAATTCGGAACTCTTCAACTTTTTTTCTGATTCAATGTATTTCTAATATGTAAATAAATAAATATCTCATAAACATAATATTTGATATTAACAAAAACACTGCTAACTTTTCACTATCGATTTATTACTCGAATACTTTAAGTACCTAAACATTGTTTTTGTAAATATCAAATATGTTTAAAATGTCTTTTCACAATGTGAACACACTTAAACTCTAGATCATTTAAATATCTCATAGTTGAATTGAAGATTTTGAGAAAATCATTCAACAAGAAACTACTCAGCCAAATACAGCAGATTGAATTAATTATTTTTGTAAGAATGATTATATAGCACATAATTCACTCGATGTCGGGTGCCTTGCCGAAAAGAAAAAGAAGAAGATTATATAGCAATATATGTAATATCCGACAGAACAGATGCGAAAACAATTAACTATCAATCTCTTAATAGATATATAATAATTAAAGCAATGATATACCTAATTATCATTTTTACAACAAGGCTATTTAATATCGACAACTTTTTATAAATGCCAGGTTTATGCAATAATTTAAATATATACCTTAGAATAAAAAATGACGAATACCATAATAAAAACGTTTGTTAAAATCGACAATAGAAACCGTGAGAGTTTGCTAGATGTATAGTTAAATAGATTGAAAACAAATTTGTATTCGAATAAATTTGATATATCTCCAAATATCCACTATTCTATTAAGTATGTGCTGGTTTCTACCACAAATTCATTAATTTATTCGTTTTACAACACCTATTTCAAGAACAAATGTTGAAAAAACCATTCGGAAATTGAAAAAATAAATGCCAATTGAGTCATCTTTGTCATCACGCGTTCTTGTAATTCTTCTATTTCTCCTTGGGCAATTATCAGTTCCACATGGTGGTGGGGTCTGCCTTTCTTGTCTTGTTTCGCCACTTGGTTCTGTCGAGCGCATCCTCATATTAACACTTAATTTAAGTCACGTCATTCAGGAAGGATTCTTCTAAGGCGATCCGTAACTAATATCCTAGTTGGGTACTTTTGTAGTCAGCTGTTGAGGCTCTCAAGAACGTAAACTATGCGTGGGTTTTCAAGTAGGTAATTGTATAGCTACTCTTCTATATTCATTGGATAAGTAAAACATTGAGTATTACCATTAATTTAACAAGGTCAATAATTAATATATGCATAAAATATCTAATAAATAAAATCTTATATTATTATAACAATTTGACATTAAAATTGAAAAGCATTTTACATCCGGATTGTGTGTAAGGTATACTTTACATATTACACGTACATTGTATAGAAGAATATTATATCTATTTGATGCTAAATGTCATTCTGGTAGATTTTTAGGAAACTTGTCGACATCGAAGTAGTGGCAGCCCCAGATTTTTTATTGGTCATGTTTTGGTTTGAAAAAAACTAAAAAAAAACTATTTCAACTTTATGAGATTGGTGGTTTTTTCTCTTTACCCGAAATTTTATATTCCCCTCCCCTTGGCACAGAATTTCCAGTAAAGATATTTCATGATTATATAATTTTTGTGAGATAATTTTAGGAAATACACAGTAGGTATTTCAAATTTAACCTCTCCTGTTAGTTTAACATAGGAATTTTAAAAATACCTCTACCTTTTGATTATTTATGTGTAGGATTATAAAAACCAAATCCCATCTTTCTATAGTGTGTAGTCAAAGAAATATTGCAATTGTAGGCATGCTTTACTTTGTGTATGTATTAGAAGCACACCACTGCACCCAAAACTGGTTAGCTGTTAGTTTGTCGTCTTATATATAGAATAATAATATATGTAAATATTCTTATAATATTAGTCACAATCTTGTTGTTTCTGGTGTGGGTGGTGACAGACTTGTCGCACCTATATAAGGAAATATGCGAAAGTTAAAAAACACATAGCACAGCTTGTTACTAGATGTGTTAACATACCTACATACTTTTTACTTATGACATTTTAACGTACTTACATTTTATACAAATTAACTCTACATTATAAGCTACTGTACAGTTTTGCCTTACGATATAAATTATCTTCAAAATAACATGTTACACGCCCATCTGTTTTCATTATTTAAGTAGGCACCTAACAAATTTTTGAAAAAAACTTCACATGCACTTTTTTTTTAAATATGGAACAATGACATTCGTTTTTGAAATAAAATAGGTAGGTATATTGAGTAATAAAGATTATGTTTTAAGTAGAACATTGGTTAAAAGTTTGATTAAAACTTGAATTTCGTTAGAATTTGGTGCTGTGATTGTGCGGAATAAACAGTGATACTGATCCATACATTTTCTTAAATATTTTACAATAAAACTACATTGCGGAAATTTTATGCATATTTGCCTATGTATATTACTAATTATTTACGGGGATATTTGTGTCAATCAGAATAAAAAGTACATTATACAATGAAAAATGGGCAATCATAAGGTTTTCTTAGTTTAAAAAAAAATCAATTGATAGAATGAAAACTACATAACTACAACTATAAAACAAAGTCTTGGACAGTGTAAATTTATATGGAGAGGCGTACATTGCGTGGGCACATCCCGTATAAGGAGAATTCTAAATAGGTACTATTTTTAAAATCAATTATCTTTCGGGCATCGGACTCAAAACAACATCAATCAATTTTTTTGCAGCATTTTTCACTTTCATTTCTAAATGAATTGACATAGAGAAAATTAGATCATAGAAAGTGATTTTTCTGCGCAATTACACGAAATGATATAGTCGTTTCAAATGATTTTATTTATACGTTTTAACTCAATAGATTAAAATGATATGTTTCATATCCTTTTTCGTATTTCATTGTGGGTGTGCTGTTCGTTCTTTGTTGATCTATTGAAAATATTAATTTCTACCAGCTTAATGTGTCATTATTTATTTATTTATTTATCATTGTAGTTAGTAATATTGATACACAATGGAAAGTTAAATTGACAGTTAATTAGTTTCGCTAATCCATGATTACACTACATACATATTTTGTCATGGCGATATTCATTTACGCAATTGCAAATTATCATTGCAAATGTGCTTAGTATAATATTCACATAATCTGTACTTACTTACATATTTGTGGAATTAAACGTGGGTAGTACATAATATTATTTTGTCGCTAGATTACTGTATTGTTGGTAACCTCATTTTTTTTATCTGAAAATGCTTTTATTGTTCTCCTGTTGTATATGTTTGTGAATGCTTCTTTGGGCTAGAAAGTCATCAAAATATTTCACATTTGGGGGTTTAAGCCGGTCAGTCTTTTAGGCTGCCCGCCATGGCACCTCTTGGGTGGACAAATTTGTTTGTGTAGAAATTTAATCGGATAAATGGAAGTCTTCAGATTTCTGTGCTATCCGGGTGGTCAATGGGTGTCTTTCAATGTAACGTTATTTTTAAACTATACCTATTGAGTTCGAACAAACGGGCATATTATCACAATACTAAACAAAACTAGTCTAGTTAATAAAATAACTTATTTATTTACTACTACTACTACTATACCATCACGGCATATCCCACAAGTGGGGTAGCCAGCAGACCAACTGCATGTAAGAAACATACAAACTGTCCTCTTCGTGCCAGTATAAAATCAAGACATTCAGGATGGGTGGCAAACCTCAACGCTGAATTTAAGATGTAAAATGTCTTATTTTTTTCGAACACCTGCCTTTTACAGGACACTCGAAAACTTACGCAGAAGAGTGGGAGACCAATTCTTTACCGGGTGCTCCACGGGAACTTATTTATTTACGTTCAAAAAATACATTCACATCTTAAATTTAGCGATGAGATTTGCCACCCATCCTGAATATTTAGATTTTTGTTGGTACGGAGAGGACAGCTTGCATGGTTACTACATCCAGCTGGTTTTCTGGTATAGGTAATGGTGTTGCAGTAGTGGTAGATAATTTATTTATTCCATTTGCACATCCATTTTTATACAATAGAGTCAACAAGTAGATAATAATTATGAGATACAAAATAATATGACAATGATATGCAGAGGTGAGATTATCGCAATAAAGTGACTTCTTACATCTTAGCATGAATATTGTATTTATATTAGGTACAAATGTATGAATATTTAAGTACCTAATACAAAACAATAAAATTAATTATTCGTTTTATTACTTTTATCAGTCTTCATATATATAAAAAAAATATATACTACCTAAGTAGGTAATCAGTGAGACTGTCTACAGACACAGTGACTTTTACCCACATGACAGCTATAGGTATGCACATTATCACATAAATTAGTTGGATATTTAAATAAAAGGTTAACAACTGATGACATCATTATATGGTAGGTGTAAATATACAAAATGTAATATTTTTCATACATTTTGTGATAAGTCAATAATACGAGTATGGTGTGATAATGAACAAGACGATACGTAACTAAATAAAAACCTTAATCAAAAAGAATTGAAGAAATTTGCACATATTATAGGCGATGCTGTTAGAATAAATATAAAATAATTTTGATAACTAAGACATGTAGTGGGAATGAGTGATAATTTTTCTCACAAATACATTGATCTATTTATTTATTTATTCATTCTTCGTTGAAAATTGATTACAAACAGTTTTATAAAGAAACACAATATTCATTATTAAATACGATCAATGGCGAACTTATCGTAACGGGACGAGCTCTTCCGAATAACCCAATATACACAAATAGGATCAAAAAAGGTATTAAATAAGTGAAAGTGCCTAGATGCTTGAATAGAAATTTCAATAGCCTTTAAAACGTTCTACGCGATAGCATAAAATAGAACAAGCTTCCCACGATATTCCCAACGCTCTGTGGAGCATTGCGAAAAAGTGTGGCTTAGGTCGGCAAAAATATTGTGAATAACAAAACATCCCTCTATTTGGAAAATTATTGTTATTGGTTATTTTCTGAATATGACCGAGTTATTACCAATTTATATATTTAAAAGCTTACTATATTGATAGGTAGGTACATAAATAGGTAGGTATGCAAGAATTCTTTAAAAACTATTCAGATAATGTTGAAAGGTTGACACTGAAGTGTTAAAAATACCTGTTTAAAATCTATAAAATATAAAGTTAATAGGTATAATTTGATGAAATATCTTTCTTTGTATAGGTATCTATACGAACCTGTAAAAGATGTGGCCATGAATAATAAAATCACAAGTCGTAGGTATGTAAAATAATACCCAGTTAAATCATATGTAGGTAACACCGTTAAAACTGAGCAATATTATTCAAAATGCGACCATACTATACACGCGAAATTATTTCGAAATAAAATATCCTCTCATACTTATTAACATAGGGGGTATTATATTACTATCTTCGTAACTTTTATTGTGGATTGGTTGCATTGCGCATATTTGTAAAGATATGTGGTCGATTAAGGATTCTCTCAGTGACCTAGTGAGCTCATGAGATCCCAAGAACTTCAGACGCGGCCACTGGGCCCATGTCGTTATTTTTATTTTTAACAGCGTATTAAATACGGTACCTACAGTGTTATTATAATACAACTTCCATAGGGATGCCAATGATCTGTTTATTTTCTGACAGATATTGGTTTGATAATTATGTTGAAATAAAACAGGACATTGACTCATTTTTGCAAAAGTTTTTGAGTATATCGTATATGTTTAGTATTTTTATCTTTACTCTACCTTCCTTATTTATCGATATGTAACTATGTATGTCTAAGCGTAATTATAATGAGAAACAATTTGTGAAAATATCACATAGTAAACAACTAAATTCTCGAATGTAGGGACAATTAATACCACCGGCTCTGAAAGTGTTAATCTTTATTAGCACATAGAGGACGACTTGCGTGTTTATTAGATCCAATTAGTCCGTTACCTACGGATGAATGAAACTATACTTGATAACGAATAATTAAAAATAGGTACGGTAGCATTTTTTTTTCAATCTGTACTCTAATATTAGTGTATGTCTGCATCGATAAATCCAATTTATCGAAACATTGCAGAATACTTGGGTACCAAGCCAAGTTCTGTTTCAATTGTAGACATAACTTCAAAACATCGAAATTGTTCTTATTAATTCTCGTCGGTTACGTTTATGAAGTGAAATAAGTAGATACTGCTGATTTACATAGTCAAGTCTCTGATCACTCGTAAGCGAGTAAACGACTTTAAGATTAGAATAGACAGACAATAGCCCACTCGTCAAAATCAAAACAAAAAAAGGAAAAAAATATAATTGGTAGTTAGCATCATAATCGATGTTTTTCCTTTATCCAAAATCGTTACATCCCAAAACGCCACACGAGTAACATCATAAAAGTGAGTATTGAGTACCCGACTACCTCCTGCAACCAGACTCCACATAATAATATTATCTGGTTCATCATTTAAGAAGAAATAACAACAGGAATAATAAAATACATACATATTATGCAGGTTGGTTATAATAATAATAATTATTCTTGTTCACCCAAAAATGTACAAGTTTACCAATACTACACATTAAGAGAATGATTGCTGTATGAGATAATACATTACACCTTTAAGACGTATCTATACCTACATTTATTACTTTCAAGTATCAATACTTTTTACTAACAATGATTCTAATATAAATATTTTAGGAGGCTCACGTGTGAAGACATGCATAAGGGTGCAAACACAAAGAAAGCAGGTTGCCAGCGCCGATAAGTGCCGGTAAGCGCCGGCAAAGTAAATCGCAATCGGCGTTCCTGCTTTTACTATGTTCGTGTCCATTGAAATGCAAGTAAACATTCTCGGCGCCGGTAGACGCAGGCATCGGAAAGCAGGCAACCTGCTTTCTTTGTGTTTGTATCCTTAATCCGTAAACAGTGTAATTAAATATTATGGCGAAGCTAATAATAACATAACATGTAGGTATAGACAATTCACACAGACCGAGCTAGTCCCAAACCAAGATATGAATCTTGTATTATGGGTACTAATACGACGATACACATACATATATACAATCTACTGAACACATATACATGTAACACCCAGTCCCAGGACAATTGAAGAAAGATCCACCTCACACCTGGATATCTCAGGAGTCGTTTACTCCTACTTATCCGCACATTCAAACCAAAATTATCCTCACGGGCGGGCCTGAAGGGCCGGCCGGCCAAAAACGTCTCGGCCGGAATCTTTTATACTACTTCTCTCTTCAATGTCCACCCAGGACAATTTGAAAAAGGCCATTCTTCATTTTGCCCTGGCCGGGAATCGAACCCGGGACCTTGTGACTCAAAGGCGTTAGCCTCCGCGTCACACCGGTCGTCAATAATACTAAAATAGACGAATTTTAAGACGTCGCATAGTTAAATTCAATAGTTAAAATAAAAAAAATAAAAAATCAACAGGTGAAGCTATTTACAAAACTTGTTTTGTAAGTATTTGTAAATAAAAGAATATAATTTGAATTTTATGAAGGTTTTTATTTTCAGTAAATCGATTTGCAACGTAGGTATATGAAGATTTTGACAACCTTTTTTTTTATTTGCAAATTAAGAGTAACAACGAAGTTTTATAAAATAAACACCAGCTAAATAGTACTAGTAATATTACTTCTATACCACAAGTGGGGTAGCCTGTGCATCAACCGCAAACTCCTTCTAAACAAAAAAAAAAAATAAGGACTTCAGGATGAGTGGCGTACCACATCGCTAAATATAAGATTTAAATGTTTTATTTTCGAACACCTGTTTTTTACAAAACACTCGAAAACTATTGGAAAAGACCGGGAGCCTTTTCTTAGCCTGATCCCCCTCGGCTCATTTAACTGACGTTAATATGAGGGCCAATAGTATCTCTGAAAATATGCATCATTTTAACGCGTTCTTCTACCTTCAAAGTAGATACGCAAAGCCAGGTAATACTGATTATATTCGCGAATTTTCTAAATTTCATTTAAGTCAATTTTCTAATGTAACTTTTAAACATTTTCAATATATAGCTTCACTCAAAACCGCAGGTTTAAAAACTAGTAGGTTATAATATAATATATGTAAAATGAATGAGTTATTAAAACCTTAAGTCATTTTTACGAGTAGTGGAATATATTAAATACTACTTAGGTTTATACTTTGGTATGCAGTTCATTGTAAAAGTTGAAGATACATAATAATATGTAAATAATATATGTGATGCATCTCTTTGAGAAACATTGAGGAAGGTTGATGAGAGGTTATTTCAAAGACATTTTGAATAGGAATATGATGAAAATAAAGTATGCCATTAAATTATAATATTTTATTTAAATATACCATAACTCGTTTAGTCTACAAAACAATCATTAGACCGAAAAAAGGTGCAAGCGATATATTTGTTAGAAGATCTTGACTCTCAGCTATGAGAAAATCCATGAGAGAGATGCAATGAATAAAAAGTTCCTAACAGAAAATATTAAATGATTTATCGATACGTTTGAAATAGTCTCAAAATAAAAATGTTAATGGTCTGGTAATATAGCTACAAAATAAGATGCCAGGTGGACGCCTTTAATCCTGGAGTGGATATCGCAAGTGGATAAGAGAAGTGTTGGAAAATCATAACAGAGATAGGCTGATGACATTGTTCATAGATTATGGAATAGCAATGAATTCGTGTTGATCGATGTTGAAAGGCATAGAATAGCTTTGAAAAAGCCTGTATACATGCAATAAAGTAAATGTTATAATATACTGAAACTATTGAAAATGTTTTCTTTCCATTGAGTTCATTATTTTAAAGTAAAATAGATCAATAATAAATGGTCTCTAACGAAGAGAATCTCTTTCGACGTCTTGTGTTGTTTATTTACCAAACGAAAATATCCCTCATACAGTTAGTTACTTTCATTCATCATATAAAGTGCAATGAACTATACATCTATTCAAAGTCGTCACAACTAGATTTAATTGTCATTGTTTGAATTGGTTCAATGATAGGTAGGTAATTGAATTGAATGTGACAGAGTAGTAAAAAGGAAAGACAATAGTGTTTAATTAATAGTAAAAATAATAATATCTATCATCATAGAAACCAATTAAAATTAACTAGAACTTACTAGAACCTTGAAAAGTATCTATAACTAATATCATGCAATTAAAATGGTCTCATAAAACAAGTTGTATTGTCATTGGTTCTGGCCATAGTAAGTATCAAACTTTGTAAAGACGATCTTGCTCTTGTATTAACGGTATTATCTACATACCAACTATATGCCATCAGCTTGCATATTGCTTACTAAGTTGCGAATGATTGTATGAGAATAATAAAGGTATGTATTAAACAGAGGGGCCTCGGGCATTAAAACAGCGAGTCGGTAATGGTCCGGCCAGTCGCGGACTGGTTGCATTGGATAGCGGTAACTGGTTCTCTTCTGATGATGTCCTCATAGATGGGAATACTACTACCTAGTATCTACTTTTGAAATTATGTATTAATTATCGTAAAGAATCGATATGTCTATAGTATCCGTAATAATAAATGATGCATGAAATATGACTTTAAAATGCAGATTAAGAGGATGTATTTATGTATAGATGTGAGATTATTTATTAGTAAAGCGACCTGACCAGATTCTGAAGGACAGTTCCTATTAAGAACGAGTTATCTATTTTAGCGTACCTATGAAGAACGCTTAGCTGTAATATATAAGGTATAAAAGCAATATTGTGAAACCGAATAATTTTTATGGTAAATAAATTTATTTTTAATTTTCAATTGTAGAATTAATACAAGTTCAAACCATAGCATACCTATCATGCAGAAATCAGTAAAAAATAGATAGCTTTATTTAGAGTGTCATAGGCAAGTAAAATAAATATGCATGTTTAAAATTGTGCGCCTAGCTATATTTAATTGAAGCTTAGATATTTTGTGAATCAGAACCAATACATTTCTAATCAACACCTTTCAAATCATGCATTGGTGTCATCTTCGGTGACTTAAACTATTTTTTAAAGTATCCCTTTGTTCTGGAGAAAATTCAACAAAAAATAATAAAGGAAATACCTCGGTTTAAGAATATTATCATGAGACATCTTTTAAAATATCGACATCTAAAGAAATTCATTTTCAAAACATATATCTTCATTATACCTAATAATCAATTCATCTATTGTAGGTATGTACCATGTATCTAATTATGTATACATTTTAAACAATTTATTTAAAATTATACCTAATATATCTTTGATGAGATTTGTGATAGTAAAGATTTATCGATGATTATCTATCTATACCTATCCGTTAAAGATTACAGCATAAATTTCACGTAATCACAAGTTGCCTACTGTTACATATTATTATGATCAAAATATAATATTGTCTAGTATATTAGAACTTTGTACCGGACCAGATTGACTAGTTTCTATGACCAATAAAGTCTAGGTGCGCTACTATTTTCTACCTATTAAATACTCTAGCAATATTGTATGAAGTAGTCAATACCATAAACTGTACTACTAATCATAATGAAATAACTGCTATCTTATCTTTTATGTCTGATTAAGTGAAACGTTTCTTACGTAATCAGATTTTAGCGTCATTCCTAATTAATATCTGGAATAAATAATTATGCCTGACTATCATATTATTTTTTGGTGCATTTTGACCGCTGCTAAATGAAAAATAAATATTAATCCTAGATATCCATAATATTATATAAACCGCCACCCTAACAAAGCATCCCTTATTAGGTATAGATAGAAAGATCTAAACGCCAATTCTATCAAACCTAATTTTGTGGCATAATATTTATTACCTACTAATGATTTTGTAGAAGCAATTGAAATGTGAGTACACTGACGAATGCCTCGCATTTCTTGGACCGAAAAGGTCAGTAACATCGAAGTATTTAGGAGAGCTGGAGCCAAGAGAGAGCTGTTGTCAATTGTCAAAGTGAGGAAGGACTCATAATTGGGTCACGTACTGCGTGGAGAGAAGTACCGTTTCCTCCTACTTATATTGGAGGGCATAATAGTGGGAAGACGAGGAGTTGACAGAAAATAGATGTCCTGGCTGCGCAACATTAGAGAGTGGATCGGAATGAGGACAGTGGATGACCTGTTCAGAGCAGCACAGGACAGGGAGGTTTACGCCGGAGTGATCGCCAACGTCGGGGGGACCTGACATAGCCCAGAAAGAAGAATGATTTTGTGAGTAAAGTTTGTTTTTAACCGGGGATAATTTTATTTTCAGACTCATGGCTATTAAGTCAGAGCAAAATATGTCTAAGCATGGTGATGCCAACGTACATACTTGCTAAACAAGAAAAAAGTATTTTACCTACATCTATCAATTCAGGTATTGATTCTATATTATTATACAATAAATATTATCAACAACATTACGTGAAATGGGTAATGAATTTATATATTACTATACGTATTATATTATTATAACATACACTCCGTAATAGTAGGTATGTAATAAATTATACCGACGATACTTGGTGGTGGTGCATATTGATGTTATAAACAATAATCGTGATGCTGTTTTACATTGAGTCTCAAACTAATCAGTCAGGTATTTTTATTAACGGTTTTAATGTGATACACCTATTATTCGTATTGGACGGTTGAGTATGAACGAAACCTGATTATTAATTAATTGAATTGTGTTACTTACTACTGATGAATGGTTTGATAGTTTACAAAAGATTACATGCATTTACATAGTAGTGTTCGGCTTTTATTGTGAGTGTAAATTGAGTACCTACTCAGTTATGCACTTGCAAAAAAATACTGATATTTTTTTCAAAAATTAATAAAAAAAAGAAACCAGGTCAGTGTGTTGTGAATAATATAAGCTTCACGTAATAAATATAATAAATAAAAAAACTTCAACGCTTTCCTCGGAAACGCAACCTGAAATCGAAGCTTTATCTATTAACAGCGTTTTGTGTTGATATTTACACCACTTCCTAAATTTATTTATTTATTTATTCATCATCATTACAAATATATTTATATAATTAAATTTCCAAAATATTATCAGTACCAACTTGTGCTAAATGACATTTTTGTTTATATTTCTGAAATATACATTTTGTTTGTAGGTAGGTACTTAACCTAAAACAAACGTAAAATTTTTCTCGTAAACAAAATGATACAATCTAGAGTAAAAAGGTTAAGAATGTTATTTACCTAGGTACGTAATAAAATACAAACAAAAGTAATAGATAGGTATAATAATAACACAATTTTAAAAAAAGAACAATAATTTAAAGATGTGATTTACAGCTATCAAAATGATGATAAACAATAAAGATCAAAATCACTGTGAATTATTATGTACAACAATAAAAACGAACTAAAAAATATAATACATGATGCCTACTCGTACAATATCACCGCCCTATGTGAACTTTAAATAACAGTTTTATTTCATTAAACTGTTAAGTCTTAAAAAAATATTTCGTTACTAAGTTCATGGTTTACTGTGATTAATATAGACATGTAATCTATGTAGAGTATTGTTTACAAATTAACAGCAGTGAAAGACAATGGTGTATTTGTAGATAGGTAATAGTGGAAGTATCTGATAATAAAAAAAAACAAATGTTACCCGTTAGAATATGAGATAACTGTGTACTTATTAAAAGTATCTATTACTCGGGTGTTCATTTTATTCCCCTCGTTGCCGTTTGAACGTAACGATAGTAAATCGGGTATTAATTATTTGATAATAACTCAAATTCGGATTATATGCAAGTCTGCATATTCATACAATTAGGTACATATTTTGTGAATTTTCATTGTTGCACTTATTATTAATTATTAATCGGTTACGTCAATCCACCCGATTCGAGTGATTTATAAAACGGCATTTCGGACAAACATTTATACCAGTCAAACATTAGAGTAACTAGTTAAACATTAGACTTAGAATTTAAACATTAGAGGAGACTCACTGCATGTAATAAACGTGCTGATCATCCTCTTTTTGCCAATAAAAAAACAAGATACATATTTATTGCGTACGTTACCTCAATTTAATAAACACTAACTAAAACGCGATTTTTATATTTCATATTTCGTATTTGACCTGCGTATTGCGATGTAGCGTGTTTCCGTCACATAAAATACACATTTGCCTGCATATTTTAGCCGTTTTATATCGCATATAATCCCGTCTATTATTAATAACAGTTATTTTTCTAGGGTATATAGCAGGCACAAAGATACCATTGTTGATAACAATTTAATATCAACTGTAACAATGAACAATAAACCAAGTCACTGTGATAGTATTATTATTAATAACAAAAATACGAACAAACATATTATTTTGTTTCTTATTATTCACATCTCTACTGACTTAAATTTTATTTTCCAGTTAGTTTTACTCACAACACTATCTTACTGTGTCATCTAGTAGACTTGACTGTTCATAAGTAAAGATAATAAATATCTACCTGTTATTTTTATAAGTTATTACCGAATTAATGTTTTGTTTAAAACGTTATTGAAAGTTTTAGATCTTTGTCATCTCTTTATTATTATATCATAATCATTTGATTCTAAAGTAGACGAAAATGAGATCATAATCGTGTTTCTTCTACATTGTATTAGAGATATTTAAGGTATATTTATTTACACTATAAACTTACCTATGTACATACTACATAGGTATATCAACAACTCACAACAAATATATTTTTTATACGTCCATTTAAGAAATATACTGTAGTTCCTAAAAAATAGGTAAATAACCCGTAAAAGGTTTTCCATTTGTTTAAAAAACTATTCAGTGATAAATTAAGCCACCTACACCTAGTGGGACAGCAGCAGAAACACATTGCAAACTGTATCAAATTGTGAAAATATATAAATACAAAAAAATATATAAATTTATAAAATATATAAAAATTTATAATATATAATATATAAATTTATAAAATATATAATTTATAAAATATATAATATATAAAAATATATAAAAGAAAATATATAAATTGTAAAAAATATATAAGAAATATTTTAATGAATAAAGACATGCTTACGTTTATAGTTAGTGTCTTTTATCTTTAGATAAATTTCCAAAAATATGCTTGTTTCATTTAGATGAAATAGATTAATTATTAATAATCGGTTACGGCAATCCACCCGATTCGAGTGACTTGTGATAGATGGAATAGATCGGCAGTGAGATTTTGAAGGCACTACTTTACAAGTTTTTAAATTGGTGGTTGACCGTTAGCCTAAGATGACTCAAGTATTAATGAAATATTAAACAAATAATAAATTTGTTTGACAAACATCGCATAGGCAAAATCAAGATAGGTTTATTGTAAAGACTAGAAATTCAAAGGGAAAATTGCTAGTGCGACCAAACTCATTGGTGTTGCAAGGCGAAGGACAGTGATTGTTTTTATTTTATTTTAAGGGGTTCTTTATTGGCTTTGTCAGGTACTCGTATATAGGATGTGCAATACTTAAGTATCTATACGTAGGGAAGAGATCATTAGCATCTTAATTTTGTGGAGTAAATAGTATTATTATTAATTTTGTTAAAAAAAATTGTCAGAAAATTATGAGAGACTAGTCTATATCACATAATTCAATGCCTGAGATGAAAAGGTTTTAGGGCATAAATTCTAAGCTTTGTGTAATAAAATTATCCAATTATTTTCCTATAATTCTAATAATAATTAATTATTTTAGTAGATATACTATAAGGCGTAACTTGATTTTAATTTTAAATAAACACTACGCATGTACACGTTTTACGACTTACTCATATGAAGAAGATAAAATAACATAATTCAAGTTTATTACACTGAATAACACTAAGATGTTTTTAAAAGCCCATAACTTGGTATCTATTATTCTATACTTCTAAAGTTAGCAGTATTAAGATTATTACAATAATAGCACATGTTTAATTGATTCAAATTATAGATATAAATATTAATTAAAATTAAAATTAACTAATATACATAAACAGGTGCGGACGAAGAAAGCGTTTGAAATATAGATAATTTATACGTTTGCCATGTGTGAATAAGGAAAGCTTTATCTAATAATATAGGAATTGTGTATAGCAGTGAACTTTTGAATACAATTCTCTTAAATTGTTTTCTTTACAAAGAGAGATATTACGTAAAAGTAACTATTAATTACATTTTAGGTACATATTTGAATAATAAAGTAGTCAGAGAAAATCTTAAAATAAACTCAATTCTACTCTCTTTGTAATTCACTCACGATTTCTACTTCAATAGTTCTGCGATAATTACAGAATTACTATTATTTTAGAGTTGTTTCCTCTCTATGAATACAAAATATTTACATTCGGTTCTATTTGTTATTCGTCTTCGGCCGTTTCGATACTTGAAACGATTTCAATGTGTTCGAAATTCGAACATAAAAAGAACACTGAATGTTTGAATTTTTTTGACATTTATAATCGTTGAATAAAGATGAATAAAGAATGTCATATAATTGGGTTTTGTTTCTTTTTATTTTATTCTTAAAAAGCATCGCAATATTTTTGTGTTTTATTTATTTTATTTTCAAGAATTCACGGCATAAGCCGATTACATGTCAAAATACATAATTATACATAAAATTTACAAGTATAACAGTGACAAATTTTAACAAAACAATATTACATTAAATTTAAGAAAACCAAATGATCCAACAGCAAATAGATGATTCATAACTCATTCACAATGTTGCAGGTTTTCTTATCCGAAATTCTGTGGAAAAAGATATTCCTAATTTTCGACCCTTTTCTATAGTCTTTCTTATTGATTTTTTATGCCAAAATTGTTAATTCAGGCATTGATAATCCGCAAAATACAGGTGTACTTATCAGTCTTGTAAAAGAAATGATACAAATTTTCGATAAATAAATTACAAAATTATTAGATTTCGGACACATTGGAATGGTCAGTGACCGATAGATTCTCCAAGCTTAAACGACCATTCTAAAGTATTGGTATTTTTGTAACTATAATAAATACTATTATAGAAATGTGCGTTTCGTTATGCATAGGTACACTGACATAATGTTAAAAGTTATTATTTTTAATAATGTTAGCTCATACACATCATCTTGAAATAATGTTAAAATGTCGGATCCGTGCGGTCACGCAATGCTAGTTGAACTATGAATGCAGCAAGTGTAAGTTAATTTTACCTGTATCATCGTCAGCTGTAGGAAGAAAATTACTTATAAGTAAGTAGGCACTCCAAGCATTTAATAAAAATCTGTTTCAAGAATATTATTTACAAAGTTTTCATCATTCTTTAGTATTTATTTTCAAGAATAATATTATTAAGAGTCACCATCAACAGAAAGAATGGGAACCAAACATGCCATCACTTAAATTAAGAAGGTTGATTTTTTTGACACACTGATAATTGTCATATTTCGTCGGGAAAGATGTTCTCAAAGGATTTTGAGACCATTTTTGGTGAAAGTTATAGATTTGCAGTAAGCTTTTATATAAAGTTCATTCATTCATTGATCGCCCTCAACGCTCCTTTCGGCACATACCCGCCTCCTCCATTCAGAGCGTCTCTATGTCAATCGCGTCACCTCTTCCCACTACATTACCTTCCTACAAATTTGAGATATATGTACACAATGTTTTTCAAAAAATATTCATAAATAATATCAGACATATCAGTTTTGCTATAAAATTAAAATTGTTCACAATATATTTATGTAGGTACGAGTACCTATAATACCTAATTGTTGTACCCGATTGGAAACATAGGTGTATAAAAAATAAATCTATAAATGCACCATGCGTTCTGATGAGAAAATAAATAAATAAATAAATAACAATCTAATTATAATATATAAAACAGCGTGAACCATCAGTGCTACGTATTGTATTAAAGTTAAACCGAAATTATATCATTAAAGTATTCAACCGAGAAATGCTATTATTATTTAAACTTACATATATGGAAACTATAACATTGACTTGTATGTAAGATATTAGAATCTATACTATTCATATAGTATACATGAAGATCATCATAATTCTATAGTACAATGTAATCATTGTGGTGAAGTGTACTGTTATGTAATGTTTACACATCATGTAATTGGTTTTTTAAATTAATTTCTTCTTTGGTAGTGCACCGTTTTATATCACAGGAATACAATAACAACACAAAACATTGTTCTTTTAAAATCAGACAAAATCTAAAATATTGGATTCTCCAAATATTCATTTAAATGTTAAGAAGAACCTGATTAAAGTCTTTGTCTGTGGAGTATTCTGCAGTATCGTAGTGAGATGTGGACCAAAGGCAAGAGTAAAATCGGACGGTTGGCTGCCTTCGAGATGTGGTGTCATAGACGCATGCTGAAGATCAAAATGATTAGTGTATGTCTAAAACACGAGTTGTTGATCAGAATAGGTGAAAGTAGGCAACTCTTTAAAAAGCCTACTCAAAAACAAGAAAACTGGAAGTATAAGGCATTTAGGCCTGCTCACCACCTTCGAGGAGGGTATGACCGAAGGCAGGAATTTTAGAAGCCGACCAGAGTGATAGCTGACGTTGGGGATTTCTGACGACGTGACACTCAAATAAGAATAAAAATTGTTTTTAACATCAAATGACAGCTGGTCAAAAAGAGCATTGTTTTTCCGTACAACTCCAATTTGGCTAGATGGCTCTTTCACAATACACAGTTTTTATGACGACGAAATCGGAATGTTGATGATGTTGTGGAATCGAGATTTTGTTAATCAATCTATCTATAATCAACAAAAAGTTATTATTTAATGCACATTAAAAGATTTTTGTATCAATGACAATAATTGAAGACAATCAATAGACTATTTTATGATTGTGGATAAAATACAATAAGTAGTAAAACATTAAATTTCGAATATTTTCTAAAATCAAAAACATAATTTCACGATTCATTATGGACTTCAAATCAAACTGTTTCACAATTGCTGGTACAAATAATAAAAAATAGTAATAACTAATGAATTATTTTTGTTGTGATATCGTTCCTACATTGCTTGTACCCAACATTGATAGAAAATTATTAAAAAAATTATGTTCAAAGTACCGGTAAATTTCAATTTATTATTTGGTCATAGCGTGATCATCAACAACAAAAATGATAAAACCGTAGTTATTTGGTATCATAATGTTATCTACTTTCAGTGGCGTGCATTCCTACGTGCAAAAGTATCCCATGCTTTGATTATTATTGCATACATGATTGCAAAATTTCTTGGACATTACATATCATGTATAATACGGCATTAGTTTAGACCAGTGATTCCCAAAGTGGTCCATATGGACCCCCAGGGGTCCACGGGAGACTCGACGGGGGTCCACAATGGCTTGACTAAAAAATGGGGGTGCACGACTCGTAAGTGGGGGTCCATAAATCCATAGTTAAAGTATCGGATATTCGGTAAAAGCACTAGATATTGACATAAACAATAGTCGGTACAAACACCCGGTACATTGTAGAAAAAGGTACTGTGAGAAAATATTCTTTAAGAAAACTGAAGTTTTTGAAATGTTTCACATTCCTATACCATTTTGAAAATTCGGTGACGGGGGGTAGAAATTTAAATTCGGGGGGGGGGGGGTAGAAATACAGGGGGTCCACCGGAACTAGCAAATTTTGGAAAGTGTTCCATGAGAAAAAAAGTTTGGGAACCTCTGGTTTAGACAAACA
This sequence comes from Athripsodes cinereus, assembly GCA_947579605.1. Classification (NCBI taxonomy): domain Eukaryota; kingdom Metazoa; phylum Arthropoda; class Insecta; order Trichoptera; family Leptoceridae; genus Athripsodes; species Athripsodes cinereus. The sequence goes on along the minus strand of OX388313.1, from coordinate 7,902,989 downwards.
TTGACTTGAAAAAACGATATTTCAAATTTTACCTTCCCATCACAACATTTTTCTTGCTTAGGTTTTATTTATGTTGAATAATATGAAACATAAACGAATAATATTTGTAACAAACATATGTAGAAATAATAATTAACATCAACAAGTACTACTGTACTAATTTTCTCAGAAATTGGGTTTCACAAAAAGAGATAACAAACATTTGGTGTTTTACTCCATAACATTAAGATCCTAAAAGTCTCGCCCACACTTCTTCATTCGTACTGCACATCCTTTATGACATTCTATATAACATTACTTAGTTAAAAAAGGATAATGGATTTTATAGACCAGTGCTTGTTCCAATGCTTGGATTGTTGCTTGATTCCAATCGTAGATTCGATAGGAATCAAGCAACATTTTTTTGTTTGAGTTTCCAGTATGTATTTAAACATTGTTGGTAAAAAAAGTACGGCTGTTATAAAAAAAATCTAGTCCCACCACTGCCTACCTCGGGTGGAAGATAATAATATTAGACACAGCACAGTATTACGAAATATGTTTAATAATGTTTCGGTCATTTTTGATTCAACATAATTATTCTGCTATGTAGCTTTTTCGTTGTTCGTGATGTTGTTGAAATTATAAACAAATGCACTGTGCACTCTCGCTAGAAGGCACATATACAAAAGTATTTGTAAGAAATATTTTTTTTAGAGATAAGAGCATATTCTAAGTTGAAGATATATGTAAAAGTAATAAATTTATAATTATACTAACATGATAGACTATTTTACAAAAATATTTTGCACTTTCGAAATAAGCTACCTAGTGTTTTTATGGCCCGATTTTTCAGTATGCTCTAAGGGTGACCCTTATTTTAGGAACTATTCAATATTGATTGTAATTTTGTTACTTAAATTTAATAGATTTATGTAAATTTAGTACCTACATGGAAAGACACAAAGAATTAGTACCTTTTAAGTACAAAGAATATGAGAATGATAGCAAACATAAACATATTTAACCTTCTGCAACTGACGTGCCTCAAACTTCACAAATTTACTGACGTGGTAGACTGTTGGACACCATTTTAATGTCATTTTTTTTTGTCAAACTAGTGTTTAATACCTAATTAATTGGTATTGTCTAAAAAATATATTCATATATTATATTTCTATTCAGTTAAATATAGAAAAAACAACATTTTTCTATTAATAACACAATTTATTGGTTTTGGTCAAAATCAGATCGCAAAATCAACCAACTACTAAAAAAATATTTTCAAAAACAACATAACTAAAAAATAACAACAACTTGCATTTATTATTAAAATTAACACTTATAGTAATCTTAGGTAAAAATTTGAATAAAATCTTATGGTCAAATAAAAAAATACACACCTTTAAGTTTTTACATCTTTTTTTTGGCTTTTGGCTTTGGATCACATTTTGGCTTTGAGCATTGCAGGCAAATCGGCTTGAAACAATCACAACATTTGTATTTAGTTGGTCTTTTTATTTTTGTTGAGCAAATATGACAAAGATTGTGACTTTGGAGGTAGAAGATGCAGATTTTTGCCCAAAACTCTGCTCACTGTCATTCGCAGTTCTCTTGGCAGTCTTTCATTATACGCTCGCGCCTTCATGTGATCTAGTACTAAACTACGTGACATATTCAATAAAAAGGTACTTCTTTTCATTTTACTGTCACTATTATCACACGCTTAAGCCTATAAAAGACAGCCATTAGCCAACGGTGCGTTTTGCTGCTGCAAGAATATATCGAGCATTTTTTATCAATTTTATCCACAAAAACCGAGAGGATGAAGCTGACCAACACCCATTAAGTAGGCACTTATTACCATTGACAAATATTTTTGTTAAATATTTTGTTGTTGAATAAAGATTTCTATTATATTATACAGAAGGGAGAAATAAAGGCGAAACACAGGTCATCATCATCACATCTTCTCTATAGGTATGCACCTGCAACTCAAACCCGGCCATCGTCATATACACACCTATACACCGATGTATTATACCTACAACTATACGTAACATACAAATAATATAATTTTACTATGAAATAACAACATCAAAAAACGGTCTTACTGACCTGTAGCCTGGGAGACACTATGGTTTTTTTTCAATTTTACTGACGTGGTAGACTCACAGACACATACCTTAACACTGACGTGGTAGACTAGTAGACACCTCCTTGCTGTAGCACAGAGCCTACACTCATCTCAACCGCTCATTACTAACTGATCCTTCCACGTTGACGAAATACTAAGGTACTAAGCGTGCCGGGATCTTAACTTTAAATATATACATGTTAAGGACAATTTTGTGATATGTGGTGTCTGGTAGACTACCACCTCAGCTGCAGAAGGTTAATAGAGTTTATAAAAATATTATGATGTTTATTGACGGGATATGTTGGATATGATATGATCTCTACGGAATTCATCAGTTTGAGTGGGCTGAGGACTCTCGAATGGTGTCATGCACTCTTTAACCAGTGTTGGAGGGAAGGTTGCACGCCAGAAGACTGGCGAAAAGCTGTGATATGCCCTCTATACAAAGGAAAGGGGTCAAGACTAGAATGCGGGAGTTATCGGGCTATCAGTCTGCTGAGCTCGGTGGGGAAGCTGTATGCAAGAATATTGATTGAAAGAGTTCGAAAAGTAACTGAGACGAATGTATGGGATGTGCAAGGTGCCTTTCAGAGTGGTAGAGGATGTGTGGACCAGATTTTCTCCCTGCGAATGGTGACAGAGAAGCTCCTGGAGAAACACCAGAAGCTTTTCTGCGCGTTTGTTGATCTTGAAAAGGCTTATGATAGAGTAGATCGTGAGAAAATGTGGCAAGTACTATCAATGTGTGGGGTGGGTAGTCAGCTAATTCGCGCCATTGCGTCCCTATATACAGGAAGTTCTGCGTGTGTTAGAGTGAACAATAACCTGTCGGAATGGTTCACACTGACAAAAGGAGTAAAACAAGGGTGCGTTATGTCGCCATGGCTTTTTAACCTATACATTGATCATTGTATTCGTCCATTGAAAGAAATGAATGTAGGTGTTGATATGAATGGGATGAATGTAAGAGCGTTAATGTTTGCCGATGATTTGGTATTGATGGCTGAAAGTGAAAGTGATCTACAGCGAATGATGACGTGTGTGTATGAAAATTGTGCGATTAATGGATTGAGAATGAATGCAAAAAAGACAAAAATTATGGTGTTTGAAAGAGGAAGTGAGAGAACAGTATGCCAGGTGATGATTGACAACGAAGTGTTAGAGCAAGTTGACGAATGTGTGTACTTAGGTAGTTTGTTCACGAGAGATGGGAAGTGTGAAAGCGATATTGAAAGGAGAAAAGTTGCTGGCAATAAGGTAAATGGTGCAATCCGACCAATAATTGCAAATAGAAACATATCCACCACAGCTAAAAGGTTGGTGCACTCTGCTATCTTAGTGCCAACACTTATGTATGCAAGTGAGACGTGGACATGGTTAAAGAAGGATGAAAGTGGCATAAATGCAGTGGAAATGAGATCGTTGAGAAGGATGTGTGGTAAAAGTCTGAGAGATCGTGTGCGTAACATTGATATACGAAAGGAATGTGGAATGAAATTTGGTGTAATAACAAGGATGAATGTAAATAAGTTAAGATGGTTTGGGCACGTGGAAAGAATGAATGAGGACAGAATGACTAAGAAGATATATTTGTCTGAGAGGAATGGTGCTCGGAGACGTGGACGTCCGAGGATTAAATGGCAAGATCATTTAAATCAAATCCTACAGGACGGTCACGTGTTGAGCACATTGAACAGGAGAGCATGCATGAGGAATTGTATGACAGTGACGGAAGCGAAAGATGTATGCAAAGATAGAAGGAAGTGGCGCTCGATCCTTTCTGCCTACCCCGCGAGGGAAGCGGCGTGATGGTATGTATGTATGTATGTTATTGACGGGAAAATTTGTTAATTGTATATATTTTGCAAGGTTGTGTTCAACAAATAAAATATGTAACTTAGTTATGCAAAAATTACAAAATTAAATTAGTATAACAATAAAATACTTAATGAACTCTTAAAAAAGATAGACAAATGAAAATATTTAGTAAGTATGTAATAAAATTATTCCTACAAAATTTAAGTAAAACCCATCTACAAGTTTTAAAAATAGAAACTAACTCTCGCCCACAATGATATAGGAAGAGTTATTAATCTTTGTTCTGTGTTTCAACTAAATACTTTATTTTCTTTGAAGTACATATTATTTAGTATCTCAGTATGACATAATTTAATGGCTTGGCTTTGTTGAAATAGTATAAATTATTTTGATTACAATAAATGGGAGAAATTTTATTTTAATGTTCGTCTTACACAAATAATCAATAATGTTATTTTTATCGGTTGACAATAAAATTTAATGTCATCCATATATTTCACAACGCTTGGAAAATCAATGGTTTAATATTGTACGATTTTATTAGAATTATGAAACTTTAATTATAACATAAAGTTTTGTACATATAAATATGGATCTAGTTTTTCGTAATTTAACATAATAAAAAATAACGTTTTCAACCCAGATAAATTATTCATTAAGAAGAATTGTATGGCAATGACGAAAGCGAAAAGTATACGCGAGGATAAAAATAATGGCGCTTGATCCTTTCTGCCTAACCCGAAAGTGCAGCGAGGTGATGGTTATTTTGATGATCATGCCATTCATTATCTAAGTTGTGGAAAAAGGGTTTAGATCGTGAAAAATTAAAAAAAGTTTTGAAAAAGACTTTATCCAGCGTTGAAAGGTGACGGTTAATATGAATAAATTAATAAAAAAATCACCTATTTCTTGAGTATATTTGAGTGTTGAATGCAGAGCAAGAAAGTTATTAAAAGGATTCGAACATTGGATTTATTGATACAGAAACTAAATTATCATTATCATATGAAAATTGTGTATAAAAAAAAATAAAAAATATACTACTCAGTTTTATAAAAAAAACAAGAGTTTTATTTAATCACATGTCAATATAAATTGAAATTTTGTAGAAAAGACTAAATATGTAATTGCTACGAATGTACGGTAAAAGTGACGAAAACAATGTTTAAAGGTATATGAATACACTAACTTATAAAGACCATTGTATCTTTCTATACAACTTTGAAATATAAAAAAAATATTCCAGGCGATTTTATGGAACGATAAAAATACAGTAACAATAATTACCTAGATAGAGCAGGCACCTACACAATTATTACAAAACTATATAAAAATCCATTGTTTTAAGATTTTAATACTAAGCTAAGTATATACTGTACTACTTTGATACCAGCAATCATTACATTCTAGATAGGTATGTTGTGTTTCAAAACGAATTATGAGTATTAACGTTTTTCCCAAGACTTTGTATAAAGTTATCTAGAGCGCTTGTCTCTTTAATCTAAAACCTCAACACCAGTCAATACTCACAGATTGGGAATAATTTGACTTCGCCGGTAGCCTAAAGGTAAAGTATCTGGGTTTTTGTTATAAACCCAAATAAAACCGTATACACCTTTCACGGTAAACTAAAAGCTTGTGTCGTGAAAGAGAATTTTTCCTTCACCTGGGATCGAACCGTGCACTTCTTGTACATGAGGCTGAGACTCTACCTCCAGCCTACCAGCGAACTCTTTAACGAACAAATTATATTATCAGTATAATCCACACATAAATATTTGAGTCGGTTCGTATGTGCGTATGTCCTCAATGGACTCTGAAATAAGGAAAGACAGAAGTAAAATAATACACTCTTTACGAGGTCTCATCTCCTGGGCAGGTTTAAGGCTAAAAACATTTTAAATATCTTATGTATTGATAAAGATATTACAATTTTAATGAGATTCCCATACATTCGCTTGACAAAATTGCCAAGCGAATGTATGAAAATCCAATATTTATAGTCAAACATTTTTCATTGTATTGAATTAATTTCAAAATGGATGTAACAATAAATAAAACAATACTGAAACTAAATAATTAGGGACTGTTTACATAATGAAACATTGTGATTGCTAATGACAAAAAATCCTGAATTATGAAAATAAAAATTGCATATTTTTGACATTTTGAGCTATTTTCATAATGGAGGATATTATGAGACCATAGAAATCCATACTGTAGAATAAGAATAGTAATATGTAAAAAATCCATAAACAATGTTAATTGATTTTTTGTATAAATAAATACAAAAGTACCTCGGTACTTAATATTTTTCTTTACTTTTCATGGCAAATCACTTGAAGATTTATGTAGGTACTACAAACTAAAAATACCAATTTTACCCATGTATTTGCACGGTTTCTGTTTATTTAAACCCGAGCAATGCCGGGTTACAAAAGCTTGTATTGAATATTTGAACATAAGTAGAACAAGTTATTTTGTGAATAGGGATTCGGTTTAATCTGGGATAACTCTAAATATTCTCATACTAGACATGGCTAGTTAGATAGTTCTAAATATGCATTTTTTATGAGTACGGATCTAACCATCTGTTTTACTAATATTGAAGAAATTATAAAGTCTCTATCTCTTATCTATGCATCTCTCTATATAGTTTGCTTGAGGTTGTATTCATATTAATAGCGCAGTACTTTCTAGTTAAGTGTACGATGTTATATTATTATATTATATACTTGATAGGTTTTGATACTCATGTATATTACCTTCGACTATCAAGATGACCTTAGCCGTGAATCATGTTGAATGCATAGTGCTTTCAAAATGTCACGAAGCAACACGTACATTTGTATGTACAAGTTCGTATAGATACTAAGAAAACGAGGAACTTTACTTAGCTTCGTAATTTATTTAGAGTTGAACCTTTTTAAGATTCGTCTCCACTAGTGGCAACAGTTTTTAATAATAAGTTGTCAAATTTATATGTTTTAATAATAAATTATGCGATCGTTGGAACTGTATTTGATATCGAAGATTTTGAAAAAAAATTCGAACTGTATCCCTGTTGTTCATTCATGAATTTAATTTATAGATATTTTATTCTATGTTCAATGGAGAAGAAAATCCTTTTCTATTCTATCCTATGGAGGAAAATCCAAGCTCGTTGCAGACCAACTCAATGAATTGTATTGTAACTCACTATACCTACATGTATATAAAAAAAAAACAGTGGTCAGGATAATCAAATAAAACAGCATAAGATATTGTTGATCCATATATAATATTCAGAAATATTTCAAATCCTTAACAGCCGTTCTTACCTAAGGTACAAATTAGATTTAGCTCTAGTGGTTTCAGGCAACAATTTTTAGTAGGCGCAGAGAAAATTATTCAAATAATTAATGAAATAGCTTTATTAATAAATATAAGACAAAACTTTATATGCAAAAATATTCATGGGTATAAAAAAATAGTATGTTATCACATATAAATAAAATTTAAGTTGTATTTATTCTATAAATTGAATTTATTTATTTCCTTATTCAAAAACAGAGCGAGTGCGATCTCACGTCCGGCTACTAGGCACGCCGTGGGCCTTCTGAATCTGAAAATTTGTGAAACTCGCTATATTCTTGATTATTGCACATAATAACGTTATATATGTAGTATGCATGGTAAACAACATACCATTTTATAATAAAAATAAAAAAAATGGTTGAATTATAAATATTTTCTATAATTTTTTGATAATGAAATTTATTTTTGATGTGTATGCAGTTTGTCATAATAATTAAGAAAATCCAAGGGTTGTAAATAAATAACTCAAGGTGTATTATAAAATTCATGATATTTTAAGATTAATCTTGGTTTTAAATTTTTATTAACATTCTTGTATTATTAAGGATTATTTATTTAAAATAGCACCACTCAACGTATCATCTTTGCGACGGTAATCTTCAAAAATTATTTTCACTATATTCCTCGCAGCAAAATTAAACTAAAATGATAAAATCATATTTCTAAATGTTCAAAATATTATATTTATATAAAAAATAATATACATGTGATCCAGAATTTAAAATATTTAAAAAATAAAATGGTTGTAATTTTGCTAATTCGTTTGCATGAAATCACAAAGAAGGGGTGTAGAGCCCTCTTAAGATATCTATAGTGGGTATTTTATTTACAAGTATTATTCAAATTGGTGCATAGTTCACAACCTCATATACATAGGTACGTTCCTAATATGAAGCTCAGTACTAACACTAAATGCACGTTCAGTTTGTATAAAAGATGATATTGTTATAATATATACCTACCTATTATGTTTGTATACATTCACATACATACACATAATCGTCATTGTATTTTAATTATCCCCACGTATAAGAGATGTACAAAAGTAGAGGAAGGTATATTGATTATACCAATATAGTAAACTTAAAATGCACTTTCAATAGGATATTTTATTGTTGTGTGATTTTTTTAAAAAAAAGAAGATATATCTGGGTTTTGTTGTGCCATGAAAGGGGAGTTTGCCGGCACCTGGGATCGAACCACGGACCCCTTGTTCTGAAGGCCGACACTCTATCTCCAGGCTACCGACGAACTCTGATATAAATCATCCGATGATATTTATTTATCTATTATTATTTTTAAAAACCTACTACTACTAGGTTCTACTTACTACTATACCATCACGGCATATCTCACAACTGTATGTAACTGTATTAACTGTATGTAATAAGCATACGAGCTATTCTCTCTGTACAAACAAAAATCAAGATATTCAGGATGTGTTGTTTACCTCATCGCTGAATCAAAGATGTAAAATGTGCTTTACAACACGTGCCTTTTACAGGACATTCGAGAACTCACGGAAAACAGTGGGAAACCGAGTGCTTTGCCGAATGCTCCATGGTTGATCTACTATAAAATGAAAACCTACATATTGTATACATGTTAGTAAAATTCGTAATAGAATTAACAAAAATATTTCTTGTAGAAGATTCATTAGTATTCCTCTGTATCATTTTTACACAATTTCAGAGATTTTAAATAAACTTTGACATAAGTTTTCCAAAAATTATAACTATATGAATGTCTAAATGATCCAAAGTAAAATCTATTTGATATAATATGTCATGACACGGTCATATGTTTTGTTGTATTGTAGAGTAAAATTTCGCAGATGCTTGCATTATACAGTAAAGTCGTGAAATATTTTAGCACATACGTACAACAAGGTTAGAAGACTAACCATAATGTAAATGAAAACCAATACCAAGAGAGCGATGAGATAAGCTTTCGTCATGAAATCTTCTACGGGATACATTATAGCTCACGAACTTTAAAGGACGATTAAGGACATTGTGCAAAGCACAACAAGCTTAAATTATACATACTATAATATAATTATACCATCACGGCCGATGATGGTATGTCTTATAACGAGGTAATGATTGCAGAATGTCACAAAGTATGTTTTCTTTGCAATTAAAATAATGAACGACAATTAGAAATAATATCAACTTTTTATTTATGTGGAAATGTTACGTAACGTAACCTTCTATCATTTCAGTGTTTTCACGTGTGATATAAATACGACATCATCGTATTAGGTCGTATTAAACAAGCATTTAACATTCAATCACGATATATGTTATGAGTGTATCTTCCAATATTGTTTACGCTTTTTCACGAATGCTATAAATAGTTTTTAATGTCCAGATTTTTTTTTGGCGATAGGTATGTAGAAGACAACTTGTTTGGTAGTTACGTAAGTAATCGTTGGAAAATCCATGATGGAACATATATTTATTTTTGAAGTAAAAATCACCATATTTGTTCATCTTATTATCATCTGATATAATATTTGAGGCGTTCCTACACAATTTGATTTGAATAAATTATTTGAATCTTAAAACAGATTCGAATTCTAAGTTCCTTGCCGATTACCTCAGCTTTAAAGAACAAATTAATGCATTATAATTACAAGAAATAATGGAGATCTGCCTAAAAACTTTCAAAACCTAAATTAAACAATTATTCAAATGTAAATCAGTATATTAACCATCTTATTACATTGCAAGATTGAACCGAGTTCTGATTTAACTTGTAATTAACAATTCGTATGCACGCGTAGATACGGCTTAATAAAATCCATTTTTAATGTTGTCATGAGACTATCAATTTAATATTCATCAAACCGCCCACACACACGCTCATTGCATCGTTAATTAATAACAACTTCATTCATTATTAATACCTAACAATAATAACCTTTGATGATGTGCGTTGATGCAGTACGTTAAGTATGCATTGGGCGGTTTGATGTCAGTTTTGTAAATAGTCTCCGAATAGCCTAAGGTGCAATGTCGGCAAATAGACGTTACAATCAAACAATTTCATTCTATTAATTTCATGAATTTCAATAATTAAAATGTTGCTTTAAATAGCCCGATATTCATCATGCCTACACTATTTCTAGTCTCTATTCATTAAAGGTATATGTATAGTTACTAATGGTTGGCTGGATTTTGAATAATTTCATAAACTAAATATCATCATCATCGCCATCATCACCATCACGTTGCATCTCTTTCGGGGTAGACAGAAAGGATTGAGCACCACTCATTCCTACTATTCTTGCATACGTTTTTCGCTTTCCTCACTGTCATCCTGCAATTTCTCATGCATGCTTCTTGTCATCTATATCTCGGAAAACCACGTTTCTTAGCACCATTCTTTTCAGCCATATATATTTAATTTGCCATTCTGTCCTCTTTTATTTTTTCCACGTGCCCAAACCATCGTTCAAAGACATATAGTTATTCCTCGGGTAAATATATACATTGCGAGACAAATCATGAAACAATTCTTTTATTTTTCTAGTAACATTAGAATTGAATAGAATTAGAATCTTGATTTAAAGTTAATTGAATAGAATTAGAATCTAAATTTAAAGTAATTTTTCAATATGTTTGGTGCACGCAATAATATAACATAATTTGAAAAAAAAATAATTAAAAATATACAACCCATTTCATTAATCATACAGTACCTATATGAATTGAAAGCGTTCGTGTGTCATTCATAAGAATGAAAAAAAGCTCACACTTATATACATTATATGTACATATGTGTTGAACTTCTAAAAATATCACAGTAAAGTTGGCAAACGCAAACATATTATGATACAGGTGTGAAATTCCTGTCTGGTATCATGAAACGGGATACGAAAAGATAATATTGATTTTTTACTCTATGCATTGCAGTTGCAAGAGAAAAAAACATAAATTTAAATGTTTGTCATACTGATTCTTCTAAAAAATATATTATTATAAAATTTAAGGTAGTTTTTTATTCTATAAAATGAAATACAAGTTCAAATTTTTTAGACAAATGACTAAAATTCTGTTACAATAATTAATATTATTTGAAAATATTTTTGTATATACGAGTATATTCGAACATCGAAGTGTCAATAAAAATAATAAAACAAAAATACTTACATAAAAAACATATAAGAAAAAAATGTGATACATTGAGTGATAAACTTTCATAAAATTTGTTAAATCTAATTTTATTTCATCGATAACTTATTGACGCCTGAAGGAAACATCACATTAAATTTTAAACTGTCTCAATCTTCGATCTTTACCGTGCGTTTAGTATATTTTAATAGTCGATCATCTCTATCAGATAATTCACAAGAATCCATAGTACTTATAAATAGAAACATTTATTATATGTGTTCCAAAAGTATGTAAACTAGTACATTATATAAGAATAAAATAAATTAGAATGATTACATTGATGACTAAATAAACAAATAAATGTAAAGGTATAATATATTTCCACGGGTTTTTTCCGAATCATAGAGAAAACAAGTTTACTTAGATTGAATAGTAATGGTATCTTCTGAGTGATTTTTTACAAGTTTTGATTACATTACTGCTACAAAAACAATATCATATTAAAATAAATGACTTTATCCATTGTCAGCTGACTAAGGAAAACAGCGCTTTAAAATGCCTTTTCAGCTATTGAACATATTATAAAAGATCTACGATTATTTGAAATTTCTCTTTATGATAAAAGTGGGAAATAGAGGGTATCTTTTCCCGGATTATTTTTGTTCCCGGGAAACGGGAAATTTTAAAATGAATTTCCCGGGATTCCCGGGAATCCCGGGAAATTCTTTATTATATTTATAAATATTCAATTTTCAACAAATTTGGTATAAAAACTCTCATAACTTGTTGACCCTTGCAAACATTTTGATTTGATAAAAAAAAATCAAATTTTTGTTACCAATATAAGTAATTTGCTTAAAAAAACTAAATAGCTGACTGACGAGATTTATTTAGGTACTCTATGTTATATCAAAATAAAAATTGTTTACAAAATATATAAACTTTTAATTTTTGATCATCCTATCAAGCAAAAAAATGTTATGGATTTTGGCAAAGCTTTTTAAAGATTTTTGACTTTAAAAAATGAGAAATTTCGACAAAAAAAGATTTTTTATATCGGTTAATATCCATGAATAAAACAAAAAAAATGACAGTTGGCTGCACTAATATTTTTAAGAACTATCTAACTTTTCGAAATATGTAAAAAAAAACATGAAAAATTGTAGGATTCTTATACATTGTCGGCCAGACACACCTCCGATTTCGAATTATATTTAGAATAATAATATGCTTCTTTCAAACGAATACATTAAAGCTATAATTAAGTTTTTTTTTTAAAGTATAACACTTATATTGGTAATTAATATTATTTTTCATATTTTCATATCAAAATATTCGTCAGCTTCTACAAGTTTATCACGACTATTACAGTTAACTAAACAAAGATTTCGGTATCGGTATGGCAATCTGCATGACTAATTATTTGTATTTTTTCCCGGGAAAGGATTCGTTTTTTTCCCGGGAAACGGGAAATAAAAATTAGAGGGTTTTTTCATTGCCGGGAACTCCACAGAAAGAATAAGTCGATTTGAAATGTCGAAACAGAATAACTTAAATTTTTCTTGTTTTTATTTTTATTAACCACATTTCAAAGGTGATAAACAGGTATTATTATTATTATTACCGAGGCAAAATAATCAAAGTCTTATTCACATCACACAGTAAAAAATATAAAATAATAAAAAAAAAGATTAATTACATAACTATTCAACAAAAGCTACCGCGCATTACATGATAGTTAGTACATGCAGCTTTGAATGCTTTATGATACATATTATATGGCTATGTTTTATAGTACACACAGCATCAGTAAAATAAAATTAAATAAAATTATCCAATTATAAAAGATAAGACTGGAATTAAGAAGGATATAAAAAGATGTTGTAGGGAGTTTCATAATCATGTAAGATTACTTGTAATAAAAATAATATAAGTAAGTGAAATGAATAAGATCGCAAGGCATGAAAATACACAGGGTGTCTATTCTAAAAAGTCTCTCCTTTCATTTACAGATCATCATCATCATCATCATCATCATTTCTGTCGGTCCCTCAATCCTGAGGATCGTGACCATCATGCCTCGTTCTGTAGACCATCTGTCTCCATGTTGAGCGATCCTCTGCCATGTGTAAGGCCCCGTGAAGTGAACTCTGTGTGGCCTCCTTAATTTGGTCGCTCCATCTTATTGGCACTCTGCCCCTTCCTCTCAGATAAAGAATAAAAATTCATTTCAGAAAAATGTATCACAACGGAGTTTGCTATTCTTCGTTTTGGAAACAAAGTGTAAAAAAATATAAATGTAATACCTACTCTACTTCATAAAGTGAAACAATAGTCTCTGAAACAATTGATTGTAGACCCCATGATAATGAGTTTTACCATAATATTTTTTTTGTCATCTGTCGGCACACGGAAAGGAAAAAATTTCATCAATATATTAGCTCTGGACTCCACAACTAATAGACTTGTGCGCTCTTCGGCATTATCGATAAAAAGGGGCTAATAAAGTCAATGAATCTTATTTCTTTTGGGTTTTTTTTTTGGTCTTCTTTTTGTCTTTCTTTGGGTTTTTGGTGTTGTCAAATCTGTCCTTTGGATCCACCTACTAGCTACACTGAGGAACAATCAACCGATAACAACCTTTTGAAGCAAATTGAAGACTGCACTGCAAACAGGTGCCTTTGAGATGGTCAAAGTACTGTAAAACAGCACAAAAATCAAGACGTCCATTATCATCGTCATCTTATGATTTATAGCGCCTGACATGCCATACGATTATATATATATATCGTCATCAATATCTGAAGCACTTACACAACATCGTATAATGATAATATCACATGAAGGATTTTATACAACATCTACGATTAATATCTATGTCTACAATAAAGTATGAAGAAGTTCCTGATATTTATTTTAATTTTATGCATTTGGACTCTTAATGTGAACAACCTGTATATGAAGGATGTGAGGGTATGCGAGAGATGTATAACATGTAAGCATCTTTGCCAAGAAGAAAAAGCAAATAAACTTAATGTGTATTTTCTAAGTACAAAAACGATGTAACCCTCATTGTACTTCTTCAGATTTATGTAACATGTAATTTTATATTATGTGATAGTACTGAAATTCACTCATCACAATAATAATAATATTATATAATATTATGTATAATGTTTCGTATTAAATACTCTTATAAGGTGTTTGTTCATGCATAGCTAACACACTGCATTCAACTAGAGGGTTCATGAAAATCATTTGTTGACGCAGCAAGAACTTGCATTTATGTGCATAAAGCTGTGTTTCTTCTCTCCTATTTTTAATTACATCATCTTGGTTTATTCCTCATGTGAGGTAGCCAGCGGGATAAGTAAACATTTCGGTCATACTCTTTGGGCTATAAAAGACGAGACATTCAAGACAACTGATTAAATGTTTTTAAGGTGATGTCTTTATTATAACTTCCTTTTATAGGCCACTCGATAGTTTAATAATAAAACCGAATTTTATAATTTGAAATGCAATGTATGGAAAATTAATCATTGTCACAATTTCAAAATATTGTCATACAAAATTTATAAGAGAATACTAACGAGACACAAAAGAATGTAGATATATAGAAAAAAATCTAAATTGATCTGATAAACAATACAAAAAAAACAATGTTAGTATGTAATGCTATGCTTCGTAAAGCCTTGAGCTAGTCGGTCAAATCAGCATAGTGAATTACAAAAGCACCTACGTAGCTGTAACTTGCAAACTTTATAATACAAGAAAGATCTATTATACATGCAAGTAATAATCTTACATTATAGATGTAATGTTAGTAGTACCTATCTATTATAGTATTATGTATTCCCGGCGGAAGAATGCCGTAAGAGGGCAATGGACACTGGAAGATCGGACATTTTCCGCATCTAGTAGGTATATATATGTAGATAGTAAATACATTTATACTACGTCATGCATGCCTATGTATGTATAGCACTGTGTAATGTTATTATCGTGTATTAGGTATAAAATAATGTTATGGAACAACGTGTAACTTGTACCACAATATGTGTAACATTGACTGTAATAGTATATTAAGAATTTAGTGTAACATGGACTTTATTTATAAATTTATTTATTATTTATTGTGCATGGATTATAAGCAATTTAACACATAAATATGACAATGTCTTTATTCACTTTGTCGGTGTTTAGGTAGTAGAATTCCATATCGAAATGTTGCACATACTGTTCTCCCTTTCGCATGGTAATTAGTGATTTCTTAGAATTAGTTTCTGATACATACCACATTATAATATTATACTATACTCTCTTATCATTGTTATTGTAAATATTGTTTAATATAAATGAATATTGTTGTATTTTTAAAATCAGATTGACAATGTCCTTATAAAACGAAAGACGTCTCTCTCATCGAATAAATCAATAGTAGAATAAAACGCTTGTTTTATCATTTCGATATGACAATGCCAATATATATAGGACATATTTATCGCAAAAAACGCAAAAGACATCAAAGTTTGTATAAAATCAACCTCTTGATTTCATTACTTTGTATAACAATCATCGAACTTTTTTTCCCATGAAAACTTACATCAAATAGAATTCGACTTTATTGAAGTTTTTTTATTGCAGAACTTTTATGTAGCTACACTGTTTTATACAGGTAAGGATAATAAAACAAATAATGTAAAATTTCCTAAACAATCGCTTGAAAAGCACTCTTTTATGTTGTATTCAGAAATGACACTTGCCAATATTATCCTGAATGTTTATGGTGGAATTGGTGAACGTTGTCCATGGACACCGAAAGTGATCACTTAAGCCAGCCTTGAGCCAATTCGTAAGCGTTGGAACACCTTTCTCACTTCTTCCGATTAGATTCTACACAATGTTGCATTGTGTAGACATGATTCTCCAATCGAGGTTTCTGACTGAATGTTTATGTTTTATAATTTTACAAGTCACTGTATTTTTGGGATACATTGTGATGGTATCAATAAATTAAAATATTTTTTATATAATTATCCCAAAGATCAAAGTAAATTAAACACTTTATTTGATGTTAAGATATTTGTAAGTTATGTTACAAAAAAGCACAACAATTTTGCTACGAATTTTAATAAAGGTATTCGAAAATACACGCATCCAAAGCACTATAAATAAGTTGTAACAATGATGATATCTAATTATATTCAAAGGTACCTATCTATCTCTGTTACTAACAAAACCGTGTAGAATTATTTTTATAACACCATTGTCTGTTAAGAACGACCTTTTCAATTAGTTCTCCATTCATATTACAATAGACATAACTACCAAATGTAAATGAGAAAATGTTATATTTTCATACCACAAGAGTTATTTACATATTAATTTGACACTGATGGCATATTTGGAAATACACACTAACAAGCAGAAATATCTTCAATTTGTTAATAAAATAGAACACCTATTGTTCGTAGATACCTTAAATTTTGTATGGTAAAGCGAGATATTATGTGCATATTTAGATTAGTATATAGTTAAAAATAAAAAGAAAAGGTTTTTTAGTACTCGATACCAGTAGAACCCTAGAATATATCATCCATTGATGTGAAGAATAAAATTTTATGTATCATTGAGCCTCTACTATTTGTTTATTGATCAATAAAATAAACGGTCAAGGCAACCTTTATAGTACAATAATAATATACCTAAAACATATTTGAAACAAAAGTAATCAACATGAAAACAAAAGCTACAAGGGATTCGTCAGTGTCAAATTTCATCAAAGTGTACTCCTAATAGATAGTTTTTATTTTATAAATTATAGAATTAATAATTTATAAATTATTTATTTTGATATACCTACCTACGATATTTATTACGATTCACAAATAATGTCCACTGGGTACCTGAAGTACCCAGGTAATAATAATTATAATATCTTCTCTGCTTCGTGAATACGATATTAATCGTTAAGTACATCTTGAAAAATAAATACATACAAAATCAAGAAAAAGCTTACATATTTTAAATTTCTTTGAAAAAAGTAATGCTTTCTATTCTTGGACTTAACAGTGAAGTTTAATAGTATTAATAAGATAAATCTTCAAGTTACAAGATTCTTTGATTATTTTTACTAAAAATAATAATGTTAATACTCGTAGTACATCTGAGGGAGAGATAGAGAGGTGAATGTACGTGAACGGTTTGCAATCAGGTAATAATGATAATAATATTATGTTTTAAATTACAATATGTACTTACCATTGAGAACATCAATTTTATTAGTTTTACTCTTTGTACTTCAATCAGAACAAAAGTAAGCAGAAGAAATGTACTTAGATTAGTACTTACCTCCTATTACATTACTAATAATAATGATCAGATTTAACCATTGGTCAATCAGTTACTTAGATAGTTCAACTTTCAGCCGTATTCACAAGAAAAATGTATATTTATACTTGGCTTACTAGATAATATATCCAATGTTAGCCCTTAATAAATGAAAAACACTACTCACGAAATAATTTATTATCCTTCTTTAAATAATAATCCCACTTATGTAAATTTTTTTAATGTTTTTATTTGATGTACATAAATCATCCTTAGGTTCTAATAGGCGGAAACTAACTTAATTTGGGTGTATCGCAAATATTTAAAAAAAAAAAATTGATCAAATTCATACTCTTAAACGATTTCTTCTATAAACCATTTCACAATTAAATCGATTTCTTAGGGTTCTAACCACTACACTTCTAGACACTAACTATTGCAGCCAATGTGATCTCTCTCTCTCCCCCGTTTCATTAATCTCACAAATGAGGTAGTCAGCTTATTGCCTGTAAACATACATAAAATTCGTCTTCTTCGTGCCAATATATAATTAGGACACTCAGCATGAGTGACGAAGGAACAATGCAAATCCCCGTTTACGAGTAAGGTGTATCTTAGTCTGGTCTATGATTTAGAAGAGCAACATTTATTCTTTGTTTGGAAGTAGGTACTGTTGTTTGAGTTTATAATAATATGTACAACAAAATTAGCGACCGAAGCATTGATCTAAGAATTATATAGCGTGGAGATCGAGACTTTACAACGTTTCCGGATCAATCAACATGGATCTTTAGATCTTAAATTACGCACTACACGGTATCAACGCATGCGATTAATCGATGCGAAATTATAGGAATTTACTATTTGTATATAGGTACACACTTAATCTGGTTTATTGCACGCTTAAAAGTAAAGTAATTATTTGAGTTAATAACAGTCTAAATGCATACAAGGATCGTGCAAAGAATGTTAGAATACAGCAATGTAATACAATGTGGATTACTAAGTTCTAAGTATATACTACAATACGACAATGCCTTTACGTTGAAACGTCTTAAATTAAAGGCTTTTTGGATTGCTTGACGCAGTTGATTGTTTTACTTAAATCGAGGATTAGCTACCTTAGTGTATTAAAATAGTGTGGATATGTGCGTACATTCCATAATACCTCTGTTAATATAATCGTCAAACGTGTAGTTATACGTTTCGTTGAGTATTGTTAGAATGATCCAATAATAATATGTGCCAAGAGTACTAGGCACTTGAAGAGTATATTTGATTATGAAGCTGAGATTTTTTCAAATCAACTTACTCGTTAAAAATGTACTCCAATAATCGAAAAATACGACCTCCATGATTCTAATGGACAACTCAAATAATTTAGGCATATTTTTCTAGAGTTGTAGTTAATAATTAAATATTCAAGTTAGATAAGCTATGTGTTAAAATGCTATGTGTTCTGTGTTCGTCATAAACAATGATAAAATTGCAGACATGCGATAATGATTTCATAAAACTCAACGCGTTTTACAAATGATATGATGAAATATTTATGAAATATGAATTGAGTACATAATTTTAATTAGGTATTAATTAAAAAAAAAAACAAATTTAGTTCAGTTATTTTGTAAAACATAAAAAAAAACTATATCTACCATTATCAATTAAATTATCAAATCAAAAGTCGGCATTTAATGTCAAGTTCATTTGGATTACGGTTTTATGATTATATTATTGTTGGTAGGTACTAGCTCCGTGCAAGAAATGTGAGAAATGATGCGGAACAAAAACCACGAGATACAACTTAGATACGTATTACGTAATAGAAAATAGATGAAAAAACACAAGACGTAATGAGATTTTATAATAAAATGCGGTGTTGAAAGTGAACTGAGTACTTGTTGCTCTTTGTGTAGTAGTCCATAGTTTAAATTAAATGGGATTTGTTGGACTTTGTTGTTTTGATGATACCTATACTAAATCAATTTTGGACATTGTGATTACTTTGAGCAGATTAACCTATGGTTTGTTAGATTCAAATATTAAATTATTTTAACATGTATTTTTTGTATTAAATTGGCAGGTATATTACCTATCAGTATAAGAACTTAGAGAAAGTTAAAATGAAAGATCTGGTTAAGTCGAAGACTGTTTCGGAAAAGGAATGCTGGAACTAATAAACACGCAGCTGGTCTGCTGCCTATTCGACTTGCTGGATATACCGTGATGGTGTAGTAGTAGTAGAAGTAAATGTTTCGAAAGAACATCGTTTGATCTGAAAAACTATTAAAGTTATTTTGAGCACATCGTGGATCTGATGGGATGTTTGAAATACATAGTTACCTACTGTAAGGAAAGAGGTTTCTAGTGCTCGGACTTTTTTCATTTCTTTTTTCATCTCAAAAGTTAAGTATTGTGAGAGAATGACTCGACACAAAATTGGTTAAACAGCTTGGACAAGTGTTGGAAATTATAATCCTAAATGTTAATTATTACATAATTTTCCATAAATCACACAAACAATTCAGGAAATCATTAAATTAATAATAAAATGAAGCAATATTCTGACAAAGACTATTTCAACATTATCGTGATGATAACAGTATGGGACAAGATACATACCATATAACATGAATGAGTTCCTCTGTTCTAATGTTTAACCAAAGGGGGGGCTCTTTGGCCATTAAGTAAACAAGTTTTTTAGTGTACACAATCATTATCTCGACTATTATATTAAATTTAATGTTTGTTTACGAGCTACTTCACACTGTTCGCAGTTTGCGTTGTATCTTCTTCATTATTTAACGCTGTGTTGTTTCCTCCAGGAATTAAAGGCGGTCATTATTATTATCATCAAAGACTCTTTATTGCCACATGAGGTGATGAACATATAAAATTAAACAATGATTTATGTAATACGCTTGAAAAAATATTATTATGTGCGCTATCCTCTGATTCGTAAATGTCCATGTGGAATATGAATTTAGGAGATTATTTTTAGATATTACGAATCTTCAATAGCTGTACAGATCAAAAGTATCATCTGATGATAAGTAATATATCTGTTAAAAAAAATAGAATGAGAAGTGCTTGATTTATACAGAAATAATGAAAATATTTACGAGAATTATAAAAAATTGTTTATATAATTATATTCAAAATGCGAACATATATCTAACTTCTGTTACTTGTGGGTACAGTTAAAACGAAGGTAGAATTATAATTTAAAAATGTTATAATTACAGTTTATGATTTTGAATTTACTGATCGGAGAATTAATTTTTCTGCAGACCTTTGTATATTTATTTATTCTTTCTAAAGAAAAAAAAAGACTGGTTTTTCATCTGTACGTTTACTGTGACATGATATTATGTCTATTTTTAACACGGCTCTGATTTGATATTGAAGACCATAAATTTATTATTTGTATGTTATAACACAAAACCACCATCAAAATAATATTTGTGTGGAAAAAAAATAAAATATACAGAACATCCCATTATTTTTAAAATTGATGAGTAGGAATGTGTGATTTCAAAAATAATTTACTTTTATTCTTTTCAGTTTTACATTGTTAACAATAATGGACATGCGAAAGTAATAAATTGAACAGTAATGATACGGCTTGAGTATGCAGTGAGTTATATCGCTTGCAATACAATACAAACATTCGAACATATTAGGTTTTATACAATAAGAATGCATAATGTAAAGTAAGTATACTTAATAGGTATCTACCTACATATTGTGTTACAGAATACAGTAGGTATTCACTTTCGCTTTGCAAGGAAAATGTCCGCGAGAAATTATCGCGTTATGACCAAAAGGTGAAATGCGGTTGTAGTTGACGGTTTGCGTCATGATTCGACAAGAATATGTGTATAAAATAATGAAATATTCGTAATTATCGACGATAAATAATTGAAAAAAACATTTTTGTTTCATTACTATTTTATTTACAATAGGCGTTATGAAAATTTGTTAACAAAGGGAAGTTTCGTCAACTTTTACAATTGTTGCAAACTTACAAGAACATAATGCAATGATACTGTTAGATCCCATACAATCCAATGGCCCTTCAACGATTTTCCCGGAAGCACAGAGCAGTGATACCAGTCTCATCCATTCTAAACGTTTTTGCGCCAATTCTTCTTCTCATGGCTCTTAATGCTCTACTGTCGTTGTCAAAAGAACTGTATGTTGCAAAAAAGGGACGACCGAGCTATCAAAACTTTGTGAACGAAATAGTAGTGTTATTTTTGTCCAATTATCATTAGAAAATTTTAAGACGTGACCGAGCCAAGACCGCCTTCTCTCCTTCATTACAGAGATTTAAAAATTGTTGAATATTTACACGTATAATCAAATAAATACCTATATATATATGGAAATAAACATCGCCTGCATCCATCTGACAAATGGAAGGGCGACTGCTTTTCAGCAACGCAAGAAAACCATTATTTCCATTACTGATCTAATATTTTGGCCATGTAATGAGAGTCAACAAGTATATCGTACACGAGCTCGTCATGAAGAGGAAAATCGAGGACCGCAGAGAGGTTGGCAGAAGACAGCTCTCCTGGCTTCAAAACATTCAAGAATGGACCGGTGTAAGAACCGTGGGGGATCTGTTTCAGCCCCCCAGAACAAGGAAGCTTTCTCCCGAACGTTCTCCCGAACGATTGTCAACGTCGGGAGATCCGGTAGGTTAGTGAAAAAGAAAATCAAATACAAGAGAAAGAAGAAGAATATAATATGATTTCTCTTTCATGTATATAAGTATTGGATAACTTGCATCCATTCATTCAGTGAGTATTATCGCATTAATTTACGAGCATTTTTATGACACCCTTTCCTTTCTCATGCATTATGGTCGATTTATCAAAACCGCACCATATGATATGAAGGTAAAAGCTTATATTTATATGTATGATTTAAAACTGAGTATTATTACCACAGAACTTGTATCTACCTTTTATAACAACGAGCTTTTCGAGTATTATTATGTAACGCTAAAGTGAAAGTTCATAAAACTTTTAGTTTGACATTTAAAATAATCAGCGCTCTCATTTTGCACATGTTTATTTGACATACTTTAAATTAATGAAATGCATTTGATAGATAATCTTTGGATAAAACTATAATTTATTACATTGAGAACTATATTTTTCAAAAGAATTTACAATTAAGTGAAATTCGATTAGGAAAGCTTTTAAAAAGACGGAATTCTTTAAAGCAGAGAACATGTATGTAAATATAGGAAAGAAGAAGCCAAAATTTCAAAAATATGTGCAAAATGGTTTATTTTACTAACAATGAAATATGGGAACAAAAATTATATGTTTAAAGGAGGTTAAAGTTTCTTCTTAGCAAAATCTCACGTATATTAAATTGTTCTTACGACATCTCATACTTTCCAAAATATTACGTATGATGAAAATGCATATTACCTACAGCGATTGAAAACACATGAAATAATAATTATAAAGTCAATAAATATAAATCAGCTTTAAAAGTGTAAATTTTCAACACTTTAACGTGTAAATTGTCTAAATAAATAGTACTTAAATGGAACATGTTATTATATTAAGTAGGTACATTTGAATGTTGGGCGAATTGATATTTTTTCTCATGGAGATGTTACACTGTCAGTTCAAAATACTGTTAAGTGAAACGTCTGCATAAGAAAATACTTTTATGCTAATAATAATCTCACAAACAAAACAATACACAAAGATCGTTCTAATTGTTACAAATTCTCAACGTGCAATGTGATGAATAAGACTTTGAGTAGGTACATCCACCGTTGAGCAATTCACATTGTTTCAATGTAACAGTTTGACGTGAAATCTTAAGAACATTGCTTTAAACCGTTAAAGAAGATAGTACCTTTATACTTCTTTATTTCTATTACTTCATTCGAAACAGTTTGAGTTTTATTCATAATAGGCATACGTTAGAGCAAATAATGAAGGAAAATTATTTTCAATTCAAACGGAAGGAATTTTCAATGAACTGACAGATTACTATTAAAATGGCTTATACTAAACATAAATACTTACTTACTTACTGCTAACCCTCTTCTCTCCACTGCTGGATTTAGGCCTCTTCAAAACTTTTCCACAATTTCCTACCTCGAGCAATATAAATAATTTCTATTAATTTCGATGTTTGAAACGACAGAATGGATGGATGTCAATGAGAAAATCTGATTGATTTTGAGAACGAAACATGAACTTATGCCATGCCCAATATGTTTTATAGAATACCGATACAGTCATGTTTTTAGTAGATAGGCTCTATAAAAAACCTTCTACGAGAAGCTACAGAATTTGACAAAGTCCAACAATGTAGAAAGCATTTGCGCTTTTGCTTTAATATATGTAGTTGGAAAATGTTCTGTAGGGAAAAAAATTGCTGCATATTAAACACAAGAGAATACAGAAAATGAAGCATTGTTACCATTATTTGTTACAAGAAAAGCTTAATAACCATGTGATAGTCAGTTACTTCGGGAAACCTGATATAGGACAGAATTAAAAAAAAAAAATCGCCTACTAATAAATAACTGGATTCACTCATTAAACTAATAGATACGTGAAAAGCAAAATGACTTCAAAAACTAACGAGAAAATAACTCTCTTAACACATGCACAATATACAAACTTGATTTCAGAGAACATCATTGTAATTTGTATAGATGTTGATGTTATAAATACAAGTATACTTATATTGCAGTATGACTTGGCTGACTTTACTATCTAGATAATACCCTAGCTACATATTATAATATTGAGACCTCAAGGCAGTTCACATAAATTAAGATGTTGTTTATATACATACTCGTTATAATAATGTTTTATATGTTTTTATACATACATGTTGCTGTATGTTATAGTTGCACTAATAATTAGAATGAAGATATGCACAAGTGTGTTCTTCGTGCCACGAATCACGAGTAATTTAGAATGGGAGACAATAATATTATGTAGTAAGTGGTATTAAAGATATAGGGAAATTTGTATATTACACTTTCACTCGTAAATCAATTCATTAAATATTTCAAATCTATTTTTGAGTTCATTGTATGTGGTTTTAAATTGTTAGCACAAAAGTATAAATTTATTTGCCATACAATCAAACATATTATTGAATTACCTTACATCTATTATTTTTAATTTTTTGAGTGATTAACCTCAATATCTTTGATTTTATTTCAAATCCTAATATACTTTTCGCATTGCAAATCACGAACATGAAAATTACAATACATACAAAAATACTGGAGAAAGTATAAAGATTTAAAATATATATGAGCATCGAATCGTAATAGATAGATAGCAAGTCATTGGAACAAATAAATTGAAGAATACAGTAAAATAATTATTAAGTATAAATCCAAATTTATTATTGCAAACGTCTAATATGGATAAGAGTTATGGCTTTGGTTCTGGTCTATTTGTAAGACTGCCTTAGTTTCATTTTTGTTTTAAATATAGTATAGTAAGTTGTTCTGACTTGATAATTTATATCTACACTATTGTATTTACGTATAGTCACTACAATTAGAGGTAAAGGTACTATTATAATTGTTCACAGGCCACGTCTATGATAAATGTACTCTGTAGTTAGTTATTTCTAGAAAATAGGACAGTACTAATAATTTTTAGCAGTATTTGAAGAATAATAACTCGACGTAATTTCATTGTATATTATGTATGGCTATTTTTGTATTATTGCAGTGGTTTTAATAAAAAAAATTAACATCATTAATCAACATAAGTTTGAAACTTTGCATAGGATATGTAGATATTTGTAAAATCTCACTCATAAATATAATACCTATGTAAATTTAACACATGAAATTATAATATAACGTCAAGAAAAAATTCATCCTATTTGGGATTTACCCAGGAAAAACTTTAACCTACAATCCAAAATAATCGTTCCAATCAATCCAAAATTCATAGAAATATAATATTTCTGTTAAAAATATTAATCTACACACTTCATGTTGTTGAAATGCGTAAGACGTTCTCTGCCGATAGGCAAGGCGATACACTTCTAGAAAACGTATTACAATAATATAATTTTGAAATAATAAGCATTCTACGTTGTTCAATTAGAAAATTCTTTTTTAATAATCCTCTAATGAATTTTAATGATTCCAAATTTAAAATCAATGCAGTGTATTTAAAACAAAATGACTTCAAAATTTTTCTGATAACCCAGTGCGAAACAAATTTACAAATAATGGAGTTTCTAACCTTTGTAAGTCGTTCGGTTCATTGTAATTTACTCACAGTAAAATGTTACGTCACACGACCTTTCATGTCAATCATCTGAGATGTTATATATACCTTCCCACATAAAGTGATTGATACACGTGCAATTATAATTATTGTGCAATTAATAAATATTATGCACACGTGAAATTGCAGTGCATTTATGTACTTGTTTAATAAGCGAGGAATGCTACTTTAATAACTAAATTAATTCCTAGAGTTGACTATTAAAATTATTCATAACCAAGGTGTAAATATTATATTCACATTAAAACATCTCAAATAATTATTGTAAAAAGTACATGTAAAAAAATTAAAATTATTCATAACCAAGGTGTAAATATTATATTCACATTAAAACATCTCAAATAATTATTGTAAAAAGTACAAATATTTACGCAAGCTTGCGTGTAATATTTATTTCTCAGGTTTGGTGTTCGTCCGTGCGTTGGTTTCATTGTCATAAACACTTTTGTACAAAAGCTCATCAACTTTTTATTTTTTCATTAATTGTTTAGCATGGTTTCGTACATTCGTAATTTTTTTTTTGAGCAATTTATGTGATATTAGAAGATTTGTTAATTGTTTTCCATAATCGAAAAATTGAGTTTATGATAATAATAAGAAAGTAACTATTCTATGTATGTTGCTATTGATCGCATATCTATAAGCTTGACTTCGAAGGGCTTTACGTAGATCATTGAAATATGTACATTTTTATAAATAATAGTTATTTTTAAGCACACAACATAATTTGACTAAATGCTTTGTGAAATAACATATTTCTCATAATTCAAACCACTACAACTTTCAATCTTCAAACTTACAAAACATGTGGGTATCTATATATTTTGTAACCATCATGACATAGCAAACCAGAACCTTGTTACATACTTGTAACATTAGGTATGCTAAAAAGTTTTTATAACCGCGAAAGTATTTGAAAATTGCACATTATAAAAAAAAACACATTTGTATAGCAAACAAAAACTTAAATGAAGAGCGCCAGCGTCTAACTGGAATTAAATAACAAACAAACATAATAATATACACTCATATAGAACTATAATATTATTATATAATGTTTATAACAATACATAATAGTAAGAATAAACAAATATAATATTATATAGATGAATTCATAAAAGCTTCTTTTGCCAGCAGGTAGCCTAGAATAGACACCTGCCACGAAGTTCACAGTTATAAAAGCACAATAGTGGAAATGTAATATTACGCAACAGCTTGCTAACAGTGACGGATTGGCTGTTATTATTTTATTGTAGATTTTTATGTAATTTTTAATTCCAGTATAAAAATACATCTCAAAGTACTAAATGTTCTATGTATATTTTATTAAGGCTGAAAAGAAAGCTACACTTTCATTCACGAACTTCTGGATGAAAAAATCATCTTTCCAAAATTTTTTTATGATAACAATATTAGAGCATTTTTATAATACACAAGTAAATAACACACATGAACAAACATCGCATGTCCTCATAAGCAAAAAAAAAAAAACACGGTGTTCTATTTTTAAACACTATCCACTATCCGTTTACGAGTCATCGGGGAATGACATGGTATTCTTCATTCACAGAAAACATTGAGAAATCTTTTTACAAATATTTTTTTCATACCTTCCTCAGGAGATACTCGAAAACGGTAACACAAATAAAAAAACGAAAAAATCCAATAACATCCTATTTTAAGTATTGTATAATTTATTGCAGATGGGTTCACTGATAGAACAGTCAACAGGTAGAAATATCACAGTATGCCTACATACCTACATATTATATCTAATGTAATAATCCTGACCGCAAAACCTTTCCACTATACGGTCTTTGCCACCATCACAGACGTTAGAAACACAGGGACCGTTTTATCTTCATTGTTATTATTTGTTCATGAGCATCGATACTAATAATAATAATATATTATAATAACCTGGATGTGATGTTTTTTACAGACAGTTCGGATATAACGATTATTTTCAATTTAATTGTATTTTAAAATTTACTTGGTAGAAATATCTATATTCTGTGAAGTTTTAAATTTATTAAGTTTTTTTTATTATCATGAAGATATAATTGACTTGACATTTGACTTATTTTTCTTTGTACATCTTGATATCGCATTTAAATGCGATAAAGATGGCAACTATACTTTTGATTATGATATTTCTTGATAGGATATAACATGAAACTGTGAATTGTCATGTTTGTAATAAAAAAATAAAGAGACTATAAATAAATTTTCTGGTTGTTTTTTTTTAATTATTTATTTATGTCGTATTAAATTTGACAGTTTGTCTACGTATCCACATGAATGCCTATAGGTACACATGTTTATGTTTGTTTGAAGTTAATATTGGATAAATATTTAAATTCACCAATATTTTAAATCTTTTATTGTTTAATTAAGGTTTTATTTTTTGTTTGTTTTATATATGATTGATTTTTGTAGAAATATGTTTAAACCTTACTTATGTAAAAGGCTATAAGCCGTTGATGATAGAAATAAATAAATAAATAAAAAAAATAATGATTCTTCAATATGTCAAATAAAACACAAAGCTGAAACATAATACGCACCCATTTTATGCATTCCATAAAATAGAACTAAAAATTTAATAACGCGTCAAAATTCATAAAATTAAAAAAAAATCGTAATAAACAAAACAACGTGAAATACGAATTCGTTAAAAACGATAAATGATATTTGGGACCAGCTAGGAGACGTGTTTACCGCTAGTCAAATTATTTACAATATACACACATATTATACACTATGCATAAAATAGACCTAGAAGCTTTTTTTATTACTGGTTAATCGAACATCGTCTTGTCTTGAGGACGTTGTGAGTATGTATTGTGTATACTATATCGTATTGACCATGTCATTATACTTGATATCAATATAATTATTACTTATATAGTTTTGATAACAATACGTAGAATGTTAAACTGTTATTCTTAATATTGTTATTTTTATACAAGTCACAATTTGATGAGACATTTCAAAGAGTTCGTTACTCCGTAGCGAATTCACTGACAAAAGTAGAAGGACGGGCTTCGGATGTTGAGTATTTTGTATTATACGGCTCTCAGATGTTGGAATAAACTGCTTCCGAGTTTGTTTGCGAGAAAAAGTGAATAGAGATGTCTTCAGAAAGAGGTTGAAGATGCGTTTGCTGAGAGTTTCGGATAATAAATCCACATTTTTTTTGCCCTTAAAGCTATGTTCTGCGAAATTGGTGCACAACAAATTGTCTTCATTTATACATGAAAGTTAATAAAACCTATCTAAGAGAACTAGTTACAAAGAAGAAATCATAGTTATAATTATATAGAATACTCAAAGATTATACTTATGTTCTATTCAAAAATATTTTACAAGTAACTTCTTTGAAGATCATTCAACATTCGAGTACATAAACAAGAATATTTATTGACATTAATAATATAAATATTATCAATGATTCTCTTAACACAACGGTACATTCGTGAACCATACCAATAAAATAATTGAATTTATATACTTATAAACGCATAAACATTATTAATTATTATATAATTAAAGTATCGATATGTCTATATATACAATTTATACATTGCAACATATTAAATTCATTAAAAATATTACGTCACACACTAGAAATTTATAACCGATAAAAAATGCTTAGAGACAGTCTATAACTTTTTAATTATGATTCTACATTTTCTTATAAATACGAGTTGATAATGTTGATTCGGCTATTTTATTACTATTTATTTAAATTTATTAGTCATTCCAACCAATTCGGCTGTTTTGTGCCATTTAAACAACTTACACACAACTTATTAACACTTATAAACCGCTGTCATTTGAGATTATAATGTTTAAGTGTTTTTATTTTTATATGCGAAAACAGGATTCGTTTTAATGAATTTATATGTCATAGGTGACTAAAAAT
This sequence comes from Athripsodes cinereus, assembly GCA_947579605.1. Lineage (NCBI taxonomy): Eukaryota > Metazoa > Arthropoda > Insecta > Trichoptera > Leptoceridae > Athripsodes > Athripsodes cinereus. The sequence goes on along the minus strand of OX388313.1, from coordinate 7,873,001 downwards.
ACATTAATTGTGTTTTATTGTAGATAAACAGACAAAGAGCTAACAGAATTTATAGATGTTTTTAAAACATGCAAATTAAATTTTAGATGTAACTCCATAATGATGCATTTAAGGACTGTATGTAAGGGTCAAAAATTGATTTATTGCAATTTAAAAAGCTTGTCAATAAGTTGCTGGGATATTATTTTATTTAAATTAGTAAAAATATGTTTATTTCAAATAACAGTATTACAAGAACTTCAGTCATCTGGTATCAACAACCCCTCAAAGAAGAAATTTACATGCTTTATGCACTGGGCGCTGACGATTTATCAATGAGTTGAAAATATTTAATAAAATAATCAGGTATCATATTATACACATTGCTCCGAATTGAAGATAACTTTCTTTATTTCTCTATTTTGAAGGTTGATTTTAGGTTAAATCAATGAAAATATACAATAATATGTTATAATATTCAGAAACCAATATGAAAATATATTAAAAAATTAAAAATTGTAAGTAATTTGAATACTCTTTATAGCATAAGATGTATGTAACAGAACCAAGTTATGAGTAATTTTTTGTTACATTTGTTTTATTGTTGTGTATGCATTTTTTTGGAATCTTACAAACGAAACACTTTTAAGATGATAAAATTATATCGAAAAAAATAAGAAACAAAAACATTGTTCATTACATACTAAATTGAATAATATACACACAAAAAGGTAACAGGTATGTTCAAAAATAAGGTGTGTAATTATTGACCCTATAGAAAATTAATTGATAACACGTATGTACATTTATCAGTGTATTGATCGCGGCGCCCGTAAATTGATTACAAACCACAGAGTCTATTAACACCCGTACATCATTAATTAAAACGCATCTAACATTAATCGTTTTGATAGAAGCAATAAATATTGATATTTAAAATGCATATTGTACCCACAGACAAAAAAAAAATGTATAATAATTCATTATGCAACGATACGAAAAAGGTTACGCTCTAGGATATTGAAAGAATGACGAATTAAAACTATCTATATTAGTATGGTACGTGACGAAAATTTAAAAATAAGATTGGGAAATACGATGATTAATACGGTACAATCAAAGTTGCTTTCCATTTTGAATGATACTTGATTTATTTGTTTAATTAATTTATAACGGGAAGTGGAACTTGAGAATGTTTTATACTCGTATTGATCTTAAATACTTCTGAATAGTTGACACCCACGTATTTATTAGTAAAATTCAATAGCTCATTATAATCAATGATGCGCATTTGCCATTTGATATTTTAAATTGACCCAATTATTTCGTCACCAAATGTTTATATAGTATTGAGAAATATTTTTAAATCATAGGTAGGCATCTCATAGTATTTAAAAGTTGACAAAAGTTGTCTAAAAAGTAATGTTTAGCTGTATCAATTACTATACTTAAAAAGATATTCAACATACATGAATGACATAATATACAAGTTCTTCCGATAATATGACTTCAAAGTAAAAAACTTAAAACGACTTACGAGTACCTGGGTCAAAGGATAAATTTTACCTACATAATCCATTATAACCTATCTTAGTTGAAATTTTGTCGACAATAACGCTGATGGACTTACCTGTAACAAAAAGAAAAAATACAATTAGAAACAATATTTATATTTACTTAAATTATGGACTTCATTAATATTGCCACATTGCACATGTGCCAACATCAATGTGGTTACAATTTTTTTACAATAGATATGGACGCCGCGCACATCTACGGACGCGCGAATCGTTCAACCGGAGAAAAAAGTTGAAAGGTGGTCAACTTGAGACAATATCGCTTTTACTAGTTTATATCGTTTCAAACTAGCTGTCATTTTGTTCACACAGTTCAAATGGCTGACGATGTTTTGGTGTCCTGGTGATATTCACCAAATGTGAACACCACATTAGTTATAAATTGACTCTTATAAAATGAATGTATATCAATATTAAGACATTCAGAATGGGGGTATACCTTATCCCTTAATTGTAGGTGATGCATGTTTTTTGTGTGGCACCTACCTCTTAAAGGACATTCGAAAACCTATCGAAAAGAGACTTTCAATGGGGACTCAAATAGATACAAAATAATGAACTCAAAAGCATGGGTATTAAATCATTTTATTAATAAATATTACACATATAATTATCTAGTCATACACCCGCATTCATTGAAGCTTCCAAGCGGGCTTTTGCAAGAAGCATTAGTTTACGTTCAGATTAATTTCAGTGTAAATATAAACCAATTAATCACAATGTAAAAGCTCAATTTATAGAGGAGAATTAAATATTGTGAAAATGTATGATAATTTGATCATGAATCTTGTTAGATGTTACTTTTAATGATCCTTAAATTATTAATCCATAACAAGTTATAGATATTGCAAACTAGGAAAGCGTCTTCTGGTAATATGCGTTGAGTTATTATGGCTTAGCTATCAGATTAATCAAAAATAGGAAGACCTTGTAATCTCAGCTATAAGCCTTCAATATTGTATGGATCTTCGACTTTATCCTTTGATAATTATAGGTATTATCTACGTTATTATTATCTACTGGTAGTCAAGTGGAAAGCTATTAGGATGGTCTTGTTTTCAAAGATGAGCGTAATATCTTGTATGAGGCAATAGTCTTATAATATTATTTAAATTCTATAGTGTTATTAGTGTGTAGAAGTTTAGTCTGTTCAGAGAAATTTGCGATGTGGTTTCATATTAGCAACTATGCATTTGATACTTGATTTACTGAGTCTTATAAGTTCGTAATCTTCATAAAATAAAAATAGAAGATTTTTTGTTTACCGTGTTGCTATAACCAATACTAGAATCACAAATTAACAATTGATTGGAAGTATACAATAAATTTCTATTGTTTATACCATGTCTTCGTAAAGATTACTTAAAAGGCTGTCTTTTGGCTATATACAAAATACCTAATATTTTAGTTTTGTTTCTACAAATATGTATTCTTAAAAATAGTCCTCAATGAGCGTAAATGCGATTACCAGTATAATTTTAGTACTATTGTATGTGATATAAGCTTCATACTTAGAAATGGTTTCGAACAGAGTTAACGGGATTTACAAAAGCCATCAAGCTAAATCATCTCAAAATGAAATAAATACTCTACTTCTCGATAATAATTTTTCTTTGCTGTTTATAAAAATACTGTCTACTGCATTTTTCCTGGAGTGCAATGTTCAAAACTAATTTTACGAACTGCAATAAATATCATTGTGTCTAATCGATTAGTTTGGATCCTAGTTAAAATTAAATATTTTTCATTGTTATCCAAGAATGTACTATTAAATTACATCACGAATTTCATCAACAGTAAAATAGATGCCTTTGCATTCTGCAAAAAAACTGTAGTTTTAATGATACGGGAGAGATGATAATCTCCGTATGGTTATATTTAGAGGTTGTGTACAACGACAGTTGGAGAAAAAGATTTTTTTTACTGTAGTTTCATCTATCCCGTGGAGCACCCGGTAAAGAATTGGTCTCCCACTCTTCCCCGTAAGTTTTCGAGTGTCCTGTAAAAGGCAGGTGTTAAGACATTTTACATCTTAAATTCAGCGATGAGGTTTGCCACCCATCCTGAATGTCTTGATTTTATATTGGCACGGAGAGGACAGCTTGCATGTTTCTTGCATGCAGTTGGTCTGCTGGCTGCCCCACTTGTGGGATATGCCGTGACGGTATTTCATCTATAAGGAAGTTCTTGACAATCTAGATAATTTGAAATGTCACCTATTTTTGAAGGATTTATTATGTAATATTTTCGAGATATTTTGAATATTTTTAAAGGAGTATCCTATAATGCGCTTCTGTTACTTGATGTTTTAACAAAATATTGGTCGGTATTGTTCCGCTCGTCAATGGCAACGGTTCGCTGAAATCAATCACGATTTATATAAAATCAAGTAGCAGAAATGCATTGTAAGATACTCTTTAAAACATTTGAAATAGACTGTTTTATTTTAAAAAACATCGTTTCTATAATAGCGATATAAAAATTTATATAAGAGTGAAAAGAATAACGTGAAATGAGATAATTTAAGGACTGCAGAATTGCTACGAATCGACGAAACTACATAGGTTCTACCTTACGCTTCCAAGAGGTTGGTATAGAGTGAAAAAAGAAGATTAAAAGAATATTATCTTTTTTACATGTTTCAAAAATATAAATGACTCTTTTGGAATCGCGTTGAGCAAGGTTTACGTATAATTGATTAAAACCTTCGAGAAACAATGAAGGTACCACGTAGCACTAAGGATGTAATGCACTATTTCTCTTACTTATCTAAACATCGCTGATTCCTTATCGTACAATGGAAGATTGGAAAAGCATCAAGCTTGAATAATAGCAATGTATCGTAAATATTGGATAGATACTATTATTATTACTGTTTCTCCGATATCAAAAATAATTACTATTACTATCTTCTAATGCACAACAAGAAGGAATGACCACTCCACATACATAAGAGTCAGCTGTGCGATGTATCTGTATCTCGTTGTTCTATACCATGTTCTACTGTTATTAAATAATAAAATAACGGATGTGTGCAGATCACAATCTTTCACGGACCATCAACTTTGCAATATTATTATATTAGTACTAGCGTCTTAAACATTGCTTCGTTCAGGAAGTAATCATATTTTTTACACATGCATGGAAACATGATATTTTTATGTCTCTGTGAGAAATGCCAAAATTTGTTAAATAAATGACAAAATAGTTTTGTCATGATTTTTTAACAATACACCAAAACAAATTCAAACTTTGAACTTGAAATATATAGAAAAAAATAATTATACTTTGATTTTTCACCAATTTTTACAGCTAATGAACAAAAATGCCAATAATTTGATAAAATACAGAAAACACTGAAGTTGATATTTAAACCAAAATATTCAAGAAATAAAAGTTCATGTAGAAGGTGTTATTTTTCCCCATTTTACAAATAGACGAAACTTAAGGAACTGATAAAACGGATGAAACTTAACGAACTGACGATGGAAACGGGTGAAATTTATTTCAAATGACACAGATAAATTGAAGAACTGACAGAAATGGATGACACTGACACAGAAACAGGTTACACTTGGCACATGTGCCCGTGTAATTTGGAATACCGGGAGAAAATCATTTATGACATTTTGAAAATAATAATAATAAACTGTATTGCACAATATATATTTATAAAGTTATAAAATAATGTGATACAAATAAATGATATTGTACAATGGGCGACTTGTCCCATACCTACATGCTTGACAAAAACTTAAACATACGAACGAATTCAAAGATTTATAATATAGAGAAAATAATATCATTTTCCGTCAATAATCATTATTCTTGCACTTCGTCTTTTCCAACATTGTAAACTTATAACAAAGTTCAACGTTTTTAACTGTACATACTTCCTTTGAGAGAGATATGTAGGTACGTTGCTTTATCATGTTGCTTTCCATCTTTTTAAAAGCAGTCAATAATAGTTTCATTTAATGATACTACGTATACGTAATAAGTATTTATCCCGGTGGCCATCTTGGATACCAATCTCTCCATACTTTCTCACGGAGATGTTGCTATGTTTCCTGTTTTCTCTATACCTATTGCAATTTGTTCTTCACACTTGCTTTGTGATATTATTATCAAAGTTGATATTAAGTACTGCCTTTAATCATCTTATAATCTACATAGATTTTATACTCATGGATGTGCCTAGTTATTATCATTAGTTGTAATATTGAAAGAGGTAGATAAGAGAAACGTTAGGATTAAAAGATTAGCGAAGTGTAGAAGTAGCATTTTGTCTAATAAGTGAGGTTTTATAATTGAAGTCATCTTCAAGCTTTTATCATTTGTTTGTTCTAAGATACTAACCCATTAGATATTTATTTAACATCATTCGGTTAAAAACCATTAACAAAATTATTACAATTAAAAACATTTGAATGGAACACGTAAAACTCTATCTATCATAAAAAAACAATGAGCAAAATAAATAAATAAAAAAAAACAAATTTAAAAATGAATTTACAAAAAATAGGTAATACAAGTCATGACAAATTTTGACATTAACAACAACGCAGCCCGTATTTCCACTGCCATAGAAACGTAACAATTTATTTTGTCTATGGAATATTAAAGTGATTGGCCAAAAACGTTATGGTTATGTATGGCTAGAAAAAAAAGAAAGTATTTTTGACAGATCGATGACATTTATTGTGGCGTGTATGTTTCGCTACGTTAAATAATTTTGATGAGCAATTTTTAGCCGAGAATCTACAACCTTTTATTGATACATCTGTGGGTAGACTCATGGAATAATGAATATACTAAAGTGGGTGGAATGCGGCTACAGCGAAGTTCAAAAAGTAAACTGGAGCATTCTTTCCTCCTTGATCTTCGAATCAGTGCTGGCGAGAGTGAATACATTTATAACGATGCCTTTTTTCCAGATTTCCTAGGTTAATAAGTTTAGATATCTGGGACATTGTTGACCTAAAAGGGTGGTGTTTTTCCACTCACCAGGTTACCAACAGCCTGGAAGACTCATAGGTACAAAATAAATCATTCCTAGGACAGCAACCTCACGCAGTTAGAAGTGACTTCCTCACACATTTGGTGAAGAACCTTCCAGAATGGAGGAGGCTAGTTACTTCTGTGTGTTGTTATATTGACTGTCCAGCTCCATAACTCAACAAGGCAAACATATAATTTATAATACACACAATCAACGCCACTCTTCCAATTTCACAAACAAATAACAGCTATAAAAAATGCATGCTCCCTTTATACTTATATTAAATATTTAGTTATGGAAAGCTATTTTTTGCAGTCCTCTGATTTTTTCACAATCAGCTGATCTGGCAGTAATATTCTACTATTATCAACAACATCAACTCACCGACTAACCTCACTTTCGTGACAGTTGTCAGTAGTGCAAGATAAAATTCTTTTTTCTGTGGCCGTGAAAATACGCGATTTTTGCAAGTGACAAGTGCGATTCCAAAGTCTGGGTTCTCCACCAGGTGGCGTTAAAATCAATTAAAAGTCAGAAAATATAATATAAATCATAATTTGTAGTCAAAACTATTATTATTGGTGTATTATTTATTTTTCCTGCCATTTTCAGTGTATTCTAATTTTTAAAAGAAAACTAATGTCACAATTTCAATTCTATTTTTTTTTTATATTGCAACACCATGGAAAAAAAAAGAAAAAAGGTAAATAAAAAATCTATTATCTGTGGCCGTGGAAATACGTGCGGCCTAACAACAATCACAGTTGAAGACCATAAACAATATTTAATAAAGATGACTATAAATAATAATACTAGTATGAGTTCAGTTTTCAAAATGTTCACCCGCTTTTTACATGACACTCTAGAATTTACAGAAAAGAATATGATATCTTTTCTTTGCCTCTACGGTATTAGTAACAATAAATAGTTAACAATATTAATAAGAATCACAGTTGAAGAACATAAACAATATTTAATAAAGATGACTATAAATAATAATACTATTATGAATTCAGTTTTCAAAATGTTCACCCGCTTTTTACATGACACTCTAGAATTTACAGAAAAGAATATGATATCTTTTCTTTGCCTCTACGGTATTAGTAACAATAAATAGTTAACAATATTAATAAGAATCACAGTTGAAGAACATAAACAATATTTAATAAAGATGACTATAAATAATAATACTATTATGAATTCAGTTTTCAAAATGTTCACCCGCTTTTTACATGACACTTTAAATTTACAGAAAAGAATAGGATATCTATTCTTTGCCTCTACGGTATTAGTAACAATAAATAGTTAACAATATTAATAAGAATCACAGTTGAAGAACATAAACAATATTTAATAAAGATGACTATAAATAATAATACTATTATGAATTCAGTTTTCAAAATGTTCACCCGCTTTTTACATGACACTTTAAATTTACAGAAAAGAATAGGATATCTATTCTTTGCCTCTACGGTATTAGTAACAATAAATAGTTAACAATATTAATAAGAATCACAGTTGAAGAACATAAACAATATTTAATAAAGATGACTATAAATAATAATACTATTATGAATTCAGTTTTCAAAATGTTCACCCGCTTTTTACATGACACTTTAAATTTACAGAAAAGAATAGGATATCTATTCTTTGCCTCTACGGTATTAGTAACAATAAATAGTTAACAATATTAATAAGAATCAAATGAATTTTAATTAAAATGTAAATAATACACTCATGAGTTTGTCTTACAAAAAGAAAACATTTAATAAAATTAACATTTCTTTCTAATAAAGATAATAATAAAGACATTAAGTATAATAAATACAATATTGGTTTGAGTATTGTGATAAGTGGGTACTAAAACCTATCTAAGAACATTGAAAGTGTCTGAGAACAGTAGGTAATATATTATTACCCGTAACATTATAATACATTAAAAAATAACTTTATTGTACCTAACCTAGATTCTCCAGTAAAGTACTCTCATTCGCGACATAAAAAGAAAAACACATTGTTATTATTTATAGAAGAAAAGAAAACATCTCCACGTACTATATTTTGGTTGAAAAACTCATATTTGAGAAGTGTGTATATATATAATATAATGTGGTTATAATTTTTTTGTTTAAGAAGATTTTTCTTTGAAAAAAATAAAATAAAATATTTTTATATATATGAAAATCTGTGTGATCGAATTAAAATAATCGGTCAATAAGCATTCCAATAAAGTACGAAATATTAATTCCATTTTCTTCACGACCTACTAGAGTTGCCCAACTTTATTATTTTGTTGAATTATTTTGAATACCAAAAACATTTTTATGGCAACCAATGATTTGCAAAAAAAATTATTCACGTTCTATGGGTTTAATTAATGGAATCTTTCACGGTCATTTTTTTTGGGTCCAATACAGGCAATAATAATATTTTTGATATCGGAGTTGAACCATCTTAACTTAGCAGTTGAACATTTTTGTCTCTTTTTTGTATAAAAAATAAAAAAAGAAAGAGGAGAGACAGAAAACATAAATTTGTTCATCCTCAAATAGCTACAACCGAACGAATACTTTTCATCTCTTTTCTTCTCAATGCCTGTAGAGAAAAGAAAAGAGCATACAATCATAAATGCATTCGGTTTGCATCTTTTCCTTTCATTTTATCTCCACTTTTAAAAGGAGGAAAAAGAGAGACAAACAGCATTCGTTTGTTCTTTGGATATTTATGTAGAGACATGAAATGTCAAATTATCACAAGAATATTCGAATTTTTAAACATGATGTTCAATATAACATTGTACGGTCAATTTTGATGTAACATACTTTCTTTTTACTCGCGACAATAACAATACAACAAGTACCTACATACATATGTACATAAACCATGTTATAGCATTGTTGTCGTACTTTGTGTGCTGTTAAAAAAATACACATTACTTTCACCATTTCTTCTCCTCTCAATGTCAAGAACTACATAAGACGATACATATTTTCTCTATTGTAATAAGTAATCATATTAATATTATTTAAACAATGTTTTATGTAGTACGTAAAATACAACAAACAGAGCATCTTCGTATAGTTATTTCAATACATTGACATTTATTGTATAGACTTGTAAGGCAGTATTAATTTTCTAGGAAAGCATGTTCCAAAAATTACAAGACAAAAAATTGTTTCTTGCTATAATATGAGGTGTTTATAGTCTCCTTCGTTCTAATATGTAAATATTGTACATCCTATATTATATACCTGACAAAAAAATCTAGATATACTTCAAGTTTGGTGAGTAGGTAATTTAAAACATAAAATGACCATATTGTTGTCAAGAGATGCACTTTCAAAATATGGACCATCAATATGTTTTGAATTAGCATTAATATAATATTTTAAATACGCCTACAATAAACGAAGAAGATATGAATGTAGAAGTCTGTGTATCATCCAAAATAATTTTGCCCGCACGATTCGATTGGCCGCATTACCAATTTTTCCTTTGAAAATCTAGTCTACTCTATAAAGGTCATTGTTTCAATACTTATTTGTATTAATACAATGTGAGTCTTAACACTTAATTTTTTCTTTAGAATAATAGTGTGAAGATTTTTCACATCAGTGGGCGTGTTGACAAACAATTAATTCAATAAAAATTATTGTATTTTTATTTCTTACAAAGGTCAAGGGTTAGGAAAAAAATAAAATTTCTTTTATTTGGTCAACAAAATTCTAGTAGGTATTAAAAGAATTAATTCTTTATTCAAAAAAAGTGTAATGTGATTTCACATTTCAAATTTATTATATTAGTTGTATCAAGTTGGACTGCCAAATTGTCTCAAGTGGAAATATGCTTTATAAATACAAAGGATAAGTCAACCATTTTTTCTGTACGTTTTCGAGTGTATTTTAAAAGGTAGTTATTTAAAAAGCATGAAGAGTAAGGCTTCAAAATCTTGTATTCAGGGATGTACCAAAAAAATAATTCGTATTATTAACTTTTTATTAACAGGAAGAGGAGGACTTGCATATTTTATAACACGCAAGATAATCAGTGGTTACCTTTCTTGTAGGAGAGACCGTGATATTATAAAAACATTTTTATGATTCTTTTTATATAAACAGAGTAATATAATATTGTATAGGTAATATTTTGTTATGAAGAAATGCACCTACACCCGTTCTGAAATTATACACTGAGAAAAATACTCAAAACGAATTATTGGTACGGTACTATCAGATTAGGACCAGAGATCGTACAAACGATTCATTGGTATAAATCTATAATATTAACTCTTCGCAAACAAATCATTGGTAAATTTACCAACAACTTGTTTGCGAAGAGTTAATATTATAGATTCGTACTAATGAATCGTTTGTACGATCTCTGGTCCTAATCTGATAGTACGTACCAATGATTCGTTGTGAAATTTCGTTAGTATTTTTCTCAGTGTAGTACAAAATCTATTCTGTAATCAAAAAAGTCAATAAACACTTTCAATACTTCATCAAATGTACAAATTAATATAACATGTTAATTTAATTATATTGGTAACTATCTATTCAACTTTTCACTCACGCCTTTTAAAGATGCTAAGTCAGTGCTTTGCCTACTGAGTTAATAATATCAGTTCATCAAAACTTATAGGTGTTAATTAAATTAATAGTTTCCATATAGGGGTACAATTGAATAATGAATTAAATCGTATATTTATTTGTACAAATACTATTCTAAATAATGCTAGACAAATAAATAAGGCTTACTAATAATTGTTAGAAAGTTTATCAAACATTGAAGATGTATTCGTACAAGTGAAATTAGTACATAATTCGTGACTTGTAAATTAGAAACAAACAAAACTATTTTTTTGTGTCTAAGGTAAATGATCTCGTGTTTGTATTTTAATGAAACAAATAACAAATTTGTGTGTAAAAATATTTGTTGAATTCATAAAGCATATTGTGAATAAAGTTCAAAAAACTCTGAAATTGATATAAAAATAAACCGAGTGATGATGACATTTGGATGACCTGTATGCTTATTACATACAGTGGTTAAGGTAACAATATGCTTATCAAATTTGGGTTATTCCATCTAGCCATAAAGGTATAGAAATAGACTCATCTAGAAATAAACTTTTTAAAAAATGTAAGTAGATTCAACCTTTCATAGCATTATAAAATTTTTCTATAATGTAGATACCAGAGGGCAATAAGTTGCTGCATAATTACTCCAATTGGAAGAGGTTTAGGTAAATCTTTTAATTTACTGAGAACTAATATTAAGATCGAATAATCTAACGAGTAATCAAACTTCAGTATTACAACGTGAACCATTAATTTCAAGTAGATATTTCAGCTATTAATTGAAATTTCTTATAAGTCGACAATTTATAAAACAAATTTGTACTCATAAAACATACTTTCAAACAGTTTACATAAACAATTCTTTAGATAATGGTTACATAAACTATTCACTTCCGTGTAAGTGAGGAGTTGTTATTTGATCGTTTTTAATGGCGATAGGAGGTGTGTTTGAAGATACTTTAATTAACAAATTACTTTTTACATAAAGTCTTAATATGAACCACGCATATATTGGAGCCTACAAATTAATAAGTAAGGTATAATTATATGATATGTATCTACTGGTAATAATAAAAATGCGTTGTATAGAATTTGACAAAGGTTTACGGAGGCGTATAAGATATTTTGATATTAAAAAAAAAATCGTACAAGTTTTTAAAACATCATTTTGTATGGCTGTTTTGTCTTTGAGACGACCGACATTTTGATCCATTTTATAAATCATAAAATTAAGAGGCTTTTAGTAATTCGGTGTAAAATCGCTCTCAGAAAATACACAGAATAGAGTGATTAACAATATATTTTCATAGATTAAAATAATGTTTTCTCAAAGATTTCTAATATACAGCGTAGAATATGAACTCTGTTATCTGAAATGTAGTTAAACATAAAAATAGTTAAACTCTATTCAAAGTCTCGACCGGTCAATAAATTCACACAGTTAATTTTTATCTATCGTTTTACAATTTAAAAATCGCTAGCATTCATAAATAATTAAAGCTCCATAAAGTCAAGAAGCTGTAAAGGAATCTCATGTATATCAGTGTCCATTAACACACCAATTAAATAAATTCACGCAGTTTCCTGGTTAACTTTATTTATGAACACGAGCTTCGTATTAGCGAGTTTGTAATGTTAAAATCGATATAATTTTATCAGGAAGATCACTTCCTTTCTTTAAAGTATGAATCTTGATAACGGAGTTTTATTTAAAAGAATTATTTAAAGGATGCATAAAATATTTTTATTTTTTATCACAACGTTTACCGGGATGTAACGGAAGATAAAAGTATGTATCTACCTATCTTATAATGGAGTAAAAGTTATCGTTTTTATTACTTGTATCAAACACATATCAATTAATACCTACCTGCATTATATTCAAACTTAAAGAGTTAAAGGAAGTAGATATTTTTAACCGACGGTACTTGGTGGAAATTCATGTTGAATTAATTATAAATAAAACACTTATTTATAGTATAACCACAGTGGCTTTTTATTGGATGTGAGCCGGCTTTCAAGAGCTTCCGCTCTCATCATCAGGCCACTTTTCGCTGGCCTGATTGGTGTGAAAATTACTCTCTTACACAGGCATATATTATTTACGGCTTACATACTTTTTGTTGTGTTTTCTAGACGTTCTTTTGTAAAATTATTGTATCCAGGAATGAAAGAATAATTACGAGTATAAAAAAATTCCCATTGGCAAAATAAAAAAGGAGGAAAGAGTTCATACAAATCTGTAAATCGGGACCTACTGTACTGGAAGTGATATAACAGACATTGACAAGAAATCGATTCACAGGGAAAGATTGCAATGCTTGAAGATTCTATTATGCAGACATTGCAGAGCTTCAAAAAGTTTTTGCTGTTACAGGATGTCAATAATTTATTTCAGGTAATGTCAATATTCATAATGAACCATGTTTGTATCTATTTTGTTCATTTAATTTTATGAACATGGATTTTGATTGAATTAAACATTAATTAAAATAAAGATGTTCACATTTTTGTATACAGTTAATATTATGGTTCCCCTATTGAATTTGTGAGTTGTGTTGAATACATCTCCAAAATTTAATTTGATAGCAGTGAGCAAACTATGAGAATCATTCATATTCATATTATAATTAGCAACTATTTAGAAATTAATTATCTATGTTAAAACTAGATAAAATCATTATGTTTAACACAATAACGGGGTAAAATTTACGGATATTTTACTTTATATTTGAAAATATTATAATCTAAACATTTTATTTAAAACAATGGTGAGAAATTACTCAGCGCTTTAATATATGATTGATATTGCAGTTTTCTATTAAATTTTAGCTGTTAATATTTCTACACTTGTACATTACTTCCTGATTGGTTGCGATCAGTTTCACATCAAAATTATTATAATTATATTTATTTATTGCAAGTACAAGCTATTTTAAATAGGTACAGGATAAAATATTGAATTATTCTGTATTAGTACTCACCTTTTACTCATATTCTATTCTATCTATAAAAGATTTTTCTTTACATTTTAATTATTTCGTTTTCACTTGATTGACATCTACAGTTTCCGAAAACGATGTCTCTCTGTGACTCATAATGTTTTGACTTTAAAAATAGTGTAAATGTATGATTTTTTCTTAATTAATCTACGTTTGTAATAAGCACAAACGCCCTCGCAGAAAGCAATACGCTCTGGTCGTAAAGATGGAGTCTGACGGCAACTGGACAAACCGAAGCTGGAATATCTAGATTAATAATTAGTCTAAGACTACCGTAATCTGGTGGCCTTTTAATTTGGATGAAATAATATTGCAAATTAATAGTCCATTAAGAAAATATTTATGATTTCGCTGATGCTTCTTTATGATAACGATATATTTTCTTTTAATATTGAGAAGGTCAATATAATAACATAAATTTAAATTTATTAAAGTTTGTAAATAAAACTAATAGCAAATACATTTTATGATAGGAATGTATATAATATTTCTATTGGATCAGGTTTCAAATATATCGTAATATGAGTATCAATATAGCGTGTGTTAGTTCATCTTCTGGGGCGAAACAGGATGCATTTAATACTTATAATATGTAATTAAAAAATAAAAACATGCTTAGAGAACGACTTTCCTAACAACAAGTTTTACAGTTAGAAATGAAGAATATTATTTTATTCTATGATATCCTCCGTGTAAGAATTTGATAAACACCTAACAGTAGATAATAATTATACCTTCGACTGTTTGTTTAAATAGTTTTGTGGTTGAATGTACATTATCATTTGCGGTCCAATGTTTAAACGAAATCGTCAATGAATTTATGAGACTTCCTACATTTTTTAGTTTTTCAAGATTTTATAAGAGGTCAAAATTTTTTTTTCTGGATGACATTTTTTGAGTCTTCGTTACGTGGAAGGTGTCTTCCGAGTTTTCACGAATTATCAAAGAAAAAGCAGCACGTATGAGGTTTAACTTCTCTTTGTAACTTTCTTCATGGATATCTTGCGGATAGATTATTTCATAGGCAAATGCGGCTCGAGGAGACGAATTACCAATATCTCAATTTTGATAAAATTGGCATAGGTATGTGAGCATTCACGGATCCACCGACGAAATTAAAATCATAATAGAAACTTTGTTATATATTTAGATACTTTAGTAAATGAAAGAAGGATTGATGAATTTAACATTTTCACAGATATTTATCTAACTCTTATTTTACCAAAGATATTAGACCACAAGACACCAGTATTATAAAGTCTTTATGATTCGTGTGATTACATATTGGCTATAGACTATGACTAGCGAATAAATGGAAACTGAGGTGTGTTCAGCATGCCATGGAGGAACAAATAGAAAGCATTAGCTTGAGAGACAAAAAAAGAAATGAAATCATCCGACAAAAGACAAAAGTAGACGATATAGTCTCCAAGCTAAAATGGCAATGGGCTGATCATATGGCAAAGCGAAAGGATGGTAGGTGGACTTCCAGAATTATTGAATGGAAACCGTAGGAGAACAGAAGAAGTGTGGGTAGACACCAAAAAAGACGGGTTAACGTTAAAGATACTGTCCAGATGATGGGAAAACAGTGGTATCATACTAGCGATAAAAAAATTAAATAAGAATATACATATTGGTAATGATTAGCGTAAAATTAGTGTAGTACGTTCAAATTAATATTAAAAAAATATCGCTAGAGCTATGTCGGACCAAAAATAATATTCCTATTGCTTTATATTATATAATAATTAACTCCATAAAGTGAAAGATGATAGGTAGATATTCGAGGTATTTTAAAATAACTCAAAGCGGTTTAAGAATAATAAAAGTCGAGTCGTTAGTGAATTAAAAATAAAATTTTACCGTGAATAAACATAGCGAATTCAATGCGTATATGTATCATAAAATAACGGTTCATAATATGAAATAATCACACATTCTCGTACAATACTTACAATACAATAAATCTATGATGGTATACATACATATACATACCTTAGTATATCGCGATCTTCTTCTTTGCATACATTACAATTATTTAATGCGAAATGATAGTAGAAGTTGTATTTGGTTTTGGTACCTTGTATAATAATAACATATAAACCGTTAGATACAGCCAGTAGTGTGAAAATCGGTATAAATAATGTTGTTATATAATACACGTATATATCTACTCAATTCAGTTCTCATTCATATAAAATATATCTTATCACTATTTTATGTTGCTGGTTAGTCGAAATACTTAGACTTTGTGTAAAAATATAGGTTTATTGAAAGACGTCGAATACAACTAATAAATTGGAGAATATTTTTTTCTATCAATTAGGAATGTCAGTAGACGAATGTTTTCGTATGCCAGATTTGAATGCTATTTTTATAATCAATAAAATGAATTTATTATAGATTTTCTTTATGATGTACCATAAATATTTGTTAAAAGTATGCAAAATATGTACTCGAAGATACTTGAAATGTTAAAATGTGTTGTATCGAGATTTGCCTTGTGATTCTCAATCTTGGCATACAGTTTTTGTTTAAAATGTCATTTTCAAAGTATTTCATATAAAAGTTTATATATGTAAAAGAGATTTTCTCCCTGATCACTCATAAACGAGTGGATGGCCTCTGAAAGGGGTTTTCTCTATTCTTTAAGATAAATGGAATAATGATGGAGAAAAACACGCAAAAAATGTAATTTAAAATATGTCACACAGAGTGTTAAATATTTTGAGAAAATCATAGAATTTTAAATGAAAACCTGATATTTCAAATAGACTACTACATGTTCTAGCTTCTAACATTATGTTTATGAGAAAGATTTTTTCTGCAACAAAAAATCTCGCCGTATCATCTGTTCGAGAATAAAGTCGCAACTCGCGATTTCGGTGTTCTTCATCAACACACAAGACCCGACAAAAAAACCGTTAGTTTATATTATACAATACTAAGACTTACTATATATCTGTGTTTCTTTCAGTAGTGATAAAGCTTAATTGATCAATAATAATAAATAATATTTGAAATAATAATAATTCCATTCACAGGTTACACTAGTTTTAAACGACACATCCTTCAAAGAATAAACACAAGCTTTTAGTAGCTTACTGTGAAAGGTGTGTAAGGTTGTATTTGGGTTTATGATAAACAAAATCCAGATAGGTATATCTTTTTTAAAAAAAAGAGTGTATTTATCTGAAAGAAGAGGTGTGAGAAAGCGCAGAAGTCTGAGAGCTACGTGGATCAAATTCTCAAAAATGCCCACGTGTTGATTAAAAGAAATCGGCGTGCATGTATGAGACATTGCATGAATGTGGATACAATGAAAGAAGTATGTGAAAATATTATTAATATGGCTTTTCGTTTAACCGCCTACCCTTCTTGGGACTGGAACCGGGATAAGGGATATATCTAGGGCAATCGGCAGGATTCGTGAGAGAACAATGAGTGTTTGGCAAGACAGATGGACCACTGGAGGAACGGGTAGACTTGTCTACAAGTTCTTTCCAGATGTCCGTGAAAGACTGAGAATGAGCTACTTGTCCCTTGACCATTTTTCCGTACAGCTTATCACTGGACATGGGCAGTTAAGAGGTAAACTTTTTGAGCTAGCATTGACCGATAATCCATGGTGCACATGTGGGACAGGAGCTCAATATGCGGAACATATCCTTTGGGAATGTCCTTTGATGATGGATGCAAGAGAGGAAATGATTCTGGGTATGACTGTTGACACTCCTCGACCCATCTGGTTTGGGGAAGTGTTTCTAAATGCCACAAACGCTTCACGCTTTAAGACATTCGTAGATGTGTGGGTCTCAAGATGGGATCTGCTGCGTCAGCCGGGTCCCCCGCCCACTGACGTGGTAGGATCGTAGATGCCAACACTGGCATAGTTGAATTAGAATAGAGAGAGTCCAAATATTAAAAAATCTTCACCTAAACGGATAAATAGGAGTCCTTGGACTCCTGAAATATCCGAGAAATAAAGATATTTCAACTAC
Organism: Athripsodes cinereus; assembly: GCA_947579605.1. NCBI lineage: Eukaryota > Metazoa > Arthropoda > Insecta > Trichoptera > Leptoceridae > Athripsodes > Athripsodes cinereus. Next base: position 7,854,857 of record OX388313.1, on the reverse strand, counting down.
CCTTCTTGGGATACGGTTTGAGGGTGTAGTAGAAAAGGATACCTTTTAGCACGTTATCGCTAGTAAAATAGTAATTTAATAGTTCTGGAACGCATTCAAAGGCTGCAAGATTTCATCGAATGTATAAGTTTCCCTATTGTTAGCCTGGTGAAAGCAACTATAAATTATACATAAACAAACATAGATACGCACAAATTAATGAACGCACTAAAATATTTATACGGTTATTAGAAAGAATCACCTTGAATGTTTTTTAGATTAATTCTAATTCAATATTTTAATACTATTATCAATATGTTTTTATTTGCGATATTTTATATTACAACATAGTTATGAATACACATTCTCGTAGTTCTTAGTTGTTTTCAAGTAAAATAATATTGTGAATTAATTTTTAATGAACTGTTATTCCATTCTGATCAATTTAATATTACGCTTGGTTGTCTCGTAAAATTGTGTTAAATAACTTTGTAAAACAGGTGTCTATGTATCATTATCATGTGAGATTATAGTGAATTTTATTTTATGAAGTGCGAATTAAAAAAATCCAATCGTATTGAATATAGCTTATAACGATTGTAAAATTTCATCTCAAAGACGTTCAATCGATATTTATTATCAAATAGGAAATAAAACAGTAATAAAAATAAAATATCATTTCATAAATATCTACCATCCATTCACATAAATTGCCTCGTGCCATATTTCTTGAGCAGTATGCAGAGAGGATAGAGTGCCAGATCAACCTGTCCATTCAGAGCTTTCATTCGCTCCCTCCACATCTCTCAAAATGTTTCTATACATGTACCTATAAATATCGGAATAGCTGGCGGATTTATCATTGTTGTAATTTATTGGAAACGACCAGTTCTATTTCAGTTTTACTTAGACAATGTATTACCAAATTTTACGATGCAGCCGGGTATCGAACCCAAGACCTCGACAATCCCAGTCGACTGCAATACCATGTGGCCGTTCATATTTATGTGTGTGGGTAAGAATAAAAGGTATCTACATACATAGCTTTGGTTTTAAAATCAAAATAGATTTCACATAATAGTTTTATTAGAAATAAAAAAGAACTCATAGCCTTTTAAAAAGAAAATTATTAATAGCAAAGTATTTCAACTAATATAAAGTAAAGTAGCACTATTCTCATCACTGATTCATTGACTTATGATTGGTATTTCCTGCGTGACTTCTTGAATAATTGCGCAAATAATTTCAATACAAGTACACATTTTTACCATTGCAAAATACATATATCACATTAGTACGTGGCTGTATACAAAACGTACGGTAATAACAATCATTAATACCATCTGCTCACAAAAAGTATATGAAAATAGCAAAATCAATGAGAATAATGTGCGTAATACAATTTAAAATGTATCTAATAACGCATAATATTATGTAAATCCTTTGACATCCTTTGTTTATTTCAGGATCTACTTATAAAACAATTTACTGTATTTTATAAATACATAGCAACAATTAAACGTTCAAAGTATTTCGCTAGTGGGTGTCTGTAGTGTGTCAACCACCAACTCTCGAACGATCCATATTGTGATGAAATGAATATATACAAGATTGTAAATATTATTTTAGATTGTAAATTTAATATTATTATTTTCGTATACCTAGATGGAATATTTGTAGTAGGTAATTAATATAGGAATGAAACTTAGTTTAATTTCAAGTGGATGATGATGATCTATCTATCTATGTAGGAGACAGAGACAGGTATATTTTGGTGTGTGTCATAAAGAGATGGATGTAGTTTTTTTTTTGTTGCTTTGGGTCGACATTTTTCAGTACCTGAAGAGGGAGGATAGATGACTCGTAGCAGTTTAGTTTTGAGCCTGGGAGAGGTGGGACTCAATCATATTAATCTCAGTGTTTGAATTCGATATATTTTAATATTTATTTACCCACCTTCGTAGTAGTTAGTACATTATTTTTTAGTGATATTTCCACAATTGGGAATATATAAAGATCATCCTAAATTACTTTTAATTAGCATTTAAAATCCGTGATGCTGCCAGCTGTCTAAGATAAGATTTTCTTTTAATATTATTAATTTATTATTTATATCTAGGTGTTAGGATACTCTCAGGATGTCTGTTGTCTACAAGGCAATATTTGTACTCAAGGATTTATTATTTTACGGATTTTGAAAACGAAGGAATTATGTGTTATATGTACATTTATTTTCAGTATTATTGTATGTATGTATGTACCTGTGGCTGATTTTATATAGCGCGGTCCGACACATCTAGAACTAGACTAATAACAGTGGCGCACCGCTCTACCCAATATTATACTTTTATTTAATTTACTTTACCATAACGATGGAGTATACAGTTTGAAGAGGAGTTATATGTTGAGAAGGATATTATTTGATTATTAATTTAATTACATATTTTATCGTCGAATGTCATTTGTATTCTACGAACTTACTGGATTTTTCTACTTGTTCAACATGCTGTAATTGCTGCGATATCATGGAAGGAACAAATTTGATATTTTGCATGACACTAATCATAAGTAATATTTATGTATTTATTGGTCTTAATATATTTTTATTTGACTTACATGATACCTAAATTCACCTCACCATAAATATGTAGTCTTTTATAGCTAAATCTTGTCGAGATTACCTTATGGATATGGATCCCTTCTGCCTATCGACACTAGACTAGCTACCTTGTGTCTATAGTGTGGGTTTGATCTATTCGTAACCACATATTTATCATTATTATTATACAATTATGCACGAGACGTATTATGTACTTTGTAGAAACATATACTATATACTAACAATTCCAGTCCTAATCCTGCTTCGAAATGTAGGTGTACCGTTAGCAAGCCCTGCTCCTATCTCTTCGATTCAGCTTTTGAGACAAGGGTCAATATGGGTCTTGCCCCGTTTCCCGCCAGGGTCCTAGACAAAGCTTCTTAACATATATTTATAATTATTCTTATTATATATATAGCTGCATGTTCAAATGAGTATACATATTATATATTATTTTATATATTCGGGATGTAGATTAGTGCACACGGGCTCAAAATGCGGCATGGGACAGTTTGAGACGTGAGGGAGCGGAGGCGGCGCTCCTTCAGCATGGACACAGCATGCTTTCCATGCATTAACAACCAGTAGTTATAGTCTCCGAAAATGATGTCAAAGCAATCGTGTTGAAATTTAATTAATATTTAAAAGCAATAAGGTAATGTTTGGGGTGCGCCACTGTCCTTTCGACGCATCGAATTAGTATCTAGGTATATTGTGGAACACACATGCATTGGCTATAGATACTGTACTATGAAATGGTTATCTTATGTAGGGACATAGATCGGCAACCAGTTACCATACAACATTCTCGTAATGATATAGAATAATATTATTTGAATTTTATGTTATAATGATTGTTAAGTTGTATTTTATGTCTTACTGTGCACTACTTTTATTATGTTATTTTACAGTATCTCAAGGTAAGTGATCTGACGTCAAAGTTGATCTCAGAGTTAATATGTATCATAATTCATGTTTAAATTGTTTTACTGATTTTGTGATTTTGTTGTTCTTTTTGATTATTGAAATGTATATTTCAGGTGACTTATTTTGCGTTTTTAAAAATACACAACGTAGGTAAAATTATCGTCAAAACACAACGTACTGGGTCCAAATCTATGAAAATAGTTAATAGATAAATCGAGACGATCACGAAAGGCCAAAATTCGTTAATTAATTCAATTAGGAATGCGATATTTCGTACGTATATTTGCAACAATGCGAAAATTCATACAATTCTTAGCTAGCTGAATAGGGTTGTCACTTCTAGTTTGGGAATCAATTATTACAGTAGGTATAGTTTAGAAGCTAGGATGTTGCAAATTCGGAGCTTAGAATGGTTTAAAATAGGTAGGATCATCACAAATGGTGCCTTGGACCAGAATATTATGTCTGTCATTGCAGACATAAACTGGGTTTTTACGGAGTAGAAGTGGGTTTTGGGTTTGCGATGATAAATAACTAAAATCATGAATATTGGAGGGGGGGAGAGCATAAATGGGTTTTGAGGAGTAGAACTGGGTTATGGACAGAGGAATGTGTTTGGTTTTTGAGCGGAGGAATAAAATTTATACTTGGTAGATGTAGTGAGAAAATTGGTTGATGATTTTTACTTCGAGAACCGCGGGTTGGTTATCCATGGATTATAGTGTTAGTCGAATTAGGCAACATGATATTATATTTATGTTTGTCTATCTATAGGTATATCTCTTACATTATACATAAGAATGGTGAACCCTTAAGAGTTCATTTGGAATTATGTCCTTATGAATAGTTCTTTAGTTTATTCAATAATGTATATAGGTACCAAAAATATGTACTTTCATAAGAAGATTGGGTGTTAGAAAAATGGAATAGGTATTATATTCCCAAGTAGACTTGTAAACATGGGTATTATGTATGCGAAGTGTATTTTATGTATATGGGTATATGACTAGAGTTTTTAGGATTTTTAGGTATTGTAGTATTTGAGTAAAATGGATAAATAATAGGTATATAGTTTGATGTTAGTTATATGTACCAAGTGGATGTTTGTTAGGGACAAGAATTGTACCTAATTATAATAGGTATTATTATTTCTTGAGGAATATGGTCTTAACATTTACAGTATTTGTAAGTTAAGTGTTTTGTTTATAAACTTTTAGAATTCTGTCAAGTTAATTATTTGGGGTGTGAAATAAATTTATGATCGAGGCATGAATGGTGAATATATTATTGAGTTTGAAATAATATTAGACCAGATTTTATGAGTATCTGATAACATACATAATACAATATATGAATGAAGCGGATAAGTATATAGGTAATAATCGAATGATGGGTTTTGATAAAATCACGATTTAGGTGATTATTTTACAGTTATATGTTAAACGGTTAGCTGGAAGAAATAGTGAATATTCATTCTTACAGGCTAAGTGGGGAATGATCGGCTTAGAGGGAAGACAGTCTACACGGAAAGCAGACTCTTTTAAACCGGGAGGGGCATTCCAGGATCTTGAGTTTTAGGAAACGTTGGAACTCTTTGTATACCCTGAAAGGTGGTATCTATCATTTCAAAATTGAGGACAAGAGAATACTCATTTATGGAAATGTTCTAAGGAGAAAAGAGGTTGATGTTTGCCGATATAATACATCGTCTTCCAAATAGAGAAATAAGATGTACCTACAACCTATGAATCCTAGGATATAATAATGATTAAAACGTTATATTATTCTAAACCAAGAACGAGATAGGAAATAATATTATTACTGGAATGACAAAAAAAACTATAGTTTTAAATAAAGATGCAAGCAGAAAGGTATACGGTATATTATACGGTATATTCACTTGCAAGAAACTTGGTGAAAAGTTTGGACAGCGATGATAGTAGTTTTATTGGAGGCCAGAAGGGTGATGTGATGAGATTATGTAGCATTGGATCCTCTCTGTTAACCCAAAAGAGAGTGGTGTACAATAACATAAATTGCTGGAGAGGACTTATGTAAGAAGAAAGGACAACGCTATGATGTAACAGGTTGAGATTCACTTGCGGATCTATCGATGTTACAAATGGAATATTATTTGAAATTTAGTGTGTTATAATTTTAAAATTGTGGTGTCAAATATTATAATAATATTATTCAATAGTGTTAAGACTTTAAGAGTGAAAAGTGCTTAGTTATTAATATTATTTTACAAGTGGAACGAATGTTATGATATGTACCTTTGTGGTTATAATTGTGTGTAAATATATAATATTTAGTTGTGTGTGTGTGTGATAGTTTGAAATAGTTAAGTGTTTTTTTCAGGACTTTTGAAGTGAATGTGGACGATTCATTTATATATATACCTATTATGTGGTGTATACATTAGGTGACTGTTATATTGGAGACGAGGGTAATTCTATATACCTATTATAGAATAACATATTGGGATGTATTATGTAGATATTGTCAATGCAACTCGTTTAAATATTGCGTTCTGTATCTTATATGCGTAAATGTGTGTAAATACATCAAGGGAGGGGTTCCCACCACTTACCTCTGGATGTTTCAAGAACATTGTATGTTATCTTTCTCCTAATTATTTGTGGTATTATTATAGGTGATTTAATTTTACGTAATTATAGGTATTTCGAGTTAGCTGTTTGCGTTTGATATTATTTAGGCACTTTGTCAACATATTATCACACATTTTGCTGGTTAGCGGGAGGATGTTGCACTACTTGTAGAATTATGTGGCTTGATCACGTGGATCGAATTCTTATGGACGGCCGCGTGTTGAGTGGAAGAAATCGGTATGCGTTGTGTGAGAAATTGTATGGCAGTGATGGAAGCGAAGGACGTATTCCTAGATGGAGGGATTTGGCGTTCGGTTCTCTCTGTCTACCCCATCTGAGACGCAGCGTGATGGTGCTGAGAGATGAATGGTTATTTAGGATGGGTTGCCGGTGGAGAGTTGGTCTCCCACTTTTTTTCCGTGAGTCTTCGTGTGTCCTGTGGGAGGACGGGTGTTCTAGGAAATTAAGACATTTAGCATCTTGGATTCAGCGATGAGGTTTGCCGCCGTTTTTGAATGTCTTGAATTTGTGTCGGTACGGAGAGGACGATTTGCGTATCTAATTGTGTGCTGCAGGACTGCTGACTGCATCGCTTTTAGGATGTACCGTGGCTGAGCGTGGCGAAATAATAAAAGCTCCAACACAACATAATACATATATACTTATTTGAATGTCCAATAAGAAACAACATGGGGAGAGATGGTATAACTTGCTTCGGAAGTCACACAACCTTCGATGCATGGAATATCGCTATGAAGTGGTGATGACTTACGGATACGGTAAAGGTATCATGAATATAAGCACATCTGGTGAATCAATGCAAAAGGTGAGATACAGGATTGGTGTTACCAGCGGATTGGATCGCTCTAATGAATACATGTAGGTATATATATGTATGGAATGCAACAACATCGATGGATAATTATAATGATGTGTGAATATGATTACATGAAAACGAATTTTAACAAAATGCAACTTGGATATTTAAGTATTGGCGCAAACTTGTTATTATTATATTATGTTCTATAGATGTTATGACATAAATAATAATGAAACTCGAAATAATAAAAATATAACAGAATATTAAAATATTATGTTATGTTGGGACAATAATGTTGAGCGAGTATTTCTCAAGTGGATGCATCGGTGAATTATGTGCTTGCATGTACTATTATTATTGATGACATGAATAGAGGAACACAGTTGGCGAGGTACCTATGACCTATCGGAATAAACAGGGGCGGACTCGAAAGTTGGAATTAAATAATTATGAAAAATGATTAGAAAATAAAAAATTGTTTGTGAGATAATGCCTCATCCATTTTGTCTTCAGCATGATCACAAGGGGGGGATGTGATGAAATGAATATATACAAGATTGTAAATATTATTTTAGATTGTAAATTTAATATTATTATTTTCGTATACCTAGATGGAATATTTGTAGTAGGTAATTAATATAGGAATGAAACTTAGTTTAATTTCAAGTGGATGATGATGATCTATCTATCTATGTAGGAGACAGAGACAGGTATATTTTGGTGTGTGTCATAAAGAGATGGATGTAGTTTTTTTTTTGTTGCTTTGGGTCGACATTTTTCAGTACCTGAAGAGGGAGGATAGATGACTCGTAGCAGTTTAGTTTTGAGCCTGGGAGAGGTGGGACTCAATCATATTAATCTCAGTGTTTGAATTCGATATATTTTAATATTTATTTACCCACCTTCGTAGTAGTTAGTACATTATTTTTTAGTGATATTTCCACAATTGGGAATATATAAAGATCATCCTAAATTACTTTTAATTAGCATTTAAAATCCGTGATGCTGCCAGCTGTCTAAGATAAGATTTTCTTTTAATATTATTAATTTATTATTTATATCTAGGTGTTAGGATACTCTCAGGATGTCTGTTGTCTACAAGGCAATATTTGTACTCAAGGATTTATTATTTTACGGATTTTGAAAACGAAGGAATTATGTGTTATATGTACATTTATTTTCAGTATTATTGTATGTATGTATGTACCTGTGGCTGATTTTATATAGCGCGGTCCGACACATCTAGAACTAGACTAATAACAGTGGCGCACCGCTCTACCCAATATTATACTTTTATTTAATTTACTTTACCATAACGATGGAGTATACAGTTTGAAGAGGAGTTATATGTTGAGAAGGATATTATTTGATTATTAATTTAATTACATATTTTATCGTCGAATGTCATTTGTATTCTACGAACTTACTGGATTTTTCTACTTGTTCAACATGCTGTAATTGCTGCGATATCATGGAAGGAACAAATTTGATATTTTGCATGACACTAATCATAAGTAATATTTATGTATTTATTGGTCTTAATATATTTTTATTTGACTTACATGATACCTAAATTCACCTCACCATAAATATGTAGTCTTTTATAGCTAAATCTTGTCGAGATTACCTTATGGATATGGATCCCTTCTGCCTATCGACACTAGACTAGCTACCTTGTGTCTATAGTGTGGGTTTGATCTATTCGTAACCACATATTTATCATTATTATTATACAATTATGCACGAGACGTATTATGTACTTTGTAGAAACATATACTATATACTAACAATTCCAGTCCTAATCCTGCTTCGAAATGTAGGTGTACCGTTAGCAAGCCCTGCTCCTATCTCTTCGATTCAGCTTTTGAGACAAGGGTCAATATGGGTCTTGCCCCGTTTCCCGCCAGGGTCCTAGACAAAGCTTCTTAACATATATTTATAATTATTCTTATTATATATATAGCTGCATGTTCAAATGAGTATACATATTATATATTATTTTATATATTCGGGATGTAGATTAGTGCACACGGGCTCAAAATGCGGCATGGGACAGTTTGAGACGTGAGGGAGCGGAGGCGGCGCTCCTTCAGCATGGACACAGCATGCTTTCCATGCATTAACAACCAGTAGTTATAGTCTCCGAAAATGATGTCAAAGCAATCGTGTTGAAATTTAATTAATATTTAAAAGTAATAAGGTAATGTTTGGGGTGCGCCACTGTCCTTTCGACGCATCGAATTAGTATCTAGGTATATTGTGGAACACACATGCATTGGCTATAGATACTGTACTATGAAATGGTTATCTTATGTAGGGACATAGATCGGCAACCAGTTACCATACAACATTCTCGTAATGATATAGAATAATATTATTTGAATTTTATGTTATAATGATTGTTAAGTTGTATTTTATGTCTTACTGTGCACTACTTTTATTATGTTATTTTACAGTATCTCAAGGTAAGTGATCTGACGTCAAAGTTGATCTCAGAGTTAATATGTATCATAATTCATGTTTAAATTGTTTTACTGATTTTGTGATTTTGTTGTTCTTTTTGATTATTGAAATGTATATTTCAGGTGACTTATTTTGCGTTTTTAAAAATACACAACGTAGGTAAAATTATCGTCAAAACACAACGTACTGGGTCCAAATCTATGAAAATAGTTAATAGATAAATCGAGACGATCACGAAAGGCCAAAATTCGTTAATTAATTCAATTAGGAATGCGATATTTCGTACGTATATTTGCAACAATGCGAAAATTCATACAATTCTTAGCTAGCTGAATAGGGTTGTCACTTCTAGTTTGGGAATCAATTATTACAGTAGGTATAGTTTAGAAGCTAGGATGTTGCAAATTCGGAGCTTAGAATGGTTTAAAATAGGTAGGATCATCACAATATGTTTAATAAAATCGCCTTTAATTCTATAAATCGTCAAATAAAATTAATAAAAAAGTATGTTTATTGTGTGCTATCTTTGAAATGTTGCAAATAAATGTAATAGATTAAACGTATGCGAGCGATAACAAGAAAACTTTCGAATATTCTTATAAGGTTAGTGAGTGTGGTTTCATGCCACTACTTCTATATACAACATTATAGTTGCTTGATGGCGGAACCAGTTGGCATTGAGGTCCATTGCACAACAGTCTTGATATTATTATTATCATAGTATCATGAATATTGTGACGTCATTCTTGTATCACTTCTACTATTTGCCGGTCCGTTCATTATTATAGACTTCGTCTTTTTCAACCCACACCAATACTCGATAAAAATAATGTATTTGATTAATAAATAACAACTAGTCAATATTGTAAAGTATGTATTGTACGTAATTACAATACTATTTCAATGAAAAGGAATTCGTTTCGCATACAGTACGGCATATTATATCTCTTTAAACGCACGTATTTATACATATGTAATCTACATGCATTCGTTGAATTTCCTAGAAATCACAATGCCATATGGCTCCCAAGTGTCGACATCTCATACATTATCGAAGACACGTGATCTTTTATTTTGTGAGGTCATATTGCTATTTTTTAGTCGTATTTTCACCCACGAGATTCCCAATTATCTGGAAACTCGTTTTCACCACTGTGTCATTGATAACAAAACGTTTTTGTCTCTTAGCAAAAACGCTTAGATTTCTAAAAATATATTTTTAATTCATTGGTTTTAATCACATTAGTCTTCTAATCGGCCAATTCCCGTTTATTTCTGAACGAATGTCTCCTCTAATATTGTTTTTTAATGCCGCACAGTCTTCATACAGTTTATACAATTATGTTCAACCAGACCATCCCTCTATATATTGAGCCATCAATTATTCGGGTTCTACTTTTAGGTCTATATTCCACTTTGTCCAGTTCTTATCTGGAATTTTGAATCGTATAACTTTATAAAAGATTGTCTCTTATAAAAATATAATGTTTAGTTCATTTCGCTAAAAATAATACTACTGAAATAACTGAAATGCACGCATATGAAGATCTCTTGGCTGATTTTTTATGAAACTGAAGTACCTATGTCTGAAATATTGTACTCAAATGACCTTCACCACGTCTCTCGAAGCACAATGCGAAGGCGCAACGTCCTCAATGTTGCTCTTTACTCCGCACGATTCTGCGGTTAGCAGACAAACAGATTCGTCTTTTTTTTTCACCATTAACCGATCCACGGCTCATTGACTATGTAAAGATTCTAATGTCACACGACAAAATAATACTGAATGGTGAAACACATTGGAATTTTTATATTCCGGGAAAAAATGCTCTGACATAATATAAATAGTGATGTCTTATTTGAATAGTGTATTAGATATAAACTGTCATACTCACAACAAAGAAAATGTTTATTTAGACCTGGTTAACTAGACACGTCTAAAGTTAACCATGATTAAATAAAAAAACTTTACTGAAAATAGAATTCGGAATCTTTGGTTAAATTAAATATTAGTCACAAAAAAAGTATTATGGTGCTATGGTACAAAAAAATTGTATTATACACACAATATGTGTTTTGACACATGATATTTATAGGCAACATAAATTGATATTGAAGAGGAATAATTTTAGCCAAGCATAAAATCGGAATAATACTTATATCCGTTTTTAGTGAGGTATCAATGAAGTCTAAAAGTTGGAATATAAGTAATTCCTTGTCTGTGAATGTGGCTTAAAATATTTAAGTAACAATAATTACCTTCAGTGTACATACATTGTTCAGTTGCTAGGTTCTCAATAAACAAATACTGCCTAAACAGCTGAGTTTTTTGTGTATAAATTATATGAGTAATGCCAATACAATGTTGAAAATTTTACAAGTAAATAATGATGTTATGCTGCTAATGAAAACGTGAATTTTGTGACAATTGGGACCAAGATTAAATCGGTTACGTAATCGTGTGCTATATTTAATGGAACACAAGAACAATACATAATATGAATGTTTTATTTAGTATTTATAATCTAGGTTACTTTGAGATATTAGTGTATTAAATCATTAGAAATCATATTCCCTATCAAAGTTGGCCCGTGGTTAGATGGAAGAAATCACTATACTGTATAGTGATAATCTCGCCACTGCACATCGTCCTAGTTTTTAAAATTTTATATTATTTTGTTAACACTGTTATGTAATGATGATGTGCAAAAAGAATAAATAAATATATTATAAGAGTTAATAAATATACTATAAGAGTTCGTCGGTAGCCTGGAGGTAGAGTCTCGGCCTTCAGAACAAGGGGTCCGGGGTTCGATCCCAGGTGCCGGCAAACTCCCCTTTCACGTCACAAGCTTTTAGCTTACTGTGAAAGGTGTATAAGGTTGTATTTGGGTTTATAACAAAAACCCAGATATATCTTTTTTTAAAAGATTTTTTTTTTATTTAAAATATAATATTCTTTATGTGCAGTAAATGGCAAAGTAAATGTACTTTGTTTTCACGCCGTGTCCCAAGTGGGGTAGGCAGAGAGAACGGAACGCCATATAGATCTATCTTTACACACTCCTTTCGCTTGCTTCTTCTACATTCATATAATTTCTCATGCACGCAAGTCGGTTCCTCTTACTCAACACACGTCTGTCCTTGAGAATTTGATCCACGTGATTCTCGGACACTCGCGCTTCCTCACACCCCTTCTTCCAGACAAGTATATCCTCTTTGTCATTATTTTTCCGTTCATTCGTTCAACATGTCCAAAAAATCGTAACTTATTTCCGCGCATTATGTCCACAACACTCTTCTTGCGTGCGCTCATTCTTCGAATATCCTCATCTTCACTCTAAAATATAATATTCTTTATGTACATTTATCGGCAAAGAAAAGGTATTTTACTCTTATCTGTAAATTTACATGTCCACTGCAAAAAGCGAGCGTTCGTAAAACATCTCAAATACCACAATTCAGTTTTTTGTCACCTTTACTGAATGTTAATTTTTTTATTAGTACAGAGAGGATGACTTGTATTTTATTACATCTATTGTCAATCCAACTTGTGGAAGATGCTATGATGATAAAAATAGATTGATTATTAAAAACTTGAGTATATATTATTAAGTAAAAAACAATGTTATTCATATTAATTGTCAACATATTGTGTAACGACTGTTTGATTCTAAATATTGTAAAAATAAAAAATAAAATAAATAAATAAATATTTTTTTTTTACATGAGTTTACATAAGGTTAAACTAATATTTGGGTAGGTATAAATAAAATGATCAATTTAACTAGATTTAATTGTAGTTACTTACATGCCGATTAACTATTAAGTTTAATTTTAATATTAAATAAAAGGCTCTAATGGCATCGATTTGAAAAGGATTTAATCTTCCGATGATATAATAAATCTCATACATACGGAAGAATATTGAAAATCGTTAATTTTTATATCAGATATTTAGGCGCAATTACTTAGAGTATGTAGGTATTTGTAAACATTAGTGATTATCTTCTAATATACAAAAGCAATACATCCATTGTAATGTTTTATCAAACGTAGTTTTTGATTACGAATATAAGTAATTAATTATAAAATAAACAGAAAAATGCTATTATTTATAAGACATTATCATGATTACATGTAATTTATCATCCGTAGAATATGTACGCTATTTATAACTAAATACAAGCGATATTGTTTTAAATTAAGATGAATTAAAATATATAGGCACCGTCTATAATGGCACTATGGGTAGTCGAATCATGATGGGTATATTTTTTTTGTTGTGAATAGTTAATTAGTGAAAAATTACATGGGAGATATTACATTGGGATAGAACAGAGTTCATCGATATAATTTGTAATATTTATTTATTTATTTATTTATTACTAAAAATTAACATTGTAAAAATAATACACTCATAAAAAACTCTGTTGACTTCTGATTTAAAGACCCCAGACAGCAATTATAATATCACGGCATCATCTAGAAGTGGGATAGACAATGAACTAACTATATGTAATAGATATTCAGATCGTTTTTCCATGTCATTAAAAATAAGATACTCTTTATCGGTATCAAACTTCAATATATAGTGAATTGAAGGTATTATAAAGGTCTTGTGTGTTTTCCAAATACCCACCTTTTAGAAAATTGTGATTAATTGCGAAAGTCGCTCAGTCACTCCTTGAAGGAGTTCTCTTTTTCCAGGAACTCAACGTCAAATAAATCTAACTTATTAAATAAGCTTTTCTACTACTATAACAAGGATTCCGACTGCCCGGACGTACCTCTTTCATAATAAATTGTTCATATGAGAACGATATCAAAGTGCTAAAAATGTCGAGGGAAGAGATGCTTAATTGGCGCAATGACGACCTGAATGGAGGATGCTGCTTTTGGCCCTGTGAGGACTTTTGGATGGCAGGATATTGGAGTTTACTTCTACTACACCATCATGAAATCTCCCAGAAGTAAGACTGCAAGTTGCAACAGATTACTATATGTAAATAATTTTACACGTTGTTCTCTTCGAGCCGAATATTCCATCTAAACTTCCATAATACTACAATATGATATTATGTAGGTATAGTTCAAACTGAGATTATCCATAGCAAATATCTAAGTCAAGATTATTGTCATCATATAAGTATGTCACATAAAGTAAAAAATCTCCTATACTCCAATACGTGTGCGTCTTAGACTATTGTCAATAGAAAAACAATTGGCTATTATGCGTAGGAAACAATGTTCACACAACTTTTACTGAATATTCCCAAGACCTTCAAAAGCAATTTATAAATATTTATGAATATGTAAATCTGATAGATTTGCCAAATAAATTTATCATACATTATATTTAATCACTTTCCTTACTATTGTTTCAATCAATAAAATTTAAGACAATGCCGTTTTTAAATGCAAAACAAAGTGTTTAACATTTCCATTGTGAATAATGGTGATTTTACCTATATGAGTATAGACTACAAATTGACGAGGAAACGGGCGAAAAATGTTGAATGGTAAAATTTCATTGAATGTAAAGTTTACTTAGTTTTAGTTCTAATGACATTTACTTTACATAACTCAAAATTTGATTGAGATAATTAAATGTTCTGGTTCACAGGTTTGACATGGAGAAGGTAATGGACATTTATTATTTTTGACTTAGCGATGAGATATGTTACATATTTGCACGGAAAAGACGACTGCTTTATCTATTACTTGAAAGATAGGTAATATTATTCACAATTATCAATATTGGTGTTTTCATACAAATGTGTTTCAAGATCCTTGAATTTACACAAATCTTACGCATTAATATTTAGGTCACTCGTGTTCACACATTGTCTAGACATCAATGTAAAACAAAGTACAAATGATAATACATCAAAGATACCAAAAAGCAATTGGTATAAATTTATGCGTCTTAATAATTATCATATTCATTCATAGTTTTTAATATTTAATGGAAAAACAGATACCTTAACCAATCACAGATGATGTCAAAAACGAGCACTGTTTTGAAAAGGAAAAATTTAATTGACTCGAGCAGACCATGCCACACTTGTTGGAGTGTCCATAGTCCCCTGTCACACACACTATGGAGGATATATTTGACGCATCACCACGTGCTGTGCTTTTTGTACACTGGAGATCAGTTTGATTGTTTTTTTTCTGGGTTTCGACACGATAAATAATAAATAATTGACTCAAAATCTATTTGAATGGATGAGGTTAATGTGGTCACAAAGAAGAGTGATAAAGAGTTAAAGAGAAACGCGTAATCAAATTTCTTCATTGGTTTGTCAAGATTTGTTAAAGCTTTAGTTAAACTCAAAAAAGAATAAAGGTGTTTTGTGTTTTACCACGTAGATATAATATTCATCAAGTCGCCGCACCGTGAGACCTCCCGGTACTAAAATACATCTTATTTCATCATTTAACTATTGGCATAGTACGCTATTTGTATGCTATCGAACATATTGGATTTGCTAACAAAGCACATGCTTGGAATACGTATTGCAATATTACATACGCATTTGTATTTAATAATCGGTAGTATGGAGTTGTAAGGTTGAGTAAGAAAATGTTGTAGTAGTTTGCAAATATGTCGTATGTCCGTACCATTGAAAGGAAAACATGAAGTTTAAAAATACAGCCATGTCTCAAAACAATGTTTATTGGAAATTGAGAAATGTTGAACCAGCCGTTTTGTTTTGTGCACTTTCACAAATATTGCTAATAATATTACGACTAAGCAGCGTGCTTGCTTTGCTCATAGCGATCCTTCTATTCTACTGAAATACTGAAAGTAAAAAAGTAATGGATTCAAATTAATTTGTTATTTTATTTTAGTTATTACGATTCAAAATATATAGATATATAGATACTCTTAATCGTATTTAAAATCATGTTGTATCTAATGTTAGCCAAAAATTTTGCTAGGTATGAGGTGGTAGAAATAAATCTGTATCGCTTTTTGAATATAATAAATACCTAAATAATGGAATAAACAGAATTATAATTAATCGCAGTAAGTACATGTACAATGTAATTTGTCTTATTCTCAATGTAATGTAAATACGATTCCATTCCATATTATTTATACAAGTATCCACAGACTACAAAAGCCTTATATGTAATTACAGATCTAAATAATGATAGCGACCAACAGTCATCACAGAGTTAGTAACTTACCATTGTATCCGCATACAAAAGTATTAGAGATATTAATTATATTATCTTAAAATATTACCCATAATGGATAGTTTATCCAATCTTAAAAGTTTAATCTTTGTCTTATCCTTTATTATCATTTTATCTTTCCTTCTTCTCATTCAAGAGAAACCTTTTAAGTGAGTATAAAATTCAAAATTATTGTACAGATGCATCAAGCAAGCAAAGTATAGATAGTAATTTATATGACATCAATGAAATTCAGATGTTCTGAGTGTTGTCAAATTGATTATGTAGTAAAATGTTTCTTTAAAAAGTAAATAGCTGTAAATATTTTTATAACAAGTTTAATTTACTCTACTCTACTATATTTGCACCTGTTTACTAGTGGATGAAAGCCTCTTAATATGGAGTTACTTATTTCTATCTTCAGCCAACTTCTTTTTTTCTGAATTCCACTATATTCTCTTCTCACTACCGCTCCATCTTGTTAATAACTTTACAAAATTAAAAAAAAATATTCTATATTCTGTTGAAAATATTTCAAAATGTGTAATTTTCAGTATATAGATAAAACATATAACAACATGTCACAAAATTGCATTTTACTTATAGTAAACATTTGGATAATCACAAGACCGATAATACTTTGAAGTAAATAACATTCCACGTACATTATAATTACGTTAGACCCATCATCATTGCAATTATTGTAAGAACTAGATGTCTTGAGATTCACTAAGAATAATAATGTTGATGATAATAATATTATGTATTTTCTAACATTGTTGGTGATTTACTTATATTGTAGGTGCTTATCATTGTTCTGTTCTTCCTTGATGTTATCATCTGATATTAAGTTGATTACATACTATTACAGTGAGACTCATCAAATGATCAAGGATACAACTGCTGGCAAGTTATGTACCAACGTTATTTTAAAATTATTAGATATATTAAAAACGAAACTATATTATCAACTTAATAATACGATATAGCCGCTTGTTGTTGTATTGATTAGATAGATACCATGGGGTTAAATGATACCCCAAACTCAATTCCATAAAATATAAAGGGTGATAGGTATGATCAAAGAAGTACATATGTAAAGATAGATCAACATGCCATTCCGTTCTCTCTGCCTACCTCACTTGGGACAAACACGGCGAGAGTATATAGAACGATTGATTAGTTATGTATCATTTTCACATGCAAGGTTATAATCAAAATACCTGGTACGTGGTTTTTCACTTCGAAAAATTACGTTGTATGTAGGTATATTATGCAATATAAGATAAAAGTTGGAAATTTCCAAACTTATGTATTAAGATGTCGCTTATCGAATGTCTACCTTTTCATTGCAAAAAAATCATGAGAGCTGATAAAAAATATTAATAAAAATAATCTGCTTAACTGATCAATCAGTTAAGCAGATTCTTCACAGAATCAATCTTCACAGAACTTATTGCCACAAATTTATTTATATATTTTTATTATTATTATTATTCACAGAACTTATTGCCAAAAATTTATTTATATATTTTTATTATTATTATTATTCACAGAACTTATTGCCACAAATTTATTTATATATTTTATTCTTTTCTGAACATATGTTACCTATCTAACAAGGTTCATAAACATATTTAAGGACATATTTAAGAACACGTTTGAACAAAATAAAATTAAGCAAATCTGATGAAAAAATAATCCTCGTTCGCTACCTTCGGGTTAAATAATAAACTTTTGGTTAATTATTTTATTATTGTTCATAATAATCATCAACCATGAATATTTTAGTATTATTGTTATTTTAGAAGTCTAGACAATCAAGTAGATAAAATTATTTATGTTATACAATAAAATTACTGATAAACTATATCCTAAAGTAACCAAATTTAATGAGACTCAAGCAATATTAGGTATATTATAAATAGTAAAGTATTAATCGTATACAATTCCTCAAATTTCCTTGTTTTTTATACATTTCCTTATATTTTTAGGTCAAATGGCTTGATGACATAAGGAAAAGCTTCAGAATGGAAGTGGATGAATTGTTGTCAGAAAATAGTTGAAGAAGAAAAAAGATCAACAGTGTTCATTAAAGACTTATTAGAAATAAAGCAAATGATATCAAAGGAAGGAGTTTTAAACTAAAACGAATGCAAATTAGGTAACTGTTCCTAATCATGACAGAAACGTAATCGTATGAGAATCTAATATTGTGTTGTATCAATCTTGCCAAGTTCCTTGACCAAGTTATGTATACAAAATGTTAAGTTTTTAATTTGTTTAAAGAAATAGAACACACCTTTATGACGCAATTTTGGATATTTAAAATAGCTATTGGCAAGACATAATAGTAATATGATAAAAATATACCCATTTTGCCTACTTTAAATATTCAGGGATAATAGACTTCCTTTTCATTTATTTTTGAGAGATAGGAAGACTCTGCTATATACGCAGTCATTTTTCTACCGCTTCAGTCTTATATCTGTGTATATGTACGTTTCATTTTACCTAGAGTTGGGATTGAAAGCATTTTTATACGGTGACATCATTGGTTATTTATAACTCGATGATGTTTTCACGTATCGGATGAAATGTTATTTTATTTATTATGTTTCTACCTGTAAAATACACAGGAAATTGGGTAAGATTCAAGTTCATGGGTACACTTGAATTTTGCTAATTATGTGTTGCCACATGTGATATTATACTTTACATTTTTGAGTTCGGAGGCATTTTTAGATAGTGACATCATTATTCTGTTATTTATAACACCTTTTTCAGGTGGATCTGATGAAATCTGTCAAATACACAGGATTAAATTTAAGCTTATACGAGAACATTAGAATTTTACTCACGATAATTTTAGTTTCGATGCAAACAGCAATAAAGAAAATAAATTCTTCCCTACTTGTAAAACAAAAAAACCACAGTGTTAACGCAAAATTTACAATCTCATTTTTAATATTTTAGTTACAAACACACATAAAAGTTTAAAAATTATATGGATTTGTATGAACTAACATCAAAGTATTCTCTCATAAAACATAAAACTATTCTACTTCAATCCCTACACCCACCCCTCTCCCCCCTCTGTGACCACCTTCAATTTTTGTAAAGCACATTAAAATTATTCAGTACTCTTGAGAATGCCCATTGAAGTGGGCGAAAACGTTAGAGTTTAAATAAATATAGTGAAAATATAACAGTGTTTTTAATTATTTATAAATTATTTAAAAGTATAGAATGCCTATCTCCACATAATAATCAAATATTTTTTAGGTATATCATGATTATAAAATGATTCTTTAAACTATAATAAAATTACATTTCGGTGACAGCAATATTGTTACAAATATAACCTAAAAGAAATAGTCAAAAAGTTCCCTAAGTTGTCATGGCAGTTGCATTCTAGATTACATCACCTTCGTCATGGAAAAGTGTTGAAATAAAGCCGAACTATAATACTTTCATTATACTTATATGACGAGTTCCTGTATACATTTATATCTATGTATAATGCCGTAGTTGTTAATTATAAATGCAGCCGGCGTTTTCATGAAGAAGAAATGAACAATACGCCACACGAAGACTTAACGTCATGTTTCGAATAAATATATCATAATAAGAGGTAGTATGTAGTATACAGGTATTAATAATAATAATAATACTTAGACACAAATTGTCAATAGCTTCACAGCGTGCTCAAGTAATACGAAGAAGAAGTACATGTTAAAGTTTATTATACATAGATCCGGGATAGAGTCACTTGATTATACTTCTACAACAGTTTATGGTAATGATGTAAATTGAAGGAGACCCACTCACCATCCGGATAAATGGAAGTCTGGAGACTTCCATTTATCCGTAATTCTACACTTAAAAAATCACCACTGAAGGTAATTAAGTCATCATCATAATCATCGGCCTCAACGCTCCTCTTGAGAGCACAGGGCAGAAACCAGTTACCTCTTTCCACGACATTCCTCGCGCTCTGATGTCATTGTCATAGGAACGGTGTATTGTGAAAGAGGGACACCCAGTGGACTGAAGATAATAATGCAGGTAAAATATAAATTTCCAAGAGGTTTCTGAACTTCTGGTTAATTTGATTACCTACGAAAACATTTAAAAGTATATTTATAAGAAGTAGTAAGCAATAAACTATTAAATTAGAGTAGAGATCTGAAACTCTGCAACAACTTAATAAATTTATTGTTTAGAATTATTTACAGCAATTTATAAAGTTTATTATTTTCTCGATGACACTTAACTGCTTAGTAAAAAACATCACTTCTTCCAAAAGAAATTTATGGTCATGTAAGTTGCGACGACATTTCTACAGGAATTCGACAATGTTTGTTACAAAAATGATTTTTGTCATGCATGCTGTTAATTCGTTTGCTATTTTGTTTCTCGTAGCATATGCGATAAATACCTAATAAACCTAAACAGCTAATGATATTTTTCTACAATGTCTTAGACCGTGAAACTACCGGTTTTGCTAATGACATTACCAACTGTTAGTGACATCACGTCGCATTCTTTAATTCCCTTCCCATTATTTATACACCCAATGAAAAAAAATATTACGTTTGTTAATAATACATACCTACCTAAGAGATATTATCCATTATTGATGTTGAAGTGTCAGGTTTCGCGTCTCATCATTATTTTTAGCATTGGCAAAACTACTATCGTTTTACAGCAAAAAATATTATATCTTCATATTTTTAATGCAATAATATCAGTGTGCGATACTTTTTTACCTCAATTATACATTTTATTTTACAAAATTGTCATTTTGAAGTGAAATTTTTGATTTAAAAAATACATAATATTTTCGAAATACCCACGCGTTGAGATCATTGCCATACATGTACAGCGACAGTCATAATAATTAATTCATACGTTACATTATGATTATTTGTATTTCGGAGAAACTCTAGTTGTCGCTTTCGAAATGTGTTATAATACTTAAAATAATACTTTACACACACACACACACCTCCATTAACCACCACAAATACATGCACACAGAACGAGAACGGCGACGACATTGTTCCATATTGTTCATACGTTCATAATATTATTCTTAACTCTAGGGTTTACACATATGGTGAGATTTAAGTCGAATTACTCTGCAATCTGTATATTATGTTTTTTCTCACATTTTATCATGGTTAAATATTTGTTGAGACCCTTATACGAATTAGGCGATAAGCATCGCTAACTTTAATGACTAAAATTTAACAAGTCAATTTTTAGTGTGATGACTTACGTAAAAAAATGTTTTATTCTTAACCAATTGTAGTCCTAAACCAAGTTTTACATACAATTGAAACTTTAGTGTATCACATATTGCTCGTTTTTTAAATGTTTTATTGTAGACGAGCGTACACATTAATATTGTTTATCAATCATTGGACGTGGGTGATTGGAAGAAAGTGCTTTATAGTTATAAGTTTGACAATTGTACCTCATGCATTTTTTTAAAGGTGTAAACCCAAGTTATAAACCCAAAAACAATCTAATCACCTTTCACAGTAAGTTGAAAGCTTCTGTAGTAAAAAAGAAGTTTGCTGGCACTTCATTTTGTCGTTCGTAATTAAGACGTTAATAAAATGACAAAAAAATCTTCAAGTTGCGTGGAAGTATTTTTTTTTATCAAAGCTGTGAGATCAAAGTAATCGAATTAAATTTTGAAGTATATAAAAACGTTTAAAGTTAACATACAGACATACCTATGATAAATAATAATGTATATATATTTGTCCGTAAGATACTTACTAGTAAAAGTTTTATTCATTGGTATACATGTTATACAAACACAGATACATAAAGTTAAGTGTTAATATATATTATGGGTGTGTTATATTATTATTGTAAGAGTATAGGTGCACTATGCTACAGACACTTTAAAATGTTCATTACGAGTCTGTATTGTAGGAATTAGATGTGTATGTGTGTAGACCAGGGATGTTGCGGATGTCAATTTTTATACATCCGCGAATGTGAATGCGGATGCGGATTTTTGAAGGCTCACATCCGCGGATGCGGATGCGAATGCGGATGCGGATGTTTAAGATGTTATAGAAAAAAAAGTAGGAACTATCTTAGTTGGTAGGCCCCACTGTCAAATATGTGACGAAATTTTTGCTACAATAATATTATGGATTTTTTGTAGAAATATTTTTTTTCTTCTTTGTTATTTGCAAAAATAAAATAAAACCGGCAAAAATAAAAATGCGTCGGATCTGACACCATTATTTTCGTTCCCATTGGTTAATGTCAAGTGCAAACGGCACGCGCCATTCGCCGGCCCCGCCTCATTTCTTTCTTGTCGCAAATTGTCTTACATCCGCATCCGCATGAACATCCGCATCGATTATTGCGGATGCGGATGCGGATGCAGATGTCCAAATACATGCGGAAGCTCCGCATTTGCGGATGCGGATGCGAATATTCGCAACATCCCTGGTGTAGACTGTAGGTATGTTAGCAGACAATGCCGTAGAAGGCATTATGACAAACCGACATATATTATAACATAATATTAGATATTTATATGTAGCTTATACAAAAATATTATTACAATTTTCATCATGAAATTCCTATAAATCATTTGAATCCGTGATATGTACCAGGTACCTACATATGTTACAAATGAATAAATAAATAAATTGCATTTAAAAAAAAGCTCAACTTAACCATATCCCTTCCCCTCCCTCCCCTCACCCCTATATATGAATATTTATATGTATATATGTGTATGTATATGTGTATATATATGGGTGTGTGTATGTATATGTGTATTTGTGTTTGATCTATTTATATTGTTTTGTTATGCTTTTTGTTTTTGGTGCTTATGCCTTCTTTGGTTGTATGTACCTATATATATTTTACTTGTTTTTTATTACGTCTTTTCTTTTTCTTTTGTGTACTTGGATGTGTACATCAATTTTAATTGTGTCTTGTATCTCTCTCACTTTTGGTTGGTTGGTAGAAATTGCCTAAAGGCAATAAATCCGCCATTTGTGTTATATTGTTTATTCCACAATAAAGATTATTTTATTTTATTTTATTTTATTTTATAAAATCTTTGAATCGGTAAGGTGAGAAAGGTAACATTATATTATATAAATGCTACTTTTTTAAATGTCTTGATTTGTTGGTATCATAAATGACGAATGTCAAATTATTTTTCATCTTGCTTGTTCTGTAGAGACTATAGATCTTTACCAAGTGTGCTGGCGTACATTATCATTTGTGGCATGCTCATACCACTTAACATCCAAACCCCTTTTATGACACTTATTTTCAAAACTTAGTAACTTCCGCTCTTGAGCTATGGTTAGGTGTCAAGACTTATAGCCATATAAATGACAGATACTTAAAAATATAGTAACAATGTCCAAAATATCCAGATTTGTTTTCAAGTTTTACCTTTCATGCACTTCAACCTTAATAGTCTGACTATATGCAGGTATAATAATATTTTACAGAACAATAAAATAATATAATGCAGACGATTATTTATAATATTTGTAGTGACGACGATGTGACTTGTACTTAACACTTTTCAAGGAATTCAATACTTTCAGACAACAAACAAAATGAATAATAACAAGAGCATATTACATAGTTATTGTTTTCGCTGGCAATATTATGAATTATTGCTACATATCTTTTATTTTGCATATTTCTTATTGTGGATGATAATGTTTGAATGTAGGTTGCACAATGAAATATTATATATCTACCTAACTTCATAATTTGTATCGATATGCACCTTTGTGATTTAAATTTAATGCATACTTATTTATTCTCTAAAGAGTGCAATGAAGCATAAACTTAAATTCCATTATTTAAAACTAAAATAGCAAATATCGCAGTTTTTTCTAATCTATTAGTTAAAATACTCTCAAGTTTTTGAATGTTTTTTTTTATTCCAGACTCCTTGATGTCGGTGACCATTTAAAAGAATCTCTTTCTGTCTCAAGTCCCTCCATTCCTAAGATTCCTGTCTAGTTTCACTGAGAATAGGTATCTCACGTCAAGAATTTAAACTGCGGATGTGGGCTAGAGGATTATGATCTGCAGAACACATAAGAAATTAAAGATTATCTCATACATCGAAGTGTAAAAAGATGCAAAACTCGTCTTTTAATCAATCCAACTCAGGATTGAACCCAGAGAAAGAGAAAAATTGTGTCGATACTAAATAACCGAAATTATTTGAAAAAGCGAGTTAGTCTTTTCTTATATAATACTATACTATACCCTCACGCCGTATCCCAGGTGGGGTAGGCAGAGAGAACGGAACGCCATGTCGCTCTATCCTTACATACTTCTTTCGCTTCCTCTACATTCATCCAGTTTCTCATACATGCACGCCGATTCCTCTTACTTAACACGCGACCGTCCTTGAAAATTTGATCCACGTGGTTAAGCCACGTAGTTCTTGGACGTCCGCGCTTTCTCACACCCTCTCTTTCAGATAAATACATCCTCTTCGTCAATCTTATATACTGTACAGATTGAATATTTTATTTATAACAAAAATATTCATAAATCTGATTATGTACCTACTCCATTCACAGCAGACATCCTGTTGCTCGCAAGAGCTGAGTAAATTCCTTTATAATAGGATGTTGTTGTCTATGGAATCGAAGATGAATCGCTGTGTGAAACATTCAAAGAGAGAAAACGCATTAAACCGGTCAAGTGCGAAACCCAACAGCATCATCATTGTCTAGCGTACAATAGGCAGAAGATACTTCATAACAACGTATTCTTGTAATACAATGTACGTAATTTGTATACTATCTTTTCTTTTGTATTCTTACATGTAAATGTGAAATTTATTACAAATTCAATTGTACCTAAAAGTTTCTGTGGTTGTAAATTATTGTAAATACAATTTATCGTGTACCTTGGTATGTGGGTAAATGCAAGTCAACTAATAGATATAGGTAGGTACGTATGTATTATCACATACATCTTTCTATAAAATGTTATGTAAGTGGTCGTTAAAATATCACAGTTTTATAATATTTTTGATTCTGAACTCAAATTGAATCTTGAAAATGGTTGAAAATGTTTAAATAAATCTCCTAATGCAAGGCTTTTGCATTGCATGCAAACTGAAGTGATGAAAAATGTTTTCAAAGAACTATCAATGTATGAAATTTGGAGTTATGAAAGGAAGAAAAAAGCTAAAGAGAACAAATAATATCTTCTTATACCAGATTTAACAGAAAAGTGAAATATATAAAACAATTTTTTTATTCTACTCATTCGATTTATTCACAAAACAGACGTCTTTCGTCTTGTTAGGACATTGTCGATCTTTGACGTTTCTCTCGTGAGTAAATCGTATAGGTAGTAGAATAAAACATTTGTTATATTTATTTCATTATGGAATTCTACCACACATAGTGAATAACAGAAAAGAAAATTATTTTAACTTTGCACAAACAGACGCAATTTGATTTTCGAAAGCAATATATTATGTATTTTTACAATAGGTACTTATATAAATGTTGCAGATTTTGTTTGCAAGAAAGGATCATTGAAAAACCATAAAATATTGTAAGATTTACACATAAAACCATAACATTCCTATTCCTTGTGTATATTAACTTTACACCGTCTAATACTTTACGATACGTAATATTTCTTCTCACAAACTGGCAACAATGTTGAGAGATTGGATTGTTTTCTATGAAACTTAATTGACTTTTGTTTGAGAAAACAAAATACTTACATATTATTATTGTTTTAAGTAGATACTACATATTATTTTATAGCAATGTGATTTATGGCTGTTCCCTTTCATAAAACGATTGACTATGCAAGTGCACTCGTTTCATAAAACTAGATCTATAAAATTTGTTCTACATGCTATTAATATGTTACTTAATGCTTTTTACAACATCGTATAAGAGTGAAATATATCTACAAATGTTCGCTTGAAATGCAGAAAAAGAAAAATATTTTTTTGTGTTGAATGCAATTTAGAATTCTGAAATAAATTTATATTTGTAGGTACCTACCTACATATCAACTGTCAAGTTTCATAAGTTAACAAATCGAAATGTATTATATTCGAGAATTCGCAATTTTTAGAATTTTGGTATACCTATTTAATTAAATCATAAACACATCAGAAAGTGAAATATACCAGATCATAATAGCGCTATCAAAGACATACGTTGTCTTTGTTCCACAGTTTAATAGTAAGTTAGACAATTCAAAGTATTTATTTGTGGAATTGAAAAAAGTTTAATATTTTATTTCCATTACCAAATATATTTTCATATTTTCAATATAATATGATTATCTTCACAAATAATTTTATTTCTAAAAACCTACTTAAATAATAATTTCTCAAACGTGAGGAACAAAGCGATCTCCTCAAATTTCGTTAAGATTTTCAAGCATGTTCCTGAGAAATATTTTTATCTCACGCTGCATTACATTCGTGGCATATAAGTATTTATTCTATTGAACAGTAAATAGGTATATGTAATATCACGAGGCATACATATGTGGAAACTCTTATAATAAATATTTAATTTCATATCATCTCTAAAAATCACAGCATAAACTTTAAGTCTTAAAGCAGTAAGTATGTATATATAAGTTCTCGAGTGAATGCACTTTCTAAGGCTGTCTGACGCTGCACAATCACTATTATATTTTTATTATGACTAAAGATCAGATATGAGATGAAATAATTTATAGTTTTTATAGCCCGCACGATGTAACACGAATGAAAGATAACAATTTTTCACCTGATTTACTGAATTTGATTTCATCTTTGATGTGTGATATATTATCGTACCATGAACAAACCAGACGTTTAATATATACTTAACATTTAAACAAAAACTCACAAAGGAAAAAGATAGCATTGGTATTAATTGTTTATATAGTTGATTCATTAATTTCTGTATGATAGAAATTTCTGTCAACAGAACGAATATTACTTTTGTGATGAAACTTTTTGCGATAGGTATTATTGCAAGATAACGAACTTTAACGAACCAATACACTTTTAAGAACGTTATTTAATGCTAAGAACAGATGTTTAATGTACACATATGATTGTTTACAAACTTCCGTCCGTATCACATTTTAGGTACATATTTTTTTTATTGTGAATGAATTTTATTGTATTGAATATTTCCATCAAATTTTGAAAAATGTACCACAGCGAGCTGTATTGTATGTGATACTAACTAAATTGTTTCGGAAACATATGCAACGTACCTTCTAAAAAAAACTAGTTTTAATCGATCTATGAAAATTTAAATGCTGAGTATATCAATATTATATTTAACTATAAATCATTATCAAATCGTCTAAAATTAAATACGTAAGCAAGAAAACTGTATCTTTTATTCCTAAGTTCAAGAAATTGCCACTGATCTTTTGATTACGTCAATCTTATTGTATTCATGAAAATGTTTTTTTCATAAAAGGTGCTTTATTAATTCGTGTATACGAAAAAAAAAGAAATAACGTGTTTACGGTCGATGATTATTGATAAACACGACAGCTGATTCCAATCAACTGAAATAAATACTAAAAAGCCTTTTAAATCAAACAGATTTTTTGTTCGCACATTAGCGGAAAATGTTAAGTAGCCAACTAGGTACAATATGAACACTACTCAATTGCTTTGTGCTATAAAAAAAACTTAATGACATTAATTTTGATACAACCGTTTTAAGATAAATATATATCTTTTTTATTATATAAAATATTTTCAAGGATATATAATTATATTGAAATCATGACGATTATAATTATTTCATGTGACGGTATTTTAAAACATCACTTTTGTTTTCAAAATATCCCACGCATGCGCCAATAAGGCAGCAGCGATTGAATATACAGAATAAAAATAAAATTGATACATACTGCCATAGATGTAAAGATAATTGTATTAAGGATGTCGCTTTTAACATCTCATCGAAAAAATGACAAAATGATGAAATCTTAAAACGTGTGTGGGCTTGACATCGTTTCCTTATACGTGCCAATAGTAGTTTCGATGTTTCGATAATAATAATAATTGTTTAGATATTTTATTTATTTTCATAATTTCCACACACTTTTTTAGAAATGACTATGTAAAAAAACATAATCTAAATGTCATGACATATATTTTTCCTCTCTAATATCAACAATTAAATTCAATAAAAGGAATTATTACCATCAATAAAATTTAATAAAACGTAATTTTTATGATATATATTTAGTTCTAAAATAAAAAATTATGTCGTAATTTGCTATAATTTGACAATACCATGAATTGAAATTTGCACACAATAAAAACATTAAATTAATATGATGATTAAACTGGAGTTTTATTTAACGTATGCTGGAAATAATCGAACTAATATGGGAAAATGTTGCAAAAGTTATCGATAATTAGCTGAATCACCAGACAATCACATACAATAATACCCCTCCCACTACCCCTCCCACTACCTGCACCTTTCTCACCACATGAACAACAACCCTCACAATTTTTAGATTTCAGTTTCCCTGAAGATGCCTACAAGTATAGGCGAAAACGTTCGGTATTTAACCTAACATAGTGGAGATTAAACAGTGCTCAATAATATATTTTTATATTTTATTTATAAAATTAAAAATGGATTTCCACAGCGTAAACACAAAAACTCTTGAATTATTAATATAAAATCAATATTTTTTTTAGCAATATTCGAGTCAATGTTTATTTTTCAACACCATTTTATCGATTCAAATTTACCTAAATATTAGAATCGACGATACATTTTTAGAGATAACATTATAATTCGATGTTTATATTTCGATTGTCAACTCATTAGTTAATAAGATTTTGTTGGCATACGTATTATACGTATGCCAACAAAATCTATAATAGCACATAGACTATTTATATAGTAAAAACGAGAATGCAAGACAAGACATATGATTACGTACTAAATGTATGAAATGAATAACAATCAAGGTCTGAGACTCCCACATACGATTCGTTTTCAATATTGCGATTGCGATAGCGTCATTGGAAATCAAGATACTAAGTACATAATGAATTACACACACATTCTGTAGTGGGTAGGTAGGAATTCAGTGTCTCAATACATAAATAGAGGCAACCTCAAATAATACGACTTCGTAAATTATTGTATTGATGATAAATGGAAGAAGATATACATGATTTTTTTCATAGTGCCGTCTTCTCTGCGGAAATTGACAATAATCAGAGCTTTATCCACCTTGTCGACTGCAGTCCTGAACAAATATATGGTGGTATTTCTGAACCAATGAATTGTCATATATTGTGCAGCCAAACGATTCTTCTCCAACTTGATCTTTTTCTTCCTGTATACATAGGTATTATTTGTTCGTTATTTAGAGCAGAAATTATTATCAATATATTTCTTGAGTCCTAATAGTTTTTTTTATGATTTATTTCTGCTGCATGTTCTTAAACTAAAAATAACAACAAAAAAATCTTATTACTATAAAGGGCTAGTTTTATTATTAAGTTTATAATGTGTTTGTCTTAAAAACGATACAAAAAATGCACATAAATCTCTCACTATCTGTACCATCTCTTATAAATAGGGTGGCCAGTAGATTGGCTGAATGTAATAAACAAGCAAGCTTTCGTCTTTGTGCTAGTTAAAATAAGCCATTTCAGACAAGAGCACACACTTTTTAGTATAACCAAATATCTACTTCTACAAGAATAATATTTCACTAAACACGTCAAAATAATACATTATTACTATTCAAGGTAGTATGCTTACTCTAGTACATACGTAGCATATGCTTAGCTAATCAAAATAATTATAAGTAAGCGAGTACAAAAATATGTACTCAACTAGGCTGTTAGTGACATCATCGTAATGTATCTAAAAGGTCGCATTGGCTAATTACCAACTTGTGATCACACTCGCGTTAGTAAAAAGTCCCACGTTGATACCTATTGTAAGAAATCATTTTCTAGCTAATGTTTGATACTATGATGGATAACGCTAGCTACTGTGCAATATAAAGAAATAATAATTGTTATTTATAAAATGTGCAAAGTCTTGTCCATAACAATTAAAATAATGGTATGATTATTATTATTGTGCATCCGCTTACATCATGAGCGTTATTTTAAGCTGTATAAAAATTGAAGCGTATAATTCTAATTTAATTATTGTTTTAAAAAAATTATGGTAGATATATTATACACCTTTTCCAATTAAGCAATTTATTTGTTTAAGGTTAGGTTAAATATTTATAATACGAAAATATTCATCTATTTATTCATAAAAATATGATTTTCTTCAGTCTTTTCACTTACCGTAAAAAAGACGTTGCGGAAGGGAAAACATAAATAATTAAAATAGACAGGTAATATTTTTGTATCATAATTTTATTAAAAGGTTCCCAATAAATTTATAAAATTCAAAACAAAATTAATGCCAGTTTCAATCTAACCATCTTTTAAACATTATTTGGTTTGAATTCTATGATCATTTTTTTATGAATAAAATGAATAGAGTTTATTGACACAATATGGAATTAATATGATTGTATACCAATTATGAAATTTGTGAATCAAATAAATATGACAATAAAGATATCTGATTATTTGAGTTCGAAATTATTTATTATTCATGACATAAATAAAATAATTGTACAACACTTTCATTTATGGTATAATCAGTAAATTTATATGGATTACTGAATTATATTATTTGAATCGTAAGATTAGCTGAATAGAAGACAATAATCATAATTTTTTCATTATTATTTTATAAATACAAATAAATATATTAATCTGCAATTTTCTTGATCGTATTTAGAAATGAAGTACACCTACGCAGAACTATTAAAATTTACATGACGGAATCAAACTGTCAAAGGAACTCATTGGCTTAGATATGTTGCAAGATTACCAATGTAGGTTTGTTCAGTGAATAAAGTTGATTAACATAATATGCAATATAATGTGTACAAGTATTCCAGCCATGCGATAGGATCCTGTGGAGAAATGGTCTTGATGAAGATGACACACGGAACAGAAGAGAATACAACCTTAGGACGAGAAGAGCTGACCCCAAAGCCTTCAGCGGAAATTGGTTGGGATAGTACCAGGAAGAAGAATAAGATGTACAAGTATTAAAGTCCAAGAGTTGCATGAATTAGTTTATCTGCAAAATTTAGCAATAATTTGACTAAAAAAAGAATGTAAAAAACCCAAGGATGTGTCCAGGCTGATTGAAGTCTAACTTACTGTATGAGATACTGTTATGATACAGCAACATATAAATTTATAATATGTTGTTACAATAAAATCAATAATATACAGTTACTTATTGTTAAAATAATATGATCGATGCCCATAATACTACCTTTTATACAATGCTCAAGCTTAAAAACAACTCACGACTTCCGCAGTGTCAGTTACCGGAGCGGGCGGCTACCTTTTACATCAACGAATCAGAGGTAGTTAATATTATTACTTAACGAAAACAAGAATATTAAGTATAAAGCCTTGCACAATAGCTTAAAGGTCAGAAACATATTGAAAAAATGTCGACCCAATTTGAAATTGATAATGTATTATAAACGATTTTATAAATACACCTACATGGTGTTGAAAAATTGATAATATACATAACATGGTATGTAGCTTATACAATAGATGTTATTTTTATTACGTGATGAGTAATCATATTATTATTAGACTATATATTATTATTCAAATAAGGATTACGAAGGTTTTTTCTTCTCTTTCATTATTTTTTTGTTTGAAATGATTGAAAGAGAACCATTTCACTTTCTACGTTTTTTTTTAAATAGAGCAGTCATATTTGGTTTATGATGAATGACATCATAAATATTTAATTGTTCATAAAATAGACTGTGTGTACGCCTACGAACGAAACAAATCTAATATTTAAATTGTACAAAGATAAAACCATTATGAATTGAACGATTCCAAAATGGTGATTTAAAAATAAAAAAAGATTTATTATTGCAATTTTTCATGTATCTGTTTTAGATTTTTTGAATAGATATACATTTAAAACTCTTTTAAAGTGTGTTTAAACAGTCCCAAAAACACTGCATACAATTATGCCTTTAATTCAAAGAAAACAAAACGCATTATTGCTTGAATTTGTTGTCTACATTTTGAACACTACTAAAATTTGAACTTTACACAATTAAATATTTATTTTACTTAACGTGCACGAACAAAACTTATCCATGAAAATTTGATTTATGTAGGCATTTTTAGAATTTTTCCTTTTACAATTTTCAAACATTTTTTATACTATTTCTTTCCATTCTCGTTACTCTATAATTTTTATATTCTTTAAACATTCAAACCATCTACATTTCAATGTTAATTTTAGGTTGATAAATATTAATTTAAATACAAATAAAGATGCGATTAAAGTCGGGTCAAGTTGATATACCTACTCGTAGTTATATTTTATAATAACTTTATAACAATAATAAGAGTAATTATAATAGAAATAATGATGGGTACAGAAAAAAATAAAACAATATTTATATAAAAATGATAATTATATTATTATTCACGAGATAAACAATAGGCACAACTTGTATGAAATGTTCAATGTCACATTATAGTGGAGTTTTTTTTCCAGAGGGGATTGTCATGAAAATTAGTACTATACTATACTATACTATACCATCACGGCATATCCCACAAGTGGGGTAGCCAGCAGATCAGCTGCATGTAAGAAACATGCAAACTGTCCTCTTCGTGCCAATATAAAATCAAGACATTCAGGTTTGATGAAAATGAATGAATCATCAATGAAAATTAGTGCACTTATTTATTTTATTTTAATTCTATTAAACTCAATTTATCTTCTGTGCTTTTCTTGAGAGTACATATTAGAACCAAGTCTCTCACAAACTTGAGATCTCTGTGATCTATTATGAAGAAGTTTGTCATAAGTGAATAATTGTTTGAGAGTATTGAATGATAGTTGCCCTGGTTGTAGTTGATAATACAGGGCAAGATTAAGGGACATCATGGAGTGGGAATGATGTCGTGGCTGCGTAGTATACGGCAATGGACCGGAATAACACAAATGGGAGAGCTGGAAGCATTCTCCAGAGTAATCGTCAACGACGGGGGGACCTGATACGGCACTGAGAGAAAAAATTGCCTTCCTTGGAATGTTCTTTCATTAATTTATGATAACAATTTACCTGACAGTTAAAAAGTTTTCCTTTCATTATAAACCATTCTAAAAACAACGTTAACGTGATCAAACTGGTACAGTATGGATCTGAATGGCTTGTTTTCATTCCATTCCTTTAAAAGGAAAATTGAAGAATGAATAATACATAGTATAATAACGTTGTAATTATTGAAACAGTAATTAATTCTTTAACGTATGTACATGACCATAATATGCAACTTAAGATAATATTAATATGATTATTGTGCATACAAGAAGATACAAAAGTAGGTAATTCATAAATATTCATAAAATTATAGGTACATAATAATAATATCTTTATAGTGACAACTCCTTGTACGGTAAATAAAAACAACAAACGGTAATAATTATTACCATCTGTAAGAACAAACGCCAACAATGCTACTGCTAGTTACTGAATGGATGTTCTCATTATATCGTATGATTCTCACATTTGCTTTCCAATTGTTATCGTAGTTTTAAACACCCATATATATTTTTTATTTCAATAACTATGGAAAAACTAAAGACTACTTCATACAGTCTGTTGATAAAATTGTTTATCTATGTATGTGTGCAACATTTATTGTTTTACTTAAACAGTAGGATCATTAATTTAAATATACCTGCGTACTTTTAATAATAAATATTATATTTTTATACACTTTTTATAGTATACGATTATTTTGATAAGATACTTAATTGTGCATTGTTTTAAACATTTTTAAACTTGACTTTTCCGTGACATATTTAATTTAAATGTAGGTAATTAATAAAGTACAAAGTTATTATCCCTTAAAGATATGTAGAATGATTACTGATTGCAGATGATGTATATGAAATCTTAAAGAATAATACTATTACTGAAATTAATCAAAAGTGTTGCTTTTCTAAATAGCAAAACAGTCCACTTGAATATATATTAAGTATATATTTTCTAATTGTACGTTCTGGAAATTCTTATTTAAAAACAAAACTAACAATTCAATTATGAATCTTTATTTTTTTAATATTAATGTCCATGTTTGAGTTGATTGCTATAATTATTATTGAAATTTCTTATATTGATTTGAGAATTATCATGTAAAAGGCTCTTGCCGTTTATTGCTTTAATAAATAAATGCCTTATCTATTTTCAATATTTAAATAAAAAAATAAAAAAAAGTAAATTAAGCAGTATTCGAGTTGCTAATGAATTGCAACATATTACTACTACTACTACTACTATACCATCACGGCATATCCCACAAGTGGGGTAGCCAGCAGACCAGCTGCATGTTAGAAACATGCAAGCTGTCCTCTTCGTGCCAATATAAAATCAAGACATTCAGGATGGGTGGCAAACCTCATCGCCGAACCTAAGATGCAAAATGTCTTAATTTTTTCGAACACCTGCTTTTTACAATTTAACGTCTTTTCTTATTGATTTTTGTGATATAAGATGAAGAAAAGAAGTTCCTGTTTCATTTCGTTTCATTAAAAGTTCATTTTATAAATACAGCATACTAAAACTAATTGTTCTTCAGAGTATTTTTGTGTTGATTGTCTAGTAAATGAGGTAATTTTTCTTACTATATTCTGAATAGTTTGGTAAAGTTGTCATAAGATCGATGTAGTGTAAAAGACACAATATGTTTATTTACTAAACGAAATATCATATAAATACACCGAGAAAGTTAAATAATTTGGAACTTCCGTTTATCAAATTAATATCTATAATTTTTATTTTTCTGCGATGAACTAACAAGAAATGAAATTTATCAATTACATATTATCGTTGTTATTTTTGTTAACGTTGGATAAATAAAATTAATCAAAGAAGCAATAACGAAGTTTCTTGATTCATAGTTAGTAGACAAAGACGAACAACCTCTCATAAATACACTGCATAATTACACCAGGCGCACAGTATCATAAACGGGTTAGACTTATCTGTCCATATATAGAGATCTTGATATAATATGTAATTATAGTACTTCTACAGATCCGCAGGCTGTCCGTAATATCATTCAGTTGATTGATTATGTAGTTTAACCCATATTTTTGATCTTTGTTATGTCACATTTATTATATTGATTTTCACTAGATGTTTATATAAGATAAGATAGCCTAGGTTATGTAACCATGTATCCAAAAAGTTCAATATTTAGTTAACTTCAAAGTACTTATTGAATTCTAGTTAATCAACAATAAATTGTTTTAATCTTTCTATCAGTCCTTGTAGATTTTCATATTTCATAGATCACAAAAAAACTGGAAGCATTATTCCTAACTTGTTACATGCCGGTGCTCGCAAACATAGGATTATTTATTTAATGTTAATAAGTATAATTAAGTAAGTATTTTGTATGTAGTTTCTAGACGGAGGATGTTCGCTAAAGCCAATTCGGCGCTATTATTTAAGTTAACAAAAGGGTCGTCCCCTCTTTCAATGTTTGATGTTTTGAGAAGGATGCTTCCAAGACAATATAAATTAACATTACGCATGTAGTAGTAGGTATCATTGTACATGTTTGTGCATACAAAAATGTTTGTAATAGTTAGAATAATACAATTTGTTTTGGTTTAGGTACACTCACTGCAAAATGTTACGACGTCTGGAATTCGATTTCCATCGAATTGAAATTTGTGTAAAGTTTATGTTTTGTATTGTAGTTCAATCTCACGAAGGATGATATATTTTATTTGAACAGAATAGAAGCGGATCTGACTGATAGAAATAGTTGAAATCATATCCATCAGATGGCTAATAACCCCCCGTAGACGAAGCTCATTCCAATATTAGAAGAAAAAAAATAAACGGACGTTATTCGCGTTCAGTACATACAGAAATAGGCGAGAATTTAATAATATCATTGTGCAGCAATAAATTGATATTATTTTGTTCTAACAAAAAATAAAAGGAGATAAAATTATTTTCTATCCATTGATACATAGAATCTTCTCTTAATACAGGAAGAAGATTATTGAAACAGGTGGCAGGCAGTGTACCTGCGATATTATGATTAGTAATATAATCTTTATAGAGAAACGGATAAATACCCCTATAACGGCCTCTTAGGCAAGAGTTAACACAACCAACAGCCTACATAGGAATCAATAAATAAAATACATTACAATATTTTGTATTAAAGTAAAATATTTCTTGTTTTGTTTTAGATAGTGCCTACATTTACGTTTTGAAACTGTGTAAATATTGCACTTACACGCTTACCAAACAACACCTGTTTTATTAGTACCAAAGTATTATTTCTATGAGTTTTGTTTGTTTATAAAACTATGAATATTGTAAAGATTGGTTCATTATTTGTTTACTTTCTTGTTGTCACAGAATAGGATAAAATTGAGTTAGCGCTTATGTTTTGAAAGAGGCTTGCATACAAAATTTGTACGTGTATTAAATGTCTGCAGTAATCAATTTGAAGTCTTTGTGTAGGTTATGTCTAAATCTATTAAAACATTTAAAGTTTATAAAAGTTAAAGCTTTTCACAGGTAAATTTACCTACCTGGAATTATTGGTTGTCTAATGGTTTCTAAATAAATAAAACAATATTGCCTAAGTTGGAATATAGAATAATGTATCATATTACAATGATCATGTTCCAACAAGGCCATTTTATGTTTAAATTTTTGATATGTAAATTTCATAAAGTTACAAAATGTGCCAAAAACCAAATTGAGATCTTAGGAGTTTGAAGATCTATGCTAATTTTGTTAAGCACATTGTAAACACAACAATTTATACAAACACATTTTAAGCCAGTTTACAAAAATCAATGTTTTAATATGCCTCTTACATATCTCCTTAAAACCAGGAAGAGATTATTGAAGTAGGACGCTATTGGTCATACATAATAATAGGTATATTATTATTTATTTAAAAGTACTCCCACTCACAATACAAGCATTATTATTATTTGTTCGTTTGAAACACATGTTAGGTGTGTGTGATTGCATAACTTATAATGTAGGAAAATCAGCATAGAGAAATATGGATATACAAACTAACGTATATCTTTATAATTTACATAAATTTATTAGATTAAATCAACAGAGCTGATAAAGCGAATAAATTACATGATATAGATGTTAGACATACAATTATCATTACTTTACTATACTCATTAAAATATTATAGTTATTAATGGTAACTTAACTAATTAAAAGTTATATTCTAATAAATGAAGTAAAAATGTATGACAACAACTTATTACGATTGACAATTCAATATCATTCACTATAATATCATCACAGCATATCCCACATTTAGGACGGATCGCTAAACCTGATCGCTGAATTTAAGGTGTAACATGTCGTTATTTTAACGAACACCTGCCTTTTACAGGATACTAGAAAACTTACGGAAAATAGTGGGAGACTATTTCTTCGGCGGTTGCTACACGGAACATTGACAATTAACGTTTTTTTCTTTATTGAGTAGTCGCACGGATAACCGAAGGAATTTTGCACATTATGTTCAATTTTTATTTCTTTAAACATTTCATCGCCGTAACATTCTTACTTTCTTGCAATGGAAATAAGATACCTTTCCATTATTTTTAGGTGTTTTATTCAAGATAACGTAGGTAAGTAGGTACTGTAATACATTATTGAATGTTAAAAAAATATCTATTACAAATACGGAAGTAAAATAAACCTTGTCAACTAAAAAATAATGTTTCAAGTATCTATTAAATGAAAATACTCTTAACAATATTATATAAAAAATATACACAAATCATGTGCAATAAGGTAAATACCTACATAATAACATTTATTAGAATATTTGTGCATTTGCAGGAAAAAAAAACATCATTTAATATTCTAGGTATATTTGGCCTCGAACTGTGGACATAGTCATTTCGTTGTTAAAAGTATGGTTGATAACATTTGACGTTGAATGTTATTTTATGTTTGCTATTAATAATAATGATTGGTGATCTGACATTACCATTAGATCATGCAACTAGAAATGTAAATAGCGCTAGATGTGAATTTGTATTGAATAATTATTTACGTTTTACGAAATTAGCATCACGTACAAGGAATTGATAGAAAAATCGTGATATTTGCATTACTGCACTACAAAATTCTTTATGTGAATTTGATAATGCTAATTATTATCGCAAAACTGTCGTTTTTATAAGAAAAAACACCAATAGACCGTCTAAATCAATGACATAATACATCTTTAATAATAATAATAACTAGACAATTTTTTTAAGATGCGCCGTTTTCTGGAAAAACCACCGCAAGGGCTCATAACATAATTAAAACAATTATGACAGGAATCATAACGCCTCCTGAGCAACATGGTCTTTTACTTTGCCTTGAATACCTCCACACTCTCCAGATTATTAATTTAATAGTTATATACGTATAATTAAAACTAGTGTTTTCAATCAGGTACTAATTTCTAAAGCTTAAATTTGCTGATTAGAAGTTCAAGATATTCTCATCATAACTATAACCTATATATGTAAATAATATATATATTTTCATTCACAGTGCCCCCGATAGCCCAGACAATCTTATTCTATATTATGATATTCCTTTGAGAACGGAATCAGTATTTAAGGAATATTGGGGGAGGATGTGACTGAATAGGTGAAAATCTCCCTTTACACACGGAGGCAAGTTTCCACCCGGTATACCCGACGCCCCAGGCGTCCCTCTTTCACAAAACTCCGTTCCTATAACAACGACATCAGAGTGTTGAGAATATCGTGGAAAGAAGTGAGCCAATTGGTGCTCTGAATGGAAGAGGTTGGTTTCTGCCCTGTGCTCCTGAGAGGAGAGTTGAAGGCGATACCTGATGGCAATGTTTAAGGGTGGATGACAAAAACATGCTTATGATTTATTGTAATATTTTTTTAAATAAATAAAAAAACATAAGCATCTTTAGAACACAAATAATTTTATAGAGTTCTTTAAATAATGAATTCTCAATGGTAAGGATGTTGAAAATAATAAAAAATCACGTAACAATGCAATATTCATCTCAAGAAATTGCAATAAAATAACAATAATTTCAATGCTAAGGCGCAGAACGATAGAAAATTTAAATAATAATGTAGATTCATAATGAATAATAATTATTATACGATTGTGCAATGTAACAATGCGGTATTCTATGCAATGATTATAATAATAATATTTATTTATTAATAGCATTATAACAAATTATCGCTTTACAATAAAATCATTGTCATCATCAACCGAGACGATAATATTGTCGCCTGTCTATTTATCTATTTTTACTATCACGGAATCTTAAATTGGGGAGGAAGTGAACCAACTGCAGGTGTGCGTGCTAATAAAAAATAAGACATTTAAGACGGGTGGCATACCTCATCGCTGAATTGAAGACATTAAATCTCTTTTTTATTATGATGTTACATAATAATAATAATAATAATAATAAATTTCTTTATTCAATCAATATCATACAAACGTTGAAACAATATATCACCAATTATCTTCAATTAAGTTGCAGCAGCCTCACTAGGTTGCCCTGTATCGAGAATATATGAATACAAGCTATTAAGAGAACACTTAATACTTGTAGAGAAAATCGTTGTTTGAACTAAATCAAATATGTTGGTTTACATACATTTATTATTTTTATTTTATTCCTTACCGTCTTTTGGTTTTAACATCAATCATCACAGAGTATCATACAATTATCAGTTATGCAATTCAACGCACAGAAGGCGAGTTTATTGCTAGTTTGCACTATCTTCCGACAAACCATTCCAACTTACAACTATCAACTCATAAATGACATACATTTCTCGTTTTTAACGTTAAACTATTCGATAATAATAATAATAACTAGACAATTATTTTATAGTGCGCCGTTTTGTGGAATATATTCACTTCAAGGGCGCATACTAAAATATCGTGTTTATACCCGTGATACAAGCCTAATACATATAATACATATATTAGTAAGCATATTATAAAAACTATACATATATAAATAACAATAAGTCGTACAATATTTATATCATTTATATGATATACCAAACAAGTGCGTTTTCAATCGACTCTTGAACAGATCAAGAGCCTGTGTTTTACGCACTTGTTCAGGAAGATCATTCCACATGGATGGTCCGGCCGAGCTGAAGGCTAGAAAGGAATACTTAGGTCTCCCTCTTACACTGATTTCCGTCAACCTGACACCCGTATCAGAATCTGACCTAAGTGATAATGAGTAGTCAGAGAAATAGTCATTTTATGATAGCGGAATTAAGAACAAAGAATTATTTCTTTCAAGAATTATGTAAATGAAAATAATATCATCTATACCCTAACACTTAAGTGCTCTTAAGTAACATAAAATTAAGCCAGTTTCTAACCTACCACTTATGTAGGATTATTTAGATATTATAAATAGCGAAGCTGACATTTACACACACACACTTGTAATAGCTATAAATCCAACTTTAAACATATTATAAATTACAAACTTTTGCATTGAAACGTGAGTACAAAAAAGTTTGTTAAATGTCAAATTATTTGCATACCATAATACGAGTATGGAATACGCATGCAGACTCCTTTGTGTAATAGATAAGCAATAAAAAAATGTACCTGCCGAGAGAAAAATGAAATATATTTTTACACGTACCTACTCAAACGATGTTACA
Organism: Athripsodes cinereus; assembly: GCA_947579605.1. Classification (NCBI taxonomy): domain Eukaryota; kingdom Metazoa; phylum Arthropoda; class Insecta; order Trichoptera; family Leptoceridae; genus Athripsodes; species Athripsodes cinereus. Next base: position 7,813,364 of record OX388313.1, on the reverse strand, counting down.
TATATAAGTTTTTACCCATGGTTAACAATTCACAGTTTCTTAATCACTCATGTACATATATGGTGGATTGGAAGCAAAAAAACAATGCACAGACCATACTCTTATTTTTGATTGAACCAGAACTTTCCATGGTAGATCTCATGTTATTTTGTATTTATAAGTAAAACATCAACCGCATTTTTTTTTCATTCTTTATTATTCGTTGATCACAATCTTGTATCTGATTTACTTAAGACGTTCCATGATGTGTATATGTATTTCATGCTATTCTTTATCCATAGTGTCATTTAGTCCAATATAACAGAAAGTATAGTATGACAGTTCATATATAAAAAAAAATAATATTGAAACTACATACATCATTAAAAAGTTCTTTATATTGATATCAAATTAATTTTATTTTAATAAGAAACCTTTTTCAAAAATACCCTGTTATGTTAGAAGCGCAAGGCAGTTCTTTAACTTGAATTGTATTAAAAATGAAGTGCAATCGACAAATTGTTTTTTGTTCTTTAAAATATTAATAAAACCAATATAAATAATTAAAGTGAGTACCTAGGTATTTCAGTGCGACCGTTTTATATTGTGAATCATTATTGCGTATTGTCTGTTGGACAAAAAATTATATGTATTTAGGTTGCCGTTTTAATAATGAGATGTTCTTCTACAGATGTTTTGCATACTACACATATGTACAGTATACATTGCAAACAAAACGAGACCTAGTTTTTATCTGTTTACTTTCATTCATGTTAATGAATATATTAAAATATGACAATACTTTCAGTAAAAAAAAATTAATTAAGTATTTTTTTAGATTTCAGAAGAATATGAAAAATATATTTTTTAAACGATACGATAATAAATGTTTAAAGGGGAATATCGGCAGATATTATTTTTGATATATATTTTTATTCTAGTGACTAGTTATAGAAAACTCAGAACAAAAATGCCTGGAGACATATATGGGGAGGTTATGTTCAGCAGTGGATAGTAATAGCTGCATAAGTAAATATAAGTAATCCAGCTTATTTTTTATAAGATTAAGTATAATTGTCTTTCAAAATTGTCATAATATAACACAATTAACGAAACGATATTTTTACAAGTGCCCCACAGTTGCATTAAATATCTATTTTAAACTTAACAGAATTAAATTTACAACAAAATTAAAATAAACAGATAATTCATTTAATATCTAAATCTGAACGTGCAGTTAATATTTCCTTTTTGATTATCAGTACTCATACTGAGTTTGAGTAAAAGTATATTGTTAATATTGTGTTTAATATAATTATATTAATAAAAAAAATATACAATTACTTACATATGATGTGGTTAGCGCAAGCCACACTACAAGCGGCAATATTATCCTCATTGTTGCTGAAAAAAGAAATAAAAAAACATTAGAAACTGATTTAAGATATAAAAATGAGTAATACTTACTGAAAAAAGTGAGTCATAAAATAGTCGGGTTATTTATGAAAATATCAAAAACTATGCATTTGTTTGTAAGCCCAAACTGAGCATTATAGATCTAAATTATATTAATTATTACAAACTTAAAAGTCATCCATTTGTTTATGCATTATTAGGCAAGATGGTAATTTGTATATAATTTTTTTTGCAAATGTTTTAACATTATTTTTTACATAATCTTGAAAAACTGATCAAACAATAAATTTTATTTATATGGAATACCAAAAATATAGTATATGTTACAAGACAAAATTGAAATGTTTGTTTCTTTTCATTATCATACAAATGACATCATCTAAAAATTGCAGTGAAAATAAATTACGAGCTAGTTAACGTCATAAAGTGCAATAAATATAATAACCAAAATAAGTATCTTTAAAATAAATAATAAAATAATAATTGGATGGTAATATTTATGTTGATAAAATGACCTAATATAAATTCATAGAAATTGGTGTTTGAAAGTTTGGATGTTTGAAATGAAATAAAATATATTTATTCACAATAACACTTTCACACCGATTATGTAAAAAAGAATGTCGAAAAAAGGAGTTTAATTGAGTACATCTATTTTCTCAATAAATTAGCAGCTATCTACTAGAGAAATTAATTATTCAAATGTTAATATGTAAGTCAATTTATCTTATCAAAATGAAATATTCAATCTACATTCATATTTATTCCTATAACTTTGTTAAAATCCAAATGTATAGTAACCAGTAAAAGTGTTGTCAAATAGATATATAAAAAAATAATTAAAAATCCTTCACACTTTGATTATACTTTAAATATATTGAAATTTATTTAAATGCCCACCGGTATGTTATAAATTCTTTTTCAATTTATAAGTTATTGTCAAGTCATTCTCGTCCTTGGATATTTATTAATAATGACCTAACAAATAAAAGCATTCAGTTATCTAAGTAAAGTAATTGGTATTACATTGCTCTAAAATATGTCCATTATATTTTCAAAGCCATGAATTTAATTCCTTATATGTTCAACGAGTTTATAAGAAACAGTAATTTAATATGTAGTTCAATTTTGTGTGTGTGTGTGTGTGTGTGTGTGTAGTTCAATAAAGAATATGATATTTGCTGTAACTTTAATTTTCTATTATATAGATACGTTTTATTTCATAAACCATAATTCAGTCAATTAACTAGAACTAATTTAATAACACTTAATAAACACTTAGTCACACAGATTTTGCTATTCTTCAAAATTCTTGATTTTATAGTGTTTTATATTTGTAAGTTCTATTTAATATTACAAGACTACGTTGGAATTCTTGTGATTTAGGGGCACAATTTCAGAAATCATACACAAAAATATGTATTTGCAAAACCCACGTAAATGTTTATACTTATAATAAATGATGTATTAATCATGACAGCAAGGTGATTATAAGACTAAAAAAAGTAAAATCAGAATATTCTCTAATTTAGATCCTAAATATTTTTTTTCCTGCTTTTTTAAACATCAGAACTTTTAACTTAATTACTGTGAAACACAATTTCGTTCAAATCCTACAAACTTTTAAGTATATAACAATATAAAATTGATTAAATTTTCTTAAATAACCTTCAAATATCATAATAGCAATTTAAGTTAGTTATATCAATCGCTCTAGGTAGCCAATTATTAATCTTTTATTATTTAGCAGTAGTTGATTGTGACTTATACCTATCAATAATAATACATGGTATGAGAAGTTACCTATAATATTATTATTAATAAACTAATATTTTCTGATATACCAGTAGTAAGAAAAACAAGTGTGATTTGATAATGATCATATCCGTAATTTGACAGAGCTAGTTCTCAAATAAATAAAATATGATTTTGATGACTATTGATTTAGCCTTGGTCACAAACCTAATTCAAACATCCCATACATATCTTTTTCATCGAATTAAATTGATGTAAAAAAGAGAAACTGTGTGCATTAATTATCAAACTATTTTTCTCTAAACTTGATGTAAATTAAAGTTTTGTTATACATAAATAATAAAATCATATCACACATTAAATTGTTAATTTGCATTCAATTATGAAATCGATGTCGCACTTTATCTCTTAGTATTGTAATATAATAGAAGTACGAATTAAAGGGTGAGAGCCAAGAATTTGAGTTTAAGTGCAGAAAAAATTGTCAATACAAAAAGTAGGGAAAGTATATACGATTCATGTCTTTTGGTACATACTGAACACGAATAAGTTTGACTCAATTATTTTTCTAATCCAGCCATTAATCATAAAAGAAAACTATGCAAACACCTTATTTCACAAACTCAGTAAGGCAATACGAGATAAATTTACGAAATCAAAAACTTGTAAGTAGGTAAACATTTCAAATTTATCACACTCTAAGTTTTCGAGTGCCCTGTAAAAAGCAGGTGTTTGTAAAACTTCATCTGAGAGCAGCCTGCACTTTTATAACTTGCAGTTAGTCAGCTGGCTACCCCATCTGTCATGATGGTGTAGTAGTATATTGGTATCAACTGTATCTCTATTCTGATATTAATAATATCATTTTATTGACACAAGTGTCATGTAATTAATATACAATAATTTTAAATTTAGTTCATGAGACTGGTGCTCTACTTTTTGTATTTATTTATTTACTAATTAGTATGTGAAACACGAGGTTATGAATAAATAAATTCTAGCAAGTATGACTTAGTATTGTATATTTAAAAAAAAATATTAGGTTAAATGATGCAGCTCTTGTGTAAATATTGTGCGTATATTTATTTTGCCATCTATTCATCTTTTTGTATTACGTAGTAAACTGAAAATATTTTTCCCATGTGGGGTAGCCAGCGGTTCAAACGCACCAAAGGAAGTTAAGACATACGAGATAGGTGACATATTTGTTGCTGAAATGAATATGTTAAATGTCTTAAACATACTTTTTACAGGAAGCTCGAAAACTAACAGACAATAGTGTGATAAATTTGAAATGTTTACCTCTACTTACAAGTTTTTGATTTCGTAAATTTATCTCGTATTGCCTTACTGAGTTTGTGAAATAAGGTGTTTGCATAGTTTACTTTTATGATTAATGGCTGGATTAGAAAAATAATTGAGTCAAACTTATTCGTGTTCAGTATGTACCAAAAGTATATTATACGATTCATGTCTTTCATGAAGCTCGAAAACTAACAGAAAAGTGTGATAAACAATTTAACTCCACCGGATAAAAAATATTAAATAATATGAAATAATTATCGAATGACTTCATGAAGTTTTAAGAGATTTTCATATTGTGTTGTTAGAGTCATGAATTTGATAGAACTATCTAATGCTATCCAAAATATACCCAAATGGGCAATTTTATGTAATCTTATTCGACCATTTTACTCACACATTAATAGTACTTACCTAAAAACAAAATGCAAGTATGAAGCCATTCATTCTAAAAACAAGATTAAAGATGTTAGCTTTAAACATAGTAATATGACCTTTAAATTTATTTAATAAAAAATACTAATAAAACGATTTTATCGCTCGCTTTACTATGTATTGAATTTCACAAATTGATTATAAATTGAAATAACAAGTATTGAATATAAATACATGTTTGGTATAAATAAAAGATATTAATAAAATTATAAAGAATCTTGACATTTAAAGTAAAATGTTTGTTCATTCTAAAACAATTTAATGAAGAGACTGCCCAACACGTTCATATACAAAAATATAAAATATTTTTCTAATACCTACATAATTTTATTAGACAAGTGATAAAATATGTAGAGGCCGAACTGTTTGTTTTTAGTTGATTGTGAATGCATCTTAACTGATTTTTTCTCTGGTTTAATTTGCATTTTTTTTACAATTTAATGAAAAAGTGAACAAATTGATAGCTTTTATAATATTTTATAGATTGAAAAAGATGACAATTAAAATATAGAATCTTATAAAATAATGTGTTACGTTAATATCTACATATTTCTAGTACGAATTAGAATTTCTATAATCTAGAATATTCTATAACTTTCCAGAAATACCTATAAAGGTAGTAAAGTTTATGACTTATTTCAACTATGAATTTTATTGATTTTCTAACATTTTACGGGACATGTAAATTTACTTTACTTTTAATGAATAAATATGTTGCAAAAGTATCTACAATTACATAGATGTAGGTTAAAACTTAGAATAAGATCAAATAACTAACAAGTCATTATCTTTTTTCGTTTTTTTTATTCGTTCGATATTTCGTCTAATACATTTTAAGCGATTTTCAAAATATTCTATTTCTAACTATGTTCGAGGGCCATCCACTCGTTTTCAAGTGATCAGCGTCGCATTATTTTCAAAATATCATATTTTTCATTCTCAATATTTCTTATTTCACTTGGTGAAAGCCGTCAAATATAGTATAATTATGTTATAGGTAAACCTATTCTTCTAAATGTTAATGAATACAAAAAAGAGACGAATACGTTATTTTTTCACAGTAGTCTAAAGTCTAGACTTGTTAAATCATTAATTTCTAATTACTTTAAACACCACAATAGTAAAATAATGATTTTACCGTTGTTGTTATCCAATAATTGCTTTTGTTAACTACCACAACATAAAAAAGGATGAATATTTATACATATATTAATTTAATATACACATATATTTTCAACCCGGGCTTATAAGCCATATCTAATCTGTAAGAAGAGTTATCCCCAGTTTAATTTAAACCTTACTGACAAAATTATTTGTTCTGTGGTTCGTCTACTCAATGACAATGATTCTTTTTTTTCTTCTTATAGCAATAATTCTTTTTTTTAAATGTATTTCGTTCCATAACTTCATTTAAATTTTTCAATCAGCAGCTTTATTCTATGGTCAAAATGCATCAAAGACACTAGGCAGTTTTTTTTAAGTCATATAATAACATAGAAATTTAGGCAATCTATGTTTTTAAATAACGTCTCAGTCATCCGTAACAGTTGGAATATTGTTTTTCCGTGATATTTAACCAGTAGGGTAGTGAACTATTTGTTAATACTACTATGGACCATCTGTAGATGATAATAATAATAATATAATTATAGGCACATTGCTGTGAACCTTTCTCAGTCACTAATTGCCTTGTAAAGTCACTCAACCTTAAGAGGAAGACCTATTCAAATAAAATATCATGATTAGGTAAAATGGCGTTTAGTATATAATAAAAAAATTCCGCCAAATTCTCCAATAGGAGAACACCTTTATTGCTTAGATGTGTGTATTAAGACAAATGGTATATTTGAATGTATTAGTGCAATACGACACGACGGTATAAATAATAATAATAGTGCATCTCAATACGAGTATCGAAGTTCCGCTGATAATATTATTATTTTCTCAGCTCATAGTCAGGACCAAGGATTAATAATAATAATAACAATAATAATAATAATGCTTAGTCCAAAATATTCATCCAAAGTTTTGTGCGTTTATAATATTACTAGCTCAGTATCCGGCTTTACCCTGAGAATATTGTCAAATAAAAAGTATGATCAGAACAATTCTTGACAAAGAAAGAAAAATTATTTTATAAATAAAATTTTTGATATTATTATGTTGATTTCTGAAAATTGTAAACTTTACGTTAGATTAGTTGAAAAACATTAATGATTTATTTTATATCATAGTCTAGTATTTATTATAAGTTGAAATATTAGTTTTTCGAAGTTGACATTATTTACATCTAATAAAAATATACCATCACGGCATCTCCCACAATTTGTTATTCAGTGAACTAACTGCACGTAAGGGGTACTGTTCATAAAGACAAGGTCACATTTTGTGCCTTTTTTCAAATTGTCTAATAATATTGTCTAAATCATAACCAGATAGTATATATGATAGCAGCCACATTTAAGGATAATCAATAAATACCTACCTATAACATGAAATACACAACGATTATAATTATGCATTTCTATTGCTTGTTTAATAAAAACTTCTGTATCACAATACACAAACAATACAAGCACACATACGAATTTACTCAAATTATTTTTACAAAGTCCAGTTAGTGAATGACGTGATGAAGCGATGAAGAGGAAGCGGAGAGGTTAGAGGGGGACACACTGGTGCATCACACAGCGGGACACACAGTGGCGTGCTTTCCACACATGCAAAATAGCACCCGATTACATATTTTTCATATAAATTTCTTATAGGTATGAAAATGAAAATAATTGGAATATTCCTATGTATCGTAATGGAAATTGGAATATTCCTATGTATCGTAATGGAAATCTGGCGACGGGAGATAGAATTTCATAAATTTGGGTAAATTTTTAAATTGTAGGCACATTCATATCTACTAAATACTTCTATACTATCACGGCTTATCACACAAGTACGTATGGATGACATTCCTGTAACATTCATGGGTGAGGGAGGGTGCAACTTTTAATCTATTATCCCATAAGTGGGGTGGTCAGCAGATCAGCCGCAACAAAAAATAGGACATTTAGGAAGGGTGGCAAATCTTATCGCTGAGTTTAAAATGCAAAATCTCTCGAACACCTGACTTTTACAGGACACTCGAAAACTTACAGAAAAAAGTGGTTGACCTATTCTTTACCGAGTGCTCAACGGAACATAAATATAATCGTGAAATATCTCAGTCTTATACTAAATCGAAATATTGGCGATGTGAAAGAGGAAATGGGGGGAAGGGTATAGACATTTCTCAATTCAGGTATGTTTTTAAATTTTTGTATTGAATTGTGGAATAATAAAATTGTTCATTACCCCACTGGTCCCGCCACTAGTAATAATAATAATTACAACTTCTAACAAAAAAAGAATAATAATAATAGCTACTATAAAATTTTAGCCTATATCTAATACTTCTGCACACACGCACACACACACAGAATGCATTTCTACGTGTTGTAATAATATGCCTAACACAATCATATTATTGGTGGCATACATAGCTACATCATGCAGCTACACTGATGGTAATAATTTAGGGATTTTTGACAAAATGTTTTTTGTATACCTACTTATTTCGAATATTGGTGTTTTTTTTTAACCAAGCAGGTATATCATAGCACATTTAATTTTGTTAAAAAAAAACGTTGTGCTCTGGTGTTAAAACAAAAAAAGTTGTTTTTGTTTACAATAAAAAAAGTGAAAAGAGGTGTTCGAAAAAATAAAGACAGGTATTACATCTCAAATTCAGCGATGAGGTTTGCCGCCCATCTTGAATGTCTTATTTTCTTTATTGGGTCAGTGAAGACGGCCTGCATGTTTATTACATGCAACTGTTCTGCTGATTACCCTACTTATGGGATATGTCTTGATTTCTTTTTTTATGTATAGGTAGGTAATTATTTTTTATAAAAAAGTAAATATGGGCAAGCCTTCTAAAAAAATGGGTTAGTTGGAAGAAGCGATTAGCTTGCTCATTTTACATGGATATTTTACTCCTTGTTATTTGTTCATATTTAATAATAATAATAATAATAAATAAAGATGTATAAAATATTTTGTTTTCGATAAATATATTGCATTATGTAATAAGAATAAAAAAAAAATATTCAAAAAAAATCAAGATTAAATTCATCGTAAAATACATTTTTCCAAAAGTTATGATCCGTAGTGTAGTACTTATATACTCGAGACTTATATTCAAATATTGTGAAATTATATACCTAATTTAATAATGACAAAAAAACAAACAAAAAATTAGCACAGATCTCACGTCCGCACTGCAAGCCGGCTCGGAACCGACTGTGTCATTTTCTCTCATGCGCGTATATAGATGAAGCATAAGACCTTCTCTTTCTTTGGACAAAAATAAAGACGTCATACAAATATGAATTGTTCCTCAACTGAAGGTTTTTTTTAATTTTAAGCTGATTTTAATATTTGTTGAAAATATTTACATGACATTTCACTGTAAAATATTATTAGGCATTATAACAAAAAAAAAATATGTCGCTGTTCCACCCGGTATTCAAGCAAAGTGATTCAAAAACAAAAAATTGATATTTTTTTCGGAATTTTTATCAAGAAAATAAATAAACAATCCAAACTCAAAACATTACCATTCAATAGATAAAGAATTGATCTATAACATATATTTTTTCCGTGAATATGTAACATTATTTAAGACGATTTAAAAAATGTAAAAAACCATAAAAAACCAGCATTTCGCGATTTATAAGTCTTAAATAGAATATAACTCAACTGACAGCCTGCTATAAGTCACTATACCAATAAAACATTATTATTATGGTACGTGGACATACATACATAATCGTAGGACTTGTAAGTTTTATTCATTGCAAGCTCAGTTTTGCTATGAAATCAGTAGCAATCGTCATTTATCCAAAAGAGCCTTAAAATATTTTTCGCTGATTGGTGGAAAAATGTTATAAGAATTTTATCGCATTTCTAAAATATTTTTGTTAAAAAAATGCGGTAAATGCACAAATAGTCAAAATTAATGAACAAATAAAACGTTCTCTCTCTAATAAAAAAAGGAAAACGTACATGCTTGAATGCTTATTTCATGTTATTTTATAATCATATATAAAAGCTTACATTGTAAATTAATTAAATATTATAATATATTTATATTTAACCTCAGTATTAATTTGTTTGAGGCTATCTATTTTTCTTAATAGGGTAAACAGAGATAAGAATACGCTAAATATCTCTATTTCTTGTATGATCATAGCTCTTTCGCTTCTCTCACATATATTCATCTCATCATGCGAGAACGTCAATTTATCACGGTTATAAATACGTTTAATAGTCAAGGTATTCGCTTGTTACCCTTTTATGATAAAAATAACTATCTACTTATTCCATGATAGAGTACCTTTATACAGCGGTTAAGTATCGTGACCAGTTTCATACGATCTTTAACCATCCTCGGCGGCGCAACAACTAGCGTAGAGAATGCATAGATCAAGATACGACTTAGAATAATAATATAAAGCTGTGAGTGAGATTTTTATCTATGAAGAGAAAGGGTTGTTCAAAATCAACCTTCATAAAAATACTCTCACTTAATAAAATAATAATCAAATAATAATAAAAACAGATACTTACTCTAAAAACATAGGTACTTTATGTATATCATTTCCTATTATTTAAAAAAAAGTATCCCTAAAAATGCACGAACCTTCACTCAATATTTTAAGCTAATAATCATTATCTAAACATCTAGATGAAATAAATAAATAAATCTTATATGGTGTAAATTATATTGTATAGTATACCTTATGATGAAAAAAACATGAATGTCAAATTTTTAGTACATATTGAACTGTAAAAATTTATTGTTGAAATAACTTTATTTCTCGGATATTGCAGGAGTCCAAGGACTCCTATTTATCCGTTTAGGTGACGATTTATTAATATTTTAATTCTCTCTAGTTTAATACCACTATGCCAGTGTTGGCATCTCCGATTGAACTGTAAAAGGTCTATTGCTATAAATTCTCTAACAAATAAAAAAAAGCGAATGGCTCAATGTATCTAAACGAATAAAAATATTTATCCAATCTCGCCTATATGTTTTATGATAATTTACTTATGAGAGCAAGAGGGCGTTCAACATCTTAAAGTAGACGTGTTAATACATTTTTTATAGATATATTTTTTAGTCTTTTAACAAAACTCTAGGTTAACTCTCATCAATAGCAATAATGTATTAAATAAATAAATGGAAAACGTACCTGTTAGTCATCCGCCACCCTTAACGGAAGCACTAAATCCACACATTCGATATTTTCACTAAATGGGTTTTCATTTGTTCACGTATTTAATTTCACGCACGTTTATCTAACTTTCAAAATTTAGAAACAGAAAAAAACTGAAAAAAAAAAACAAATTTAATTAGCAACCCTTACCAGGGCTCATAAAACACTCAACCAAATATAAAAATAAAAAAAAAACACTTCAAACACTTTTTATGCAATTTGAGTATTATTATTTTTGTAATTAGTATTTAAGCGGCATTATGTTTTAAAAGAATATTCTAAATTTGAAAATAAAACACACGAATCGTCACTTTAGTTGAATAGAAATAATTAAATTGCATAACTTGACAACTACACAACACACATACCAAATTTGGTTAACGATATACATGTATTAAAATATACTGGCTATATTGAATAGAAAAAAATTAACCTCTATTATAAAAACAAATGCCGCAGTCTTGCGTGATATGATGGTATCCGTGCGATCGTTGTAACGCGACTGACCGCAAGGAATCTTTTTAGACACGGCGAAGAAATAAAACTCCCGCCTTCACCTGTACAAATAACTCGTTTAGATCTTGAACCACCTTATAAAAAATACTTTTTATATCTGTTTAATATAAACGTTACATTTCTTATAACTTTTGAATCTTGTGTTAATTTTATATGACTTTTATTTGTATGGTTGTATCCGCTATTATAAATGTTGATCTTTTAGCTGTTGTTCGCTGCTTCGAGCTATCGTGGGACGATGCAGAAGTGGCTATAGAAGAGATAAATACATACGTACAAAATGTTCCTACGCCTTCAACTTCTACTAGAAAAGTCGTTCTAATATAAATAGAACCTATAATAATATAATCAAACTTCTACATTATACTTTTACCACCACACCTAATTAAGTAGCATAAATGAAATTAAAATAATACCCTCTATATCTTCTCTCATCCTTTAAAAAATAGGTACCTACTTGTAAATACTTTTTTTATTATCCTAACGCATACCACCCAATATGGAGCGATTTTAACACATTTGTAAATATACAACGAAGATCTTGTGAAAAAATCTTAGGATATTAAATACCAAAGATTTTTTTCTTACTACAAAAGACTTCAACGAATGACTAATTAATGTTTGTCAAAAACTTTTTACTTTCACAAAAACTTCAATTAAATTTTGGAACGAAATTCATTTAAGTATATTTCTTGTTTCGGTTCATTTTTGTAGCAATATACTGTGATAACATTACATCAAAAGCAATTTTTTTTAGTTACTTTTTGAATTGATATATTTGCCAAGTAGGCATTAAACTGGTTAGTTGGAAGATATCAGAATTAAGCGATAAATTTACCGTTTACATTGAATTGTATAACTGATAATTGTATGATACTTTGTAATGAATTATCTTCTTCTTCTGTAGGTGCCCTGTCAGGTCCCCCCGACTTTGGCGATCACTCTGGCATAGGCCTCTCGGTCTTGCGCTGTCTAGAATAACTCCTCCACACCTCTCATTCTAGTCCAATCTCGAATACGAGTATTGCGCAGCCACGATGTCTGCCTTCTGCCAGCCCCACGACGTCACTCTATCTTGCCTGTCATAATCAAATGCCGAATGAATTATATTGTAACTAATAAACAGTACCTAGGGTATTAAATAAATAAATAAATAAACCGATTTTAAAAATAAAAAAAGGAAATATTTTTTTTTCAAAAAGTATTTCAGTTGTTTGGACAGAGATAATGGGACCTAAAATTTGGAGTAACTGCTGAACATTATTGGAGACGCCTTGCTGGAGAGTATTAAAGAGCCTCTAAACTGAGCTGGAGTAGATCACTGTACTAGTGTCTTCCTAATAATAACTTAAATATCGAAGTTTGGTTCCCGTCAAAAAAAAAATACTAAATCCGGAATAGATTTAACAGAAACTATAGCAATTCATAAAAATCGTGATTGCATTAATTAAACATTTGATAAGTACACATTTGCCAATGGTGCAATTGACTGTCATTTACTGAATAAATAAAAAAATAGTTAAAAATATATAATAAAAAAATATGGTAATGTTAGCAATGCTCCTGTTGTGGTCATCATCGATACTTTTTAACAAAAAGTAGGTATAAACTAATACCGATGTGATCATCTGAAGTTTTTCGAATGCTTTTTAACGTTCAAATGTTAATTGTCGACCTTCGATGTTAAAGGAAAAGTGGTGGGATTATAAATAATAATAGATTAATAATCATATGCAGTAAAATATCGATAATTTAATTTAGCGTCTTTGTGAAACGGAACCAAGTCAATATTATGTTTTATTTGATATTATACAATCAATTTGACAAAAAATAATAAAAAATAGATACATTTTAAATCATATATTCGGATATGAGGTTTCCCACCCATCTTGAATGTCCTAATTTTTGTTGACACGGAGAGGTCAGCTTGAATGTTTATTACATGTAGTTGGTCTGCTGGCTACCTTACTTGTAGGATATGCCGTGATGGTATACATAGTAGTAAAAGTCTGTTATTAATAAATTTATCATCATCACCATTACACCGCTTCCCTCGCGAGTAAGGTAGAAAGAATTAAGAGACAATTAAGTACTCCTATAAAATAATTTGTATTGTAAAAACCCCGCGAGGTCTCGTGTTCTTATCTGCATGTTTTCAAGTGTTGAGGTACTCATAAACAACGTGTATAATAGTTAAAAATTGTCAATTGAGCGAAGAGGTATGTTATTTAACTTGAAGTCATAGGTAAAAAAAATTGGATGTGAAGATAACTTGTGTATTAATTACTTGCGAATAGTTCATCGCTTATCGTATTAATGGGATATGTCGTTATAATACTGTTAGAAATCAACAGAACTAGAGTGATCATTTGCTTTCACAATAGCACTGTAGGTATGTTTCTATTGTCTATAAAAAATCATACATATGTATTGATATTAAAATGATAAGAGTTAAACACTGTTACTTTCACTTATATAAATTTTTATTTTGGCAGAGGCCTTTCGGACTTAGTCCATCGTCAGTGCCGTCAACTTAGAAACGTTTCTAAGTTGACGGCACTGACGATGGACTAAGTCCGAAAGGCCTCTGCCAAAATAAAAAATTATATAAGTGAAAGTAACAGTGTTTAACTCTTATCATTTAAATATCAATAAAAATGAACTTTCATAAGGTTACCACCGAAAAAATAGAATACACATACATATGTATTATTTTATTCATCCCTTAATCCATACTTCTTTGGTCGATGGCCACCTACTAGAAAACTCCTTGGAGGAAGACGCCTATGATTCTAAAGAACTGGGAAATGAGCAGGCAATGTCAGCTGAACTCTATTGGAGTGGAAAGATTTAGGCTTGAGACGAAATTGAAGGAATATATACCTTCGTAATTTGTTTAGTATAAATTTGGATATTATTTTCTCACAAAGCTCTTCATTGATTGTTATTCTGTAGGCGCCTATCATCGCTTCCTGTATGATACAAAAGCTCCATCGTGAAGATCGTCATTGTTTATATAAATAATAATGCCTAAAAACGAGTAATCATTAATAAAAATCATAGAATATTTCATGTCTTTAAGTGACTACCGAATCATGACAGTAGATCAATAACAATCAATTAATTTGAGTAGCTCATTTTGAATAATGATACAACATCAATAATTAAAATCTAATTGCATTATCAATTTAACATTATTCAGTCAAACGGGAATTACATCAGCCGATGAGCTAAACAGCAGGAAGAGATTCGCTTTTTATACTATAAAAAGTGCAAAATTGTGTTGATTTGGAATAAATCATGATTATAGAAGTAAACAGATAAACACTTCATTAATAAGACACAAAATAAGTCAGTAACGAAGTGTTAAATTAATTTAATTTATAAACAATGTATGCAATATTAAAATTTGAAAAAAAGCTTGCACTTACATCACAATTATTACATCAGATTTCAGACAAGGATTTTCCTGAACTTCTTATAAAATTCTAGGTAGGTATTACATTGAAACTAAGAATGCATGCAAGATAAAGTTATAAAAAAATAATGATTGAATCATTCGCCCTTTAATGTCTTCATTAATCATATGATTTCAAGAGTTAGTTAATTACTATGTAAATAAGAACCTTTGATTTTGTGTTCGATAAAGATAAGACATTTTACAACTTAAATTCAGTGGTGAGGTTTGCCACCCATCCTGAATGTCTTGATTATATATTGGCACGGAGAGGACAATTTGCATGTTTCTTACATGCTGCTGGTCTGCTGGCTACCTCACTTGTGGGATATGCCGTGATGGTGTAGTAGTAGTATTTTGTACTAGTTATTTCACTACTTCAGCGTGGAGCACCCAGAAAATAATTAGTCTTCCACGCTTTTCCATTGTTTACAGAGTGTCCTGTAAAAGGCAGGTGTTTAACAATGAGGTTGACCACCCACCCTGGATGTCTTTTTTGTTGGATCCTAAATTTTTATTTAAAAGAATTTTCCCGAAAGCATTTATTTAGAGCAATATATATTTATTTCAGAAATAGCGGAATTTCTGCAAAGAATAGTAAAGCAAATGATATCAGGTAGTTATTAAATGAACTGCGCGCTTTCTTATTTTAAACAATGAAATTAGTGACATGATTAATTGACTCGGACATAAAAAGGGACTTAGCCAAGGCATCCTTGCGCATGCTGGAATGTACAAATAATATTTGCCTATTATGTAGACATACTGAGTACCTACAAGTATACGCGCTTACTCTATTCGCAATAATTTCTCTTATAAGGAAGGAGACTGCAATATGTACAGAGATACTTGTGTAACTTGGCAAAGGAAGAAATGGAATCATTGTGAGAGAAGTACTGACAATGTAGCTGCATTGTTTGCCTTTTCTGATTCATATAGGTTTCATAATTATAGTTCTAGAATAAAAATAAATGTATGTACATCAATCAATGTTAAGTCATGTCACTGAAGATGTCCTAAAATAAACTGATTCTTTTCGAAACCAGCTGATTTAAAGTTCTGAAATTTAATCAGAAACCTCGATTGGAGAACCATGTCTACACAATGCAACATTGTGTAGAATCTAATCGGAAGAAGTGAGAAAAGTGTCCCAACGCTTACGAATTGGCTCTAGGCTGGCTTATCAAGGTTTCTGATAGGTTTTGTCATCTGCACCCAAATTCGGTTAAACAATAAAAAAATAGTAAAAAAAATAAAAAAAAAAAAGACATTTCTGAAATTTAATTAATTTATTTTCTAGTGAGAGTCACCATAAAACTAGATTTTTTCATAGACGATATTTAAAAATTGTCAGTCATTTAGCAAAATAAATTTCAATGAAAATTGGAAAAAAGTGTTAAATCTAGTATCTCCGAAGACATGGGCTTTTCCATGTCAATTACAAATAATTTTTTTGTTCAAAAAATGTTTGCAAACCTAATTGGCTAATGTAAATATTTTTTCGAAAAATTGTCACAAAGAAACTAAATAAATTATGAATGCAATAAGGTCAATAATAGGTACCTAGGTCTGTGATTCCTATTCAAAAATAACACTTACCAAAAGTGGGAAAGAGTATGACATCCGTTGCATGAATAAAAAATAAAGCACCCAGATTGGGTGACATGCACTTGTATGTACGAGTGTATGTAAATACCAACAATTCTGCCAATTTGCGAGTATAACTATTGCACTGCATTTTAACCCGTGATGTGTTTAGTATAGTATCTGGGTGTAGTTAATATCATAGAAGTGTACACATATAGAGTGTGCACACATAGTTATGTTCTTAGACGTACCAACCTACTGCATAAAAGGCATGCAGCACTCAAGACGTTGTTGGTAAGCAAGCAACCTAGGTACTTATCAGTGGCGTACTTTTCATATAATATGCAATAAAGAAACCACGTGCCTGTTCAACAACGTGCAAACTCCAACGCATGCCTTAAGCGTTCCATACATGGCTGTAATTTCAGTTAGTGAGGTTTCTTCTGAAATCCTCATACTTAATTGAGAATTTGGCGACAGGGTGGCAAACATTTGAAAAATATTCCATTTCTTATTCTTTTTTTTAAAAAAAAAGATATAGGTATCTGGGTTTTTATTATAAACCCTGATATGGGGGGGTGAGAGAGAGGATGAAAGAATGGTTTGTAGAGGATTTATAAAAATTTAACCAATAAATGCCAACGGCTGAGACTCTACTGGGCTACTCACAGCACTCCAGGAGTTAACACAATAAAAAAATAAAATGGTCTCAATTAAATATATAGTGAGGCTATATAAATAAGAGTCGACAAGTTATTTGTAAATAGATGAGCGAATGTATAAAAGGCAAATTTAAATTTCAAACAAACATTTTAATCAAAATAAAAATTGCTTACCACTATTACAAACACTGCATTGTACTGCACTTATGAACTGCATTGTCTTATTTCGGTATTTCAGTACCACTTTCTAAATACCAATTATTATTTTAATGATAACTTTTCGGCACAATACCTACTATACCGGGCATAACAACCCAAATACAACCTTATTCACCTTTCATAGTAAGCTACTAAAAGCTTGTGTCTTGAAAGGGGAGTTAGCCGCCATCTGGTATCGAACCACGGACCTCATGTTCACGAGGCCGAGACTCTGCCTCCAGGCTACCGACGAATTCGAAAAGCTGATTTTTATATGAAAAAAGAATATAAAAATAAATAGTATTTTTTTTAAAGTAGGTTTTTTACTTTTTTGCTCACTTACAAATGCCGTGAGTAGGTATTTTTCCTCCATAGTTGCATAGCTTAGTTAATGTATGAAAACTTTTTTGGCTTCTGTTATATTATAAATTGATAATATTGAATAAATCAATATTTTAACATTAATAAATAGGGAAATGTATTGATTATTTCTTTTGTTTTTTTATTGATTGCATTAAAATAAATATATTGTCTGCAGCGTGCTGTTGTGGGGTAAACAAATAAATAAACACAAGTTCTATATTAAACGCAATGGTAATAATTAAATTCTTTGTATGTTTACCTATGTACATCTTTATGAATATTCTTAAAAAAATGCATATAAAAAATTGCTATTTTGACGGTAGTTTCTTAAATTTTCATACCAAATTTTGTAATAAAATGCATCATTATTAAAGGTTATTTTCATTCTTTCTTTTTCAGGCAAGTCACCCGACAGCAAGTGAATTATGCATTATGAAAGTTTGACCAATATACAAATAAAGAATATAGCTCCGCCATTGCTTCCTATAAAACATCTACTTTTAATAATATCTCCAAGTTGTATCTTGTTTATGCAATAAGTTGTTAGGCTCTCATAATAATAATAGTAATAAGAGTAACAATGTTATATTATGCAGTACTCATCTATTATAATATATGTAGATGGATGGATGTTTCAGAAGAACAAAACGCATTTCAAATACTAGACCTGTTCGCATATTGTGTGTGTAGCTACATACCTACTATGTATTGATCGAAAGTAAACAAATTCAAAAATGTATTTTTTTAAATTCAATTTGCAGGAATATTATTGGTGTATATTCTTGGCTTATAAAACTTTATTTTCAAAAATAGTCAAATCTGATAAAATACGTTTTTTTTTTTTTTAAAAAAAGATATAGGTATCTGGGTTTTGTTTGTTATAAGCTACTAAAAGCTTGTGTCGTGAAAGGGGAGTTTGCCGGCACCTGGTATCGAACCACGGACCCCTTGTTCACGAGACCGAGACTCTACCTCCAGGCTACCGACGAACGTGTGACAACAAGTGGAGAAAATCAGTCATAATCTAATTATTTTTTGGATATACCTACTTACATTTGGATTTGCATAGGTTCGATACCTATACAAATCCTAAAAATAAAAAATGGTGGCGTTTTCATAATAATTTAACACCGGATTACATAATATGTGCAATTCAAAAAAGTTTAAGTACGTCAAAATTAAAATATGTAAAATTAAACTACTCCATGTTCTTACTATACAAATAAAATTCTCAAGGACGGTCACGTATTGAGTACGAGATGCATGAGGAATTCTATAAAATTGGGTTAAAATAAAAAGTGTTCTTTTAGGAAAGAAAATGTAAATGTTAACCTTCTTTCCCTTCGTATCTTTTATTGTTTTATTAATATTGTTTTGGTTCAATATTGTGATACCATATTATTGTATTCAAGATGTTGTATCTATTGAAAAATAATACTAAATAAAAAAATTACAAGGTGAGGTTTGTTTGGTGTTCTGTGCTTTCCACTTCCCCCGACGGGATTCGATGTGAAGGAGTAGCTGTCTAAAACATTTAGTCAATTAAATTTTTCTGTTATATAACACTGTATTAGTCACAGAGGAGTAAAATAACAATAATTGCATCTCATATTATGATTGTCTCCATTTAAGTACACTGGGATTAAAATGTCATAAGTATTATAAACAATACAAAATTTGTATTGTTTATAATACTTATGGCATTTTATTTTTAGAAAGATTGTCGTCAACAAATATTTAATATTTGTTGACGACAATCTTTCTAGGTGTTAATAATATATTATTGTAATTGAATAATTTGTGTCACTTTGAAAAGAGTCCGTGGTGCATGAGAGATGCATAATTATGTTATACCGCTTAATTATTATCATCGTAACTTAAAATAATAACACTGTAACTTCACTTATCTTTTTTGACATGAATGGTGTGTACTTGTTAGCTTTTATGATTGCGATGTTATAAGAGGGATGTTGTAGGTGACAATCCATTAATATATACCTACTTGAGACTGACCAAGAACACCAACAATGGTAACAGTCATAAAAAATCTTACTTATCCATTTAGTTAAATATTCTTAATGTATTGTTAGCCTTAAACTTGCTTGTATACATCTTCGTTTAAATTTATTAATATTTTTTATGTTACATTACATTTTTTTTTAAATATTTTTAAGATGCGTATTTGGTCGGTCACCTAGTCCCTTTTACATTGCGTCGCCCCTAAGGAAGACAATTTTGTTTAGTTTTTTTTAGGTAAAACAAGTAATTAGTCTATTAAATATGGGTGATAGAAGTCATTAATAAATCAAATAAGTAACAATGCTTTTTGAAATATCAAAGAAAAAATAATACCTATTTGAAGTTTGTTCGAATTATTGAATATTTTATTTATATATTTATTTTTCGAGTTCTTTTATCATTCAATGTATTTTTTATGTTTGTTAAAACCTATTATTCTACACGAAGCTCACGTGTCAATTTAATATTAAATATCATCCCATAGCCTTTCGTAATTTATGTAATAGGATGTTGGGTCCTGCTAGATCGGATGATGTCATCATTACCGATTGTGTGTGTAACCGTATATATGTATTATTATTATCATGTACTGTAAGCAAAACACATACATTATTATATTTATAATCATATGTACTAGTTACGAACTCGGCTTTAGTCAGCAAATAAGAATAAAATTGAAAATAACACTTAAAAATAATAGAAGAAAATTGAAAGTGGTACAAATTTGCAAAACATTTGAAATAATACATATTTATCATAGTTCTTTTATGATAAGATGAAAAAATTGTGTAAATTCGTTCTGATACAAAAATTCCAGTTAAAGTAAGCATTTTTCATATTTCCATGGCAATAGAAATTTTGCAAAAACGACATACTTTTTTTGATATTTAATTATGTAGCTGTGCCTTGTAAAAATAAAAGGTATTATTTAAGCAAAACATCGAGAATAAGATGTTTTTCTATACATATTGTTAAATACAATCACAAAATCTGTATGTAATAAATAGATATTTACTCTTTGTCATATTGTTATGTAAGTACATGCTATATTTTTATGGTACGAAGAGGACAGCGTGTACCTACGTTCAAATAGTCAGTTCGATGAAAGTTTGTATAGAGGGTAAATTTTCATCACCAAGTATAACATTGTCTTTACGAAGGTCATAAAACGCCTATACCTACAAACTGATTAAAATATTTCTACAGGGAACGTATCTAGTAGCATGTTATAGTGGCATATGAAACTAGTCACAGTTTGAAGACTGGTAGTTGTGGGCGTTTGAATCTACACAGTTGTAGCAGTACCCAATGAAATTGACGCCTAGAAAATATTTATGTACCGCACATATTGATATTAAATTCTTGTTTAAAACATAAATGTATAATTAACATGTATATTGTATAATGTGATTAATTTGCTGACTTCATTCAATTTGCGCCGTTTGGTGGTATAAATTAATCTGAAAGAACGCCCTATGCATGTTTTTGCTATTTAAATTTATATATCCAGAAAAACTTGGATCAAAGCGCAAAAAACGTAAAAAATTATTATGCAATATGAAGGCAATAAGCACTTACAAGTAAATGAAAAATTAGTTCATGTTCATAACTTGAAGGTAAAGTAAGTTGAAAATGGGAGTTTTACGACCGAAACTCGGAAATGTTACAATCTCTACTGCAGTATTTTTGGTAGCTACTTTTCTTCTTTGATGGAAAAGAAATAAATAAATAAATATAATATGATAGAAAAGAAGTATGGGTACTTGTGTATTTAACTCTTCAGGAGGCAAAAAAACATAGACATGTGTTTTAGTTATTTATTATTTACTGTACATTGATAATAAGCAATTTTACGTGTCTTTTGTGTGGCTAGTCCGTTCCTGTTGAATAAATTTCCCTATCATTTGCGAACTCTGGAGAGTAAAGAGGTGTTCAAGGCAGGGTTAAGGACCCTGTTGATCAGGAGGTGAATGGAGCCATGCGGCGGTTTTCCCACAAAACGGCGCATCTTAAAAAAATTGGTTGGTTATTATTATTATATTTATATAGAAATTCAATAATTTTACATACAACCAATATAAAGAGGGCGAGTTTATCGCAGAACCACGATTTCTAATAAAAAAGCTTCTTATCCAGTAAAATACAATATCATAGTGAATCAAAAGACTGATGAGTTTTGAGATCTAATTAAAATTTTCTTTCAACATGTTTTGTGTTTTAGCGGAAATGAGAATCAAGTCTTTATTAATGGCCCAATCGGAAACTTAAAGCAGACGTTTCGTCTTTCCATCAACAGCCTTTTAGGTTTTTAATTTTGTTTCTACAAGTTATTATATAATTTGTAGGAATGAATACTCATTACGAAAAATCGCTCGCTCTTCTATACAAAATGGGTGTGATGATACAACAATTTACATAAGGAAGTGATTATTATATATCTACCTATTAATAATGTAATAAAGTTCATAAAACGAGTAGGTATCTAATAATACTACTATTGATATCATAAGACTATGTAGTATAATTGTTTACTTTGTAATAAGTTCGCCACCTCTCTCTCCACGGCTCAATGACTAGAAACAATATTTTGCATATTAACATCTGCGATTATATACATGTAAATATGCTGTTAAAGCATCGATTTATAAATAGACTACTAGTGTTGAATCATCGATTTAATAAAAAAATAAAATCTATGTTTTAAGGGGGCAAATAAGCTTAATCTTAAAATTATAAAATACATACTTTGTCAAATGTATGCTATATTTTATGTTAAATTTGACGTTTTTTGTTCAGCGATGAAGTTATTTTAAATGCTATCCATAGACATACTAATAAAGCGCTCTTTCAACACTCCTCTTGGCAACATAGGCCAAAACCAAATTCTTTACATCCTCTCCTATGTTCCATTGCAATAGAGTTTTCTCACTTCATTCCTAATGCTTAGATGCAGTTATAATAAGATTGGTATATTTTGAAAAAGTATCGTTCGAGTCATCGAAAACATCATCGAAGAAAAAAAAATCAGGCAGGACTAGATATCTCAAATACGAGTACAAAAGACAAGATATTTGCTGGATGTGTTATTGCAAAACATTATTTGTGACAAAAGTGTTTCTTCAAAACTCGATAAACGT
The DNA here is from genome assembly GCA_947579605.1 of Athripsodes cinereus. Lineage (NCBI taxonomy): Eukaryota > Metazoa > Arthropoda > Insecta > Trichoptera > Leptoceridae > Athripsodes > Athripsodes cinereus. The sequence continues at coordinate 7,790,221 of OX388313.1, read as the reverse complement.
ACGCGTTGCAAAGCATTATTTTTTATGCAATTCTTCACTTCACCACTCTATACACCATTTTGCAAATAAAATCTATTTAAGCTCGTTTAAAACAATATTAAAAAATAAATAAATATATAAAGTATATAAATCTCGATACGGGTGTGTACAAATTATCTTTCCGGTTCAAGTTACGTACGTACAATTCATCGAGTTTAAAAAAAACGCTCCTCGAAAATTCGATGACATTTTTGTCATCTCTTGAGATGAATGCCATATGAATAAAAATAATACGAATTTAGTTTCTATATGCCGCCCACTGGTCTGCACAATAAGGAGATTGCCTGGGCGGATAACTCTTCCACTTATTCGATCATGACTCGTTAGTCACCATCAGACATGGGTGATCTGCAAGGTTTTTGTCAAAAAAAAAACACTTTCAATCTCGCCTATTAATGGAATTACTGCGATATTGCGCAATCTATTCGATTTTTAATGAAATCGTGTAATTATAAAATAAAATATACCAATATATAGCTTCCTTGGTCTATTGATTTATACTGATTTCCCCGATACCTTTCCAAGTTTTCCGTAGTTCTTCTCACATCATTAGATAAATAATTGAGGTTTTTTGCCCACTAATATATTTATTATTCTATATCATCACGGCATAACTTCATGTAACAAACATGCAGATCGTTCTCTCCGTGATAATTAAAAACAAGATATCCATGAGACATCATAAGACATTTAATTTAATTATGAATACTCGTATTTTAAAATCAGAAGACCAATAGTAGGTACATACTATTACCAAAATCATGTCATTATTCAATTTAAAGTTGGTGCGTTACATTTTAAACTTATATTAAAATCAAGTCTATGAATCTTCCTCGAGATCCATCAAGAAGGAAATCAAAGAATACCTGGATGGCACAATGCGACAGGAGCCTGCGGAGAAATGGTCAGGATGGAAATGAATAATGGAACTGAAGAAAATATTATAACCTTAAGAACAGAGGAGTCGACTCTAGCAGCTTTCAAAGGCAATAAGTTGAGCACCAGGAAGAAGAAGAATAAGGGACATGTTGAATTAAAATTCTTTCTTAAATAAATAGATTTTCACTAAAGATTACAATGGTAGAAAACTAGTAATTACTACGCGAATACGTAAAAATGAATAGAAGATTATTGTATTTTCTTATTTCAGTCTAATTGTTTTCGATTTATTTTTTTACTTAAACTTATTAAAATGACAGACGGAACTATTTATCAAAATTAATGATGGTTAACAACGTTTGAAGATTTTCTTCTTTTTCTTTACCTGTCTTGTCAGTCCCCCCAGGACGTTGGTTATCACGTGAGATAAACCTTATTAGTCACCATGAAGACTATTATTTTAAATAGTAAAAATTCGGATGCTGAATATCGATAACTGTCCTATAAAAACAAATCACTTTTGCTCTACAATTTATCAATGGCAATCAAAGCAACATAAAATCAGAAAGAGAACAATAAAATTAAATCTTCTTAAAAGTAAAGTGATAATAATAACAATAAAAATGAAATATTCGGTTATCAATACATAAGTACACAACCAATATTGTTAGATACTTCTTGTATTCTATAACAATAATTAGTAGTAAGGTAAGGTTATTGCCAATATGTCCGCCAGCTATGTATGTGGGTTTGAATAATTTATATAAATATAAACGAATTTTATTGTAGTACCGGGTGTGATTTGAATAACAGTCTCGGGCGCTATTCACACAACGTGATATGCATGGGAAATTTAGTGGAGATTTCGCCATTATAATTATATTGATATGTTCTAACATTCACGTTGTGAGAATATGAGAATGCATCAATATTTTTTTTATTCCATGCGAATCCCTGGGTATTTTCATGCTCCTACACATTAACATATCGTCGGTATACAAGGGAAATGCACTAACTCCAAAAACCTCATTTTGAGATAATTGAGTTTAAAGTTTTTGGTGTTCTTCTTTTCCTTCTAGAATTCAAATGAAAAGAAATACAGACCTAATTTTTTTACTGGACAAAGATCAATCTATATACTTTAGATTTATGAAAAAAAGAGACTTTTAATTTCAATTTTTATTACCCAAAATTATGTTAATTTATTAAATGAGATGGAGTTAGTTGTTTTCTCCTGTTAATGTGGAGTTGATGCATTTCTCCTGTTACAAACATTCTTGTTTTGTGGACTTAGTTGCCATTCAATGGAATTAGTGCTTTTCTCCTGTTACAAACATCAGTGTTGTATAGACATAGTTGTTATAGAATGGAGTTAGCTTATTTCTCATCTATGTAAAAACTTTACTTTATGGGGTAGTTTCATGTAAATGCAAATTTTTTTTTTTTTTATACATTTTATATTCATGATTAATTTTACACATTCAAGACTTATTTAAAGTTATTAAATAACCAATCATTTCGTCTGTCAGTCTGACGTTCCGTTCTGAAACAGTTTTTTTGGTAAATAAGTTCCGAGCAAAACCTCTCTCTGGATACGGTGTTACTCTGATTTTGAATTCAGAGATAGGTTTCGGTTGGAACTTTTTTTACAAAATAACGATTTCAGAACGGAAAAGGCAGTCTAGTGTATTCCCAAGCATATTGTGCAGTGAAAATAAAACAAGAAAAAAACAAAAATAATACTAGAACTTTGCAGTACTTAATCGTCATCGTATAAATAGGCGTCAGGGGCGGGATCCCTCGCAGATGACGATGTTGGGAGACTCTCATACCAGGGCCGAAGCTCCTGCGGAATGACATTCTGTCTACATAATTTCAATAAATCGTTTTTCTTGCTTAGCGTTATAGGCAATAGTTTGGTATATAATGGTGCATGTCTTTTAGTGTCGTTTGTTGGGAATGTCTCACCCTTTTTGTATTGTTGATGTCAATAGTTTTGTACTCCTCCTCAGTGTAACCATATTTGTATTGGATAACGGTGGGACGATCTTTTTCGTAACGGAGACATTTAATTCTAAGCCAATTGACTTCGTTCCCCTCATCATCCTTTTTTCTATTCCCTACAACATTGGCAACTAACTTCTTTAGATCTAAAAAGTTACAGTATTGCAACTCTTGCGTCTTGTACGGTAGTTTACCATTCACATCAGATCTCGCCACTTTAAAAATTGTCTGCATTTCGTGGACGCTAAACACTTCCACGTGTTTTTTGGCTCTTTCAATTGCACTATGCATGGAATCCACCTCCATGTACGAGTGCCCTGACTCCAAAAACTTCTGCTCAATTACATTGAGCGTGGGATGGTTGACCACAGTGTGCAACATTAAAGTTGCAACCTGTATATTTCTATTTTGTCCCCCACATGTGTCAGAAAACACTGTGATGTGCTTAATGTCTGCACCCAATGATTTAAAGTATAAAGACAAACACGTTCCAATTTCGGAACTCCCACGTTTACCATTTAGCTCTGTCCAAAAATAACAGAAAGCATCATTGGGTGGATTTGCCTCATAGATAGTAAAATTATATAAATTAATCTTCCGCAAATAGTATCTACATGAGGCTAACTGGGGAAGATGGGATTTGGAGAACGCTTTGTAAATCAATTGTTACTGATTTGAATTCCTTGTTTTCCGAAGCTCTCTTTTTGTCTGCATTTTTTTCTTCCATGGACTGGACTTTTCTTTCAATGTGTGCATTGTATTCATCTTCAAGTTTCACCTTCTCTTCCGCGGAAGCTTTTTGATATTCATTACATGCCATACACTGGTCATTTTTTGGGACAAAGAATGATAAATTGAAATTAGTCCCAAAAATTCTCCGGTATGTTATTTCACTGACAAATTTCTCATTTTCTTGTATGCAATTTTCTTTGTATAGTGCATACATTTTTGTTATTGTGAGATTTGGTTCCAAGTATAAGCGTTTTGTAGATTTTCTACTGTAATGGCTCTCCGTGACGGGCAAACTATTTATGTGTTCCATTACTTTCATTCTCATTTCATCAGCAGTTTTATTTCCTGGAGTGTTATTCCCTCTGCTATCTTTTCCTTCATATTGCCCACTGCTACCTACATTCTTAAAAGCATTAATAACAGGTTGGTTTGAAATACAGAGCGTTTTCAAAAAAAAAATGACAGACTTGAACATTTGTGCCACTATCGTCAATAAAACTATACTTTCTGGACTGGGTTCGAGAAACACTGGTTTCATTGTTTTTGGATCTTCTTCTATTCGGGGTTTCTGCCTTTATGTTCATGAGTAAGAAGTCTTTTTGCCGTTCAAATGGTAAATTCCAGTACTTGGAACACATTGCATTCCTTTCTACCTCGGAGAACATTGTTCTGCACTTATATCGATAAGTACTGCAATCAACAGTCTTCGGGATTTTTGGCAATTGCTTCTTCCCTTTGGTGCTAACATACTCCAAACTTTTTTCCATGCCGTGATGTCGGCCATAGACAATATAATTTGTGTTTGAGATTATATTGTAAAAAAAAATGTATACTAATTCTAAAAAAAACATCATTTTGACTTAAATTTGAGATCTAAGCACATTAATTTTACCAACAATAAAAAATTGTTTTGAAGATGAATATTGATTTTTTTACAATATTTACGAAGTAAATTAATGATAATTCACTAAATAACAATAAATGGTACAATCAGACTTTGGTTATTTAATTCAAATACTTTAAAAATTGCAGAACGGAATTTTAATAAATTCTCGCATTTTTTCAATTGTGAAAACGTCAGTTCAATGTTATTGCGTACAAAAATAATGTCGTTGTGAACCCCGTATTCACACTAAGTCCATCGAGCGACGAATTTTCTACAGGAGAACTGCACTAAGTAAAGTAGTGGGTTTCTCCTGTAGATAATTGTCGAATTTGTGACTTAGTTGAAATAAAAAACCGTAATATCTAATCCGTATACTCACTTACAAGTGTGTGTTGCATACCAAACGATAGAGAAAATGAAATACTATACAATGGTACCAATAACTCCAAACCGGCGAAAATGGAGTTAGTGCATTTCCCTTGTATACCGACGATATATGGTACTCAACTATAATTATTTCCTATAATAAATCTACAGGTTTTTTTCTATATCAGTAAATTTAATTTACTTTCTATGTTCAAACTTTTCTTCCTGCCTAATATTTTATTTCCCATAGTTAATTTTTAAACGATATTTTATGCGAGAAATGATTTATAAAAAAAATAATAAAATGTTGCATAAAAAATATGATATCTACAGTCGTACGAGGTGCATTTTATAATATGGCTACAATTTTTTTATTTGAAATATTTGACTCCAAGTATTTATCGAAAAAAATAAACAAAAAGGTGGATAATTTCTATTAAAAATACTAACGTTACTCGTATATACCTATATATCATTATCATGTAAGATTTTTTTCTTTGTATAATTTATTTTTCATTTATTGATTTGTGTTTTCTTAAATTGGTTAATTTAATATGCCATAAGTAAGTGGACTAAATAATTGTATGTGTTATAATTGTAAAAAGTCTGTTAATATTCCTAATGAAATAAAATTTAATACAAATAATATCCCATCGTCTGTATATCGTATACAACATAGAATATCTGAGCAGTATGAGACTATTGTATGACCTTTCTTCTATACGGTAAAGGAGAGCGTGCATGTATAAATGTAGTTTGTTTAACAATATTCAAAAGTCAAGGTCTAAGACTAGAATATACAATATTATCTGGTCCTATGTATAATTATATGAATCTATAATGTTCAATAACATATTAATAGACATCTTTATTGAAATGTGGTGACCGGTACATCTTATAGGTAGGTATATTCCGAAAATAAACCAAAAATAGTAATTAAAATATTCTCTTAATTTATTTATTTATTTCCTAGAGTCGAGCGCAGTAAGTTGACAAAACATATATGAATATAAAAAGAGAAAGAATAATAATGATATGATCTGGCTAACCCCCCAATTAAGCGTGTCTACATCATACATATTAAAATACATATATACATCACATGGATAGACAATTCACACAGATCGAGCTAGACCCAAACTTAGATATGAATCTTGTATTATGGGTACTTACATATATACAATGCACTAAAAACATATACATGTAACACCTAGACCCAGGAAAATTTGAAAAAGATCACTCTTCATTTTGCCCTGGCCGGGAATCGAACCAGGGACCTCTTGATTTCAAGGCAAGAGCGTTACCTCTGCGCCACAGCGGCCGACGTACATACTCAATTTTGTTATTTAGCAGCCCTAGTGTGAAGTTTTATTCGTTATTATTTATCGTAATAGTAAATTGTAGTGTCACATTTATGTGGAACATCTTCTTCTCCTTATACCTTATCAGAATTCTCTGACGTTGTAGATCACTTCTGCAAAAGCCTTCCTGTTTTGCACCAACCAATAAAAACTCATACTAGGGATAAACACTGATTTTCTATACATTGTCTTAAATAATAAGACTCAATTTCTAGATATTTGTCATTCTTAACTCTATTTATGTACAAATCGTTTGCAAATAATATCAGCGCCAGGAAGGTATAATTTATCAACAAACAAAAAAATCTCAGACAAATGCAGTATGGACAATGGGTCGAAGTGCGATATTTAAACATTTTTTTATTGTTTTATGCAAATTATGTTTTATCGGATTACGAGATTCTTGTTTTCTGTCCAAAAGCATTATAAAAATGTCATTGAATACACATTGCACATGCAGATATTATAGCAAGCTTATCGTTGTTTAATAGAGATAAGTATTATATTATGAAGAACTTATCGCTTTAAAATAATCTGCTCAAATACGTACACTAAAATTCATTTAAAAAACTGCAATTTATAAGATATATCCAGGTCGACGAAAACGATTATTAAACTTATGAAAGTTTGATGATAGAGTCTAGAATAATATTATGTTATCAGGAAATTGGTGATGAAAGTCCTGCTACATCTTTAATTCAAGAGCTACTGTATGAGTGTTCGGGGTATTTTTGATAGTAAGTAATCTGATAGAAGCCTGTTGGACTGTTACTCAGGAAACTTAGCTTTTGATTTAATTCACACCCATGGAGCAAATTGCTCTTGAAGGTTTGAGAATAGTTTTCAAAACTACCTTTAATAAACTGATTTCTTGCCAAAAATAATACAAATATTTAGATATTGAGGTATTTATATTTAATTTTATTTCTTTCATAGCTTACCTTATACTTTTTGATGGCAATTCATTTAAAATGAAAGAACGCGCTCAAAATAATGCGATACACGAAGTTCGCACCCTTGAGTGTATTATGATTTATATTTCAAATTTAATTAGTTTTAATTATTATTATTTTTTCATCTATGATTTATTAATTTTGATCGTGAGATGGTTTTGACTTAAGATGGTATTGAATTATTTGAAACAAAATTAATGTTTATTTGTTTATTTTATTTATTTGGTGTGTTCTATACCTACCTGATCTTTTCACCTCAATAAACTACAGCTCCTCCCATTACACTTCCAAATTCTAATACAGACCATCATAAATTTTATTTCTGACATTTCTCGTGAGTGAATCTTCTTTTTTAATGTATCTTTGAATCTGTATCGCCCAAATAAAAGAGTATTAAAATTTTAAATAAATGGATAGTTCTATGGAGTTTAAAATATACTTAAACTTTTCTTATAAATATTTTAACAGGTGGTCGAAAATATAGACTTTATTTTAACTTTTTATACATGTGTCTTGAAAATTCAAAATGATTTATGTACCTTGATAAGAAAAAGAAACGAAATCGTGTTGAAAAATTATTTTTCTCTTGAGTTATTATGCCAGGGCGAACACTTAGACAAATATTTTTTCTCCTAAGAGGACAAAAACCTGGTTCGATCTTTGGACAACCGTAAAACATTTAAATCTATCAAAATTGTAACAATAAATGGTCTGGGTATTACATGTACCTATATGTGTTTAGTGCATTGTATATAATATGTGTATCGTCGTGTTAGTACCCATAATACAAGATTCAATCTTAGTTTGGGACTAGCTCGATCTGTGTCAATTGTCTATCCATGTTATGTTAAAAATAAATTATAATAATTTTCGGGAATTTCAATCAGTTATAACTTGTACACTTAATTGAGCTAATTGCCTTTGATTTCTTAACTAGTAACGTCACCTTAGCACATCTTCCATGCAAATGCGCGAAAATCATTATTACACCACCGAGACAAATATGTACTATATGTACTAGTTATTATTTACATTAATACATTCTTTAGCTTGTTCCATAGTGGGTATGTATGTATGTAATAGGTGATATTATTGTGTATGCACATATAATGATAATAATAAGTGCATAGTAAAGGTAGTGTTCTAGTGCAAGGTTATCTCGCGTAACGGATCATCGTGCTGCAACGAAGAGCAACAATATTATTAACTACTACCACTACTACCTACAACAACGCTGGTTATTTTATACTATGTGTTTTGTTATGTTTCATCTACATAAGTATACTTTTGCTATACTTATTATAATACTAAATTACCATCATACACGTACGTTCCTAAAGTATAAAAAAAAGTTTGCAAATATGGGCGCGTATTGTTAAAAATGTGGTTGAATAGAAGAGGAATTGTATAACAAGTGTCAAATTAAGAAGAATTTAATTTTAAAGTAAATAGTTCGTCCTGTATATCCTGTTATGTAAGATGCACATTTTATTATGAAATCATATAATCGGTTATTGCTAATTTTTACGCAAAAAAAATAAGAATCCTCTAATTGGAACTCCTCTAATTGAATCTCTAATTGAATTGCGAACATTGCCATAAATGGAGTGAGCATCAAACAAGTAAGAGAATTCGTGTACTTGGGCAGCAGAATAAACCAGGACGGACGCTCCAAATCAGAAATTGTGAGCAGAATAAACCAGGCACGAATTGCCTTTAACAAAAAATCCAAAATATTAGAATCCCCTAATATTGATCTAAGCGTGAGGAAGAATCTCACTAAAGCCTTTGTGTGGAGCATTTTGTTATATGGGTGTGAGACGTGGACCATCAGCAAGAGGGAAAGCGGACGGTTAGCGGCATTTGAAATGTGGTGCTATAGACGCATGCTGAAGATTCATTGGTTGGCGAAAAAAGGCAACTCCTCAAAAGAATCTGCCAACAACGAGCTAATTGGATTGGCCACAACATCAGGCACCCAGGACTGCTCATCGCAATCGCAGAGGGCAGGACCGAAGGCACAAATGGCAGAGGTCGACCGATAGACGCCTATATGGAACAACCGAAGAGGGACATGAGCTGTGGCTCATATATGGAGTTGAAGAGACTAGCTGAGAATAGGGAGGAGTGGAGAAATAAGTCAAAACTCGTTGCAGACCAATCCAATGGATTGTAACTCATTATGTAATTGGAAGAGACCAGACTAACCCAATGAAAGCTTTTTATTGTTTTGTTTTTCTCTAATTTTCTTAAAAAAATAAAGAAATTAAAGCGCTCTTTTGGTGTTTATAAGGTGGGTAGGTATATATTATGTTGTGAAGTGATGTGATGTGAAAAAAAAAACATTTTGCAAAAAAATAAATAATTTTAATTATCTTTCATTTTATTTCATTTTGTCATGAGTAACCTAGTGATACACTTTACAAAAAGGTCCTAAAATATGTAAATTTAACACATAAAACTATCATTTAAGTCTTAGAAAAGACAACTTTATCTTATCTGGTCGGGACTTGAGCCCGCAGCCCATCCTTTTCGCGAGGGGTGCTTTGTACAATTAAGATATATGTGTTAAATTTACATATTATATTATAACCTCATACAATGGTTGATTGCAAAAATAACACCGAGAAACATTCTTATATAATATGTATAGAAAACGTTTACTTTATAATCACACCAAGCGTTACTCAGTAATAGTAGTTGTAAGTTGGTATATCATGTTCTGGCTATTGGATTGCTTGTACTAACAATATGTTAAAGCTAACTTACTGCCTTTGATAATACCTGCCTGTAATACTCTACATATACCTACATAATATTATAGATACATAAGAAGGGCGATGGAGGTGCTTACAGCTTACAGCTACAACACAAAGGCTACTTTTACGACACTCTATGTATATTATAAATGGACATGGCGACTTGATGATAATAATATATCACTTTTCTTCTGTACAAAGATCCAATGTATATAATATGTTTGTTAGATAGCTCTTTGTATATAGTTTTTAATTTTGTATGAGTTCGTCGGTAGCCTGGAGGTAGAGTCTCGGCCTCCAGAACAAGGGGTCCGTGGTTCGATCCCAGGTGCCGGCAAACTCCCCTTTCACGGCACAAGCTTTTAGCTTAGTGTGAAAGGTGTATAAGGTTGTATTTGGGTTTATAACAAAACCCAGATATATCTTTTTTAAAAAAAAAAAAAATTAATTATTTTACTGATCTATTTCGTGGAGCACCCGGAAAAGAATTGATCTCCCATTATTTTTTGTAAGTATTCGAGTGATTTTTTTGTTAATGGCAGGTGTTCGAAAATACAGACATTTTGCATCTTACTTCAGCGATGAAATTTTGACACCAACCCTGAGTGTCTTTATTTTTTATTGCATGCGGCTGATCAGCTGGCTACCTCACTTGTGAGATAAGATGTGATGGGATAGTACTAGTATCTTTAATTATCATTAGTAGTTACATCTCTTGCGTTTTACATAATTTAAATACATTGTGTAGATTTTTCTGAAAATGTAAGCATCTATGAGTAGAAAAATTCAACTTATACTAGAAAGTTCTATTATTTCACATAACCTTATTTAAAATCACTGATATAGTTAATTTTTTCTTCTTTACATTTATGGAGTAATGCCGGAAATTTAATTAATTATTGTTTACCTATCTTATTTATTTTTGCAACAATAATCATTTATTTATAATTATACTACTACTTCTATACCATCACGGCATATCCCACAAGTGGGGTAGTCAGCAGACCAGCTGCATATAAAACATGCATGCAAGCTGTCTTCTCCGTGTCAATATAAAATTAAGACATTCAGGATGGGTGGCAAACCTCATCGCCGAATTTGAGATGTAAAATGTCTTATTTTTTCGAACACCTGCCTTTTACAGGACACTCGAAAACTTATGGAGAAGAGTGGGAGTCCAATTCTTTACCGGGTGCTCCACGGGATAATTTATAATTATACAGTAGGCAAAAATAATTCATTCCCTTAAATTTGAGCAGAGCTCATGCTTTGAGGGATCTTATTTAACACGTATCTGTCCATAGAATCGGTTCTTGAGAGTTTATAGATTCGTTTTTTGACACTTTTGACACTTTGAAATTGAGATATGTCTTCAAACTACATAGTTCATCTACATTAAAATTTGGGAATTTAAAACTTTATCTATTTCTTCCATTATTACACCATTTCTTTTCAAGTATTACTCATGCTTATTACATATTTTGTTTGTCACTCAATTATTAAATTAATTTATAAACATCATTAATCAAATCACAAATTCTATAAGCGATAATGTCATGATCTAGAAATGTCTAGCACATAAGATATTAAACTTATAAATTATAAAAAAAAACCTTTCATGATATCAAACGAGTTATTTATTTAATAAATAATGAATAGCAGAACCAGTCTCGCCCACAACGCAATGTGTGTAGAACTCTTGTAGGAAAATTTACAAGGGCAATAAAGTCTCAATTACATTTTTGGATAGAACAGCCTGAGATTAACATATCAACCACACAAAATGACAATATATTATTATTATGTACTTTAAAGGTTATGCTATAATCATTGTCGCATTGATATGTCCTTGAAAATACATTGGAGTATAAAATATTTTGAAACTAATCTGTCGAGTTGAAAAAGGAGTATTTTTTCATAAATTCATTAATTCTAGACGCATTTAAGATATTAACTTTTGGCCAAATAATCCAATATGTAGTTTTCTGTTGCAATAGTTTTCCATGCATTTCATATTTTCCAGTTCAAACTTTTGTAATCAAGCTATCCATTTTTAAACAGCTAAAAGTTGATATCTTGATATTATCTTGAAACTAAAATTACACATATTCACACATATTCTGAAAGTAAGTAAGTGAAGAATTATATTTTTACGGCATGTAGTGGACAATTTTTGAGTTACCTACTACAAATTAATTAAATGCAATTAGTTCTCTGGCTAATCCACGAAGAATGGAATTAAGTTAATGGAATTAAGTTTAACCATGATGTTGTTGGGTAAACTAAATTTGAATTATGATAGTTTGTGGCATTTTGCAAATTAATTTTTACTACCTAAGGCAAAATAATTATCATCAATATATTAAACATCAATTGTCGTTTCTTTATTTATGTGTTTCACATTAACATGATAGATCAATGGTTTCACACCCGGTCGCCACTAGCTGTCAAAGTCCATAATAAAATAAAATCAATTGGAATAAAATTAAATCAAAAATTTAAAATAAAAATAAGCTAACAACTAAGGGAAGTACCTAAATGTCTATGGACACAGATATTTAAACGATAGTAAAAAATATGTACTAACATCGCATTGTTAAAAATTCACATTATAGCGTTATATTATAATGTAATAAAAAGGTACCATAGCAATGCAGACACCAACATGTCATAATGATAATCTAAATTATCAAATAGATAATATTATTAATACGTTGTTATTTGAACGGTATTGCAAAAAAATGAAGGTGAAAGGTGTCCGGCGACTCGTTGCCTTTCGATACTAATATTGTATTATAATAGTAATACCAATTCGTATCTATGTATAGAATTTAATACTTAATGTATTAGAGTTCATACTGCCTCTGATACTAACTAACTTGTCTTATTGTATTTCGATATCTAACTTATAGTATTATATTACTTATAGAAAATACACAAACCATTCACTAATACCTTTTACAGTCTTTCATAGCCTTACGTGGCTTTGAGTACAGATGCTTGATACTTTGGAATTAATATTATTTTGAGATTAAATGAATCGATTCGATATATTATTTCTGTATCAAAATGACCTTCCTTAATTAAACGTTTATTACGAACGTTGTTTAGCTGTTAAAAATATTTTGTAAATTGAAAATTATAAAAAGAATAGATGAAATATAAAGTTTTGAATAGTATGGGTTGGTTGGATGATTGCCTTTGCGATCAAAATTGTGCAACATTATTTGGATGTATATTTGATCTTTCTAAACCATCACAGCATGTTCTACCTGTGCAATTGACAGCAAATCTACTAAATGATGGAATAATATAAGTTGTGCCATAAAAAAGATTTTCAAAATAGGTAACATTACCTACTTGTCACCGCTAAATTGAAGATGTTAATTCTATTACGCATGCGTGATATCTCACAAATACTTGTTAACAATAGAATATAAAGACTCTATATACCATCACGGCATACCCCACATGTAGGGTAGCCAGTAGATCAGCTGCATGTAACAAACATGCAAGCTGTCCTCTCTGTGTCAACAAAAAATTAGTGACAATAAAAACAGAATGGGTGGCTTAACTCATTGCTGAGTTTTAGATGTATAATATATTTATTTTTTCGAACTTTTTTTTTGCCTTTACAAGACACTCGAAAACATACAGAAAAGAGTGGGAGACCAATTCTTTGCTGGCTGCCCAAAATCTTATAGAAGCTTAACTCATAATACTTCAGGAGCTCGTTAAAAAAATCGACATTTTATAAAGTTTATTTGTGCAATTTTCATCACACAATTACAATGTTAGTTTGATCCCTATTTGATATGAATTATAAATCAAAGAGTGATTGTATTAAAGAAATGTGCTTTTTATATGATATGAAATTTCTTACGACAAAAAAAAACTCTGGTTTGTTAATTTGCACTAATCGTATACATAACCGATGTGGTTAAAAAAACTTAGCAAAAGTTTTATAAGTTACTGCCCCGATTAATTCAGCTCCATTGATTTGAATAACATAAATAAAAAGTAGATTTACTTGTTGGTTATATTATGAATGCAGCAACTTTATGATTAATGTCTCTCAAAATAAACTTTCTTTTCTTGAAAAGTTTTCGTATGTACGAGTTTCAATTTGATTTTTTGGTTCTTTTGCGGATGCAGTCTTGTCATACTTTGATATGACTACACAAATGCAGTCTAACAAAAAACAGGAAGTCCAACTAAGTGAGGTGTTGGTTGATCAATCAAATTGAAATGTAGATTTCAGTGCATGTGTATGATTAATTATACGAAAAATATTATGGAAACCAATAATATAATCGATGGAATATAATTTATTTTTAATATCGAGTGCAATCCCGAGATATTGAGAAAGAAAAATTCAATTGATATCAATAACTGTAATTTTAATTATTTGGTGAATATGCCCTAGAAAGTAAATTTATTCATTTTTCACAACTATTTAACTATAAATGCAAAAATGTTCGTAATTTCACTGAAACATTGTCGTGGTTAAATGGAAGAAATCACTATATAGTGATAATCCCGCCACTGCACATCATCACATCTTTTTTTATGTAAACTGCTGTGTTGATTTTGTTATAATTATGAATGATGATGTGCAAGAAGAATTAAATAAATAAATATAATCAATACATTGAAAAACCTGTTTTATTCTCGAATGAATCAGTTCTAAAATAGTGATTTAGTTTAAAAAATTTGCTATACAAAAAAACGCTTCGAAGTGTGTTTTATATCTTAATTTCAATGTTCTAGGATCGACGAGCCTAGTCAAAATCGTCCGTTCGGTAAAGAAATGAGCATTTATTTACTCTTTAATATTGAAGTCTTGTTTCCACCACACACTCGCCTAGTTAACGATAGATTGTAGGTTCGATATCCGGAGTCAACAAAATCAATATGAATAAATCATCTAGAATCTTTAATTTATCACCGACAGTAAATTCATCACCATTACTCTCTGTAAAATCAGAATTACTTTGCAATCTTTAACAAACATTATTGAAAATAAATTTATTTTTCTGCCGATTTAGCAGTCCGTTAGTATACTTTCTTTAACCATATCGCACTCACGACACAATATACCATTAAATCTGATATGGGGGGTGAGAGAGAGATGGTGAAATAACGGTTTTGGTGAGGATATAATAAATAAAATATTATGCCAAAAATGCCAACGGCTGAGACTCTACTGGGCTACTTACAGCACTCCAGGAGTTAAAACAATAAAATGGTCTCGATTAAATTATACAGTGAGGCTATATAAATTAAGAGACGACAAGTTATCTGTAATTAAATGGACAAATGTGTAAAAGACAAATTTTAGATTCAAATAAACATATAATTAAAAATAAAAAAATTCTTACCACTATTACAAACACTCAAAAACAAGGCTAGACAATACTACGACTTACTCACTACCCCGTATTGTCTGTGCACACGTAATTATCCCCATTAACACACTTGATAACTAGTTCAATTAAGAAACGAAGCACTTTCAAAATAAATTAATTTTCACTTTACGCTGACGAGCAAACGGATCCCACGTTGAGGGGGCCTCAAGCATGAAAATGCTTAAAGGCAAAACAAGTTGAAGAAGGCGCCCCTGGGCACAGTGCTGGTAGGGCGAAGCCCTACGTCCGAGGCTCCTGGAGGCAATTACCAGCCTACACAGGTGCAGAGTTGGCTCGTCATGACTTCAGGAGGAGAATATCTCGACTCAACTGAAGCCCAATGACTAGAGACACTTGTCTCTCTGAAGGTCAGCTGATGAGTGATGGCAGGAGCGATCCTTATACCAAGGACGCCTGTTTACGACTCACTGCTCGCTACGACTCACTGATAACGACTGTTCACCACTGATGGCTGATGGAGACTCACTGATCTTTCAAGGACATTTCTCCGCTGTTCCTTGAGTGGTGTAGAGAGGGGTTGGTCATATACCCCTCCGATGACGCGATACATCCACGTGCAGCGGCGTGATTGGTTGATTGCAGTAGCAATACACGCCTACTGCAAGTTCCATTGTATTGCGGGTACAACTGCACCCTTGTCTGCATTCCAAGAATTATGCGATAATGAAATAAATATTTACAAATAAATTTTAAATTGTATAGCGTCCAATGCGCTGATTTTAATTATTAATTAATTCACATATGAATATTTAAAGCGTCTCTTGCACTGATATTAAATATAAAACATTTCTTGTGTCCATTATCACCATTATTATTATAGCGTCTTTTCGCACAGCACAAAAAACACACATCTTATTCTATTACATAGCACAATACAACCCTTTAGGTAGATAATTAAATATTCAAACTACGTTATGTTACAATAAAATTAAAATTCATACCTAAAGAGTCGTTTACATAAATTAAAACATATCGTCGGTATCGACATTCAATATCTCGAAGCGTAGGTATAAAAATCCAACCAAGCCGACACTATGAAATAATAACAATACGCAGACATTCTAGAATCTTCATAAAATAATTTAAAAAAACAATTAACGAAGTTGATACATAATGAATGCGCCTTAATCTTTTGTCAATATTATTCTCTTTATCACCCCTGTTGCTATGCAGGTACAAATTTAAATAAACAATAATAATATTATTTTGAATGCACGAAGATTATCAAACAATATCTAATAATAATATTAATGCAGGTACCTTTTAAGTGCAAGGGATATTTTTAATGTCGGGATTTTCATATTTCTAATGAACTGCATTGTTTATTTCGGTATTTCAGTACCACTTTATAAATAACAATTATTATTTTAATAATAACTTTTCGGCACAATACCTAACTATACCGGGCATATCAAATCTAATGTTGTTTTTGATACATCAATCAATAATATATTATTGGCAATGAATCATGTTGTTTTATAGTTTGTTAAAATTAACTTCATCACATAAAATTCCACATCAACGGTGTTTAATTTATGAAATGTTGGTTGATAAGTCCGTTTGTAAATACATGTACTTTTACAATTTAAATATGTTTTTTTATGGTCTATATAGACAGCTTTATTAGTCAAAAAGAGAAGAAAACCAATACACGCTATAAAAAGTCTCAAACTTCTAACATATTTTTGGATAATAAAGCTACGTTTACCTTTTTTATTGGTAAAGAAGTTACAGTTTTGATGAGATAAGGTACCAGTCAATCTTCTACGATAAACTGAAAAAATTAAGTTTTTTATTCTTCAATATTTATTTAACTCAAGACCTCTGCGCTCTTCGGAACTGGCTGTGTATAGACTTACCGAGCCCAATAGAGCCGGTAAATCTAACTTCAATGAGAGGGTTTTTGGTGTTGTTGGACTAGTTACGTGGAATCGCCTACCGGTGCCATTGAGAGATAGTCAGACTCTCACCAGCTTCAGAAGCAAATTGAAAACTGAACTCTTCACCGGCGCCCTTGAGACGGTCTAGGGACTGTTAAACGGCGTCATAATGAAATCATCCAGAATCATCATCAAATTTTTCGTCTACACACATGAATACATCTACATATAATAATTTTTTATTCTCTTCAAAGTTTTCTTAATTTCTGAGGTAAGCGTAAAGAAACATATCTACATTTGTTAGCAACATACGATAATCTTTTGTCAGTTTGAAGATAGTTAGATACTCTAAGCAAAGCCGGGATTACAGGTTATGCTACAAATAATTCGCCAATAGCCAGGGGCAGCCAAAGTACTGGGTAGAGTTGGACTCTTTATTTATATAAGGAGAATGTTTGTCAATATGTACAACAGCTGTATGTATGTTTGGTTATTATAAGAAGTTAATCTGTCTACTGTTAAGTGAAGGGCGTTTCATTCGTAATAAAATTAGATAGATATACATAAGTAGTATCTAGTGCTTATATAATTATTTAAAACGACTGGTACTGTAGCGGATCAAATCCAAAACTTTTTTTTTGTTATAAAATGTGTCTCATTTTTGTCCATTATTTCAATAATGAATGAGCGTGATTATTTTAAATAAAGGCCAGGCAGACCAGTGACCACCTGGATGTCCACAATTGCCAGGGACATGAAGGAGGCAAAGTTGCGCTCGGAGGATGCAGGGGACCGGAAAACTTGGAAGATGAGGACTAGGAGTGCCGACCCCAAGTAAATGAGATAAAGGCGAGGGCGAAGAAGAAGAATAAATTACGGATGAACTAAGGTGGTCTGTATCATGATCGTCAAGTCTCAGGGATTCCATAGAAAAACACCGGATTTGATTCCACCCACAACCTACCATCTCTTTTTTATGATACAAGCATATTGTCATTTATTATGGTCCCTGGCATGCAGGTACATATATTTGGGTTTATTTAGATGAAAAAAACTTTTCATCAATGTACGCATGACTTTCAGAATAAAAATTTCACAGATGCTCTTTTTAATAATGACTGTAAAGGATTGAAGTGTTTCAATATGATTATCAGTTTTTTGAAATCTGTTGAAGAAAAAAAAATTGACGTACACATTATTTAGCAAATTAACTGCCTTCTAAATTTGAAATTAGAAAAGAAATTAATATTACATTGACAAGTGTAATATTTTTATAACATTTGATTTTTAGATGTTGTGCTGTAATAAAGAAGAAAAAAAACTTTTGATTATTATTTTTGTTTTAAAAGATGTTTCGGGTTTCGTTATGAACCCAAAACGGATTTTTCATAGTAAGCTAAAAGTTTGTGTCGTAAAAGGGGAGCTTTGACAATTCCTAATTTCAAACACATAATTTGAATAAAAATTTACTCAATGTTTTTCAAAACAAAGTCCTTCAATATATTTTCTATCATTGTTTTACTAAGTCCAACATGTGTTGTCGAGTTTTCTAACCTTATTGTACAAATACTTATAGTGTGACATATAAACGGACCTACCTAAAAACATAAAACTAAAACAATACAACATATTAATATACAACAAAATGTATCGAAATAGATACATATAATAGAATATAGTATGCAACATTAGTTCCTAATGAACGTATAAAGTAGTATTGGTTCATGGGTGTATTTCTATACATTGGTCAGTGTCTAATAATTATCTATTTGCCGTATCAATAATCGTGGCCAGTGAGTAATATATATATATATATATATTAGGTACTTACTACCAATAATAACATTTATATGTATCAATATATGTAATATAAATCATTTTCCTCACTTTACTAAGTAATTTGATATTATTATACTACGAGGTAATAATTATATTATTTTCATTGTGTTATACTTATAGTCGCTAGTATAATATAAATAGTACTGTTTTGAATGTTTGAACCAAGTCGTGCAAATCTGGAGATAAAATTATATTGTAATAACGAATAAAGTAATTTGGGAGCGGTTGGTTTGGCATACATAATACACACTCTTGTATGTCCTTATTATTGAATATCTAACGCAAGAACAGGTGTTTTTCTTAAGTCTCAGTTAATTTAAAAAAGCTTAAAATCTTACATCTCAATAAATTACTGAATGTTTTTAGCTAAGTTATTTATAACATTATATCTCACACACTTTTCTGTAAGTTTTCGGGTGTTACGTATAAGGCTGTTATTCGCAAAATGTCACTATTAAGACTTTAATATCTTCAAATCAGTGATGAGGTAGGTATACCACTCATTCTGTAGGTCGTTATATTAATTGCGAAAGGAAAGGCCAACTAACATGATTGTTTTTAACTAGGTTTATTTTAATATGTCGTGGTTAGATGGAAGAAATCACTTGATAGTGATAATCGCGCCACTGCATATCGTCCTAGTATTTCAGATTTTGTATTGTTTTGTTAGCACTGCTATATTATGATGATGTGCAAAAAGAAATAATAATATAAATTTTTATAGCATGCTCTATGACAGCTTATATTAAAAGTTTTATTAAGCTTTTCAGTTCAGTTATACATGACTTACCTTTGAAGTCATATGAATAACAAACATCAAATCCCACAGGACGGTCACATGTTGAGCACATTGAACAGAGGAGCATGCATAAGGGATTGTACGACAGTGACGGAAACGGAAGATGTAGGTATGTAAGGATAGAAGGAAATGGCGCTCGATCCTTCCTGCCTACTCCGCGAGCAAAACGGCGGGATGGTATCATGTATTTATGTATGAATAACATGCATATTCTCACAATATTATCACTAAGCGTCCTCTCTTACACACAATGTCCATTATTTACAAGTACTGAGAAAATGCTTCTGACGATCACATTACTCGGTAACTTATTAGACAATTAAATGTAGGTTCTATAAATCTGTACCTGAGAGCCATTAAGACTTAAGTGCATTTTTGACAAAAATGCCAAAGTTACGAAAAAAGCGAAAATAACACATAAGTCGTGAGTCTTAAGTAAAGAAATGCTTAGGGTCTGTACTATAGGGTCTATGTAATAAGCTGTATATACTATATACATCTTATTGCTAGTAAAATGTCGAGATTTTTTCGATTAAAAAATTGAATTTGAAAATGGCATTTTAGTACTTAAGACTAAATGGCTCTCAGGTACAGAAATATTTTCTACAATGCTCTGTCCTATAATAATTATAAACTAGACAACATATTTATTATGTAACATTTTGTAATTTTTATACGAGTTGACAATACTCGTTAAAGGGTAATTACAAAATTCTTTGATCCTGCGCATACATATGTTATTTGAATTATTTTTTAGCTATTATTAATGCACGTACAACACTTTAATTTTAATTTACTTTTAGTATTTTAACAGGTATTTTTTAGTTATGCCCGTATTTCTTCCAATACATACTTACAATACAATACGAATTTCCAACACATCCAAACATAGGCAATTTTCATAACGTATAAACGAGAAGATGCAATGTTAGTTTGTTTTTCAAAATATCTAATGATGGATAAAATACAGGGTAAAGGAAGTAGGTACTACTACCATCTACTAGCATTCTCCGTTAAATTTTCAACTTCGTTAATGTGAACGACTCATCGCAATCGCAGAGGGTAGGACCGAAGGCACAAATGGCAGAGGCCGACCGAGAGACGCCTATATGGACCAACTGAAGAGGGACATGAGCTGTGGCTCATACATGTAGTTGAAGAGACTGGCTGAGAATAGGGAGGAGTGGAGAAGAAAGTCCAAACTCGTTGCAGACCAATCCAATGGATTGTAACTCATTATATATAATGTGAACGGAATAAACCTGTTAAGCGCGATAATAATTGCACTACCTTATAAAAACCTTTTTGAATAGTTCGTAGTTTCAAATTAAATTTTAAATTTTAAATAATCTGTAGTACCTACTTCGTTTGAAATGACAATTCTGTGAGCATAAAATAAGTTTAAATATAAAAAATAAAATTGCAGGCTATATTCCCAAGGGTAGTCATGATATGATAATATTCGTTCTCGATTCCAATCTTGAATTTGATTTTACATAGTCTTTTTCATAAAATATTATTATAAAATTATTTATAATATGTATAAACAACAATAAAAATAAGATTCAAAGCTCTAACGACAGTCATAATATCATAAGTTAATAACATTACTTACTCTCCATTATTTTATGTCAAAAATATGTCAGACGTTGCTATGAGTACTGGCTATTATATAAGGTTACTTTCAGCCCTGAGCAATATGCACCTATTATTACCAAGTATTTTGCTGTCACTTTAACATTTATCTAGGTACTGCAAGGACTTCTGCAGAAGTCTTAGACGCTTCAACTCCTCTCCGAGTTTCTGTCTTCAGCACAACATCTTGCAGTAATAATTATTAGGTATATACATAGTAAGTAGTTCAGTTTTATTTTTGTTTTTTTTTCGTCAAACTTCAATGCAAAAAGGATGAATAATATTTTCTTTGATGGTTTTCGAGTTTTTTTCGTCTGTTTGTCTAGCCAGTGGATTAATTGCATGTATTGAAGATCATAAAATATCATGGATCATAAAATGAAATGTAGGTATTTAAAGCGAAAAACAAACCGCGTCTGACAAGGCTCCATACGATTTTTTCTATCTGCCTTATAAAATACTTTTAACGCTAATTCGAATGTTTAATCATAAAAAAAGAACATAAAAAGGGTACAAATAAATAGATTTAAACAGCTGCCTTCAAATGACATTCAGTATAAAGAAATTGAGGATATGGTTAAGAGGAAACAGACCGGCCGTTTTTCCATACAAAAATAGTCCCCTGTTTTCTCCCTGGATAATACCGGTAGAGTCATATTTTTTTTTCCTGAGCATCTATGGTTACTAATAGCATGTCCCTATGATTTCGTTTTTTTCATAAATTATTTATTAAAAAAGATATAAACGTTCAAAAACTTAAAAAAACGACCGGTTTTTCAGCTGAATTCAAACATCCAGAAAACATATTTGACTAGATTTTATAAAAAAATGAAAACATAGAAACACAGCTCAAGCCTTATTTTAATTTTTAATGAAAAAAGTACTGAAATCGGTTAAGTTTTGGAGAAGGAATCAGGGGACTACGAATCGATGATTTTTGTAATTTTAATAAGTATTTTCAGTCCAAGCTGCAGTTGTCTCTATCGCACAATGCGGGGGAGACTTGAGGAAGGGAGGCGCGAACTAATACGTATACATTCGTAAACGCTATTGTGTTGTGATGTAGGGTAGGTTGGTACAAGAGTGCGCAGTGTACAAGAGTACGCACTCCATATCTCTGGATCATTAGTAATGTTTTCTGATATCTTCAATGGGCATTTTATTTTAGAAGTTGAGCGCTTGTCGGTGTCCATTTTTTGCGAATTTTAGTCGATTATTAAAGATTCTAGGTAAGAAAATCATTTATTCATCCATTTCTTAAAAATTTTAGGCTTTTTAGAGACCGTGTCAAATAAAATCTATTTATGTTAAAACACATTTATTTACTTATTTCAATTTATTTGTCATTTACAATTGTACACTCACATGTTGAATGACGTCGTCATGACATATTGGCGGGAATTTTATAATATATTGATAATGACCACTATGTACAAGAGTGCGCACTAGAATTTTGTACAAGAGTGCGCACGCATTCTAGTACAAAATTCTAGTCACCACAAGTTTCGGCACCATAAGTTTCTCAGATACCATCAATTCACATCAAAACAAGTAAAGATACCAGAAAAAGACGGATAAACAACCCGGGGAGAAAAAAAGAAGATTCTGGGATTTCCATGACAAAAACTACATAGGATAAAATCAATTATTTCTTAACTTACGTGACTTTCAATAAATTACAATAAATTTTAACTAATTTAATTAGCTGTTCCGATTAACATTGCAATAAAGTTTGTTTTGATAACAATACAGATTCTTTATTTATCTTATTTTAGTCATAAATAACATCATATTGAACTGATTACTTATGCGCACTCTTATACACAGTCGTGCGCACTCTTGCACACACCTATAGTGTAAGAGTGCGCATTTTAGGGTGTTTTTGTTTTTATTATTTTTTGTATTAAATACTTTCTTAGGAAATTCTACTATGAACATCTATGAGACAATATACCAAACTACTGAAATACATTATTAAGTTGGTAATTTTTTTTTTAATATCTGTAAAAAATCAAATAACGTCTAAAGTGCGCACTCTTGTACCAACCTACCCTACGTATGGTGGAAGGTAGGGGAGAACAGGGTAATGGGCGCCTACTAAAGGAAAGTTTTAATAAAAACCACGTTTGTAAAAATTCTTGTAATTTTTATTTTTTTCGTGACATTTTTATTATAATATTATGAGAATCATACAAATATTAATAATATTGGCAAATCTACAGCTTTATATAAAAAAATACTATTCCGTGGCTAATCCTTTTCTCTCCCTTACTGCTAAATGTCGTGGTATACGACCATCAATTATTTCTGGTAACATGCACTCGAAGTAAAACGTTTCTAATATAGGTTCCATTTTTTGCCAAAATAAATCGTCTTTTTTAATTTTTTCGTAAAGTAAGCCTTTAGAGCTCCACAAAATAAAATAGCTGTAATTTCGGCCAGTTATGTGTAATTGCCCCTGAACTTGAAAGTAATAATTATGATTCCTCTTTAATTCTAGCGTGTCGTTTTTAAATATGCAGAAGTCTATTTTCTTTTGTTCTATTCCTTCTTTAGGTGTCAAATCAACAATTTTGTAAGGGCATTTTACTTCCACTATCGAATCCTCTCCAACAAGACCATCAGGACTTGCTGCCAAAAACGTTTTATGCTTATCGACGAATAATCCACATTTTGATACCGACTGCGAAGTGCGAGTATTCTAGCTAGCTAGAGGCATGATTGATGAGAGCGTGCCGGGGGGTGCGGGCGGGGCGGTGCAGCGCGGTGTGCCACGCACACATTGACAGACACACTCACTCACACAGCCCGCTTGTTCGGGCACTGCGCGACAGCAATAGATTTTAGAAATACCTATTTATCATTTCTCTTCGCCGTGCTGTTTTCTCTTAAGAAGGTACATGTTAGCCACCTCAAATGTATTATCTTATGCTGCTAGAATTATGATTGGTATTTGCTAGGTATGATGAGTTTTTCCGTGGGATATACAGTATGTGTATAAGATGTCCATATTATGAATATATTTTTCAAAATCTTCAAGAATGACCCAGTAGAATGAAACAATTTCTGCAGTATCTAGTTATGTTATGCATTCATATTTAGTACTTCTACAGTAGGTAAATGAACTTTCTGTCCCCAATAAGGTAGGGAAAAAACTATGATCATTTTACAGTAAGAACTTGTTCAAAATTGTAGTAAATATGCGTAAGTGTTTTCTAGATAATTATGCATTATAATAATTCGCATGATTTCTCTTACCATTTAGTAAGGGATCGCTGAATACTTTACATATTTTTAACACGATAGGTTACACGTGCAAAGGTAATAATGCATCCATCTGCGAGCCAACAGACCTGCAAATCAGTAGATACTCAATACACGTTATGCATCAATAATTTGTACATTATGATTTTCATCTCATTAACGTACGAGGTACATTTTGCCGTTGTTATACATACATACTAATTACAATATGTAAAAAGTGGATAGTGGAGAAACAATTGATATTATTAAATGAGCCATATTGATATGGAGTTACAGTAATACAGATTAATTAAGTATCTTTTAGATAAAGTATAAAAATAAAATAAAATTTAGTTATCAACCATAACAGAATCTAAAATTTTTCAGCGAAGAAATCAGTAATCTGGAATGTAGAAATGTATTTAATTATTGTTTTCAAGTTTTATTCTAGGAATTATAAAAATTAACAGTGTTAAATTAATCTGCTTTCACGATATAGTTTAAAATACACATAACTTAGGTTAATTTGAAGAGATGAGTAATGATTGATAATTGAAAAAAATACAGAGACAAATTGTAAATTGGTTGTTAATTGTGGTAAGATGAAAGAAATAATTAATATAGCAAAAACAAAAATGTAAATCGTGGAAGAAATCACTTATATAGTGATAATCGCCACTGCATATCATCACATTTTTTAAAATGTTAATTGCCTTGTTTTTTTTTTTTTTTTGTTTTATTAAATTTTGTTTATTAAATGACAATGTGCAAATATAAAAAAAATAAATAAATATGCAGTATAAGGCGTGTTTGTCATGACTCTCAGAATTTAGGGATTGTTTCTAAAGATCAAAAAGACAATAAGCATAAAATTCGCAAAAAAGCTTCATTCACAAAAATATTGAAATAATAATTACAAATTAAATTGTAACATTTATTTAATTACCTATAGTTATTTTAAAAATATTTCTACATAATTTTATTGTATTTACCATAAAATAACTTAAAATGACTACGTACGTAATTATAATTAAACTTTATACAATACAATAGGCATCTCTATGAAATTTTATGTAACGATGTAACACTTCCAAATAAAACATTGTCTATTATTATTCATTCACCATAATGAATCATAGTAAAAAAGGTTGATGTCAATAAACTCAAACTACATAATATTATACATACATATGTTTGTAATAACCTATGCTACATATAATTATATAGTTCCTATTACATCTATGTGTTTAAGTAAGAACTTATAAAGAACTTCTTCTTAAAATAATACTTACTTTAAGAGTCAAGTTTACCGAGGGTAAGGAGTAAATGTGTACATAAGTTGAAGATTAAGAGTTATGTTAAATAGTCATAGATATTAATGATTAAGTAGGCATTCAGATTTTTTGTAAGCAGACAGTTTGAATATTGAATGAACGCGAATGTTCCAGATTTAAAAAATAATGTCGTTTTATCAAACGTGTGATACGTATGAATATTTTCGTTAACGAATGATTCGTCTTTGATCGTACTGAAAATTCAATTAATACCCAATTAAAAATAACAACAGCCTAGAGCTTGGGATTAATTTAATAAAAGAACCTAGATCTTGTTTATTTTATTTAAAATTGACCTTAAATTTCTTGGGCAAAATAATTTGAATGCTCCTTAAAAATAAGGAAAATTTCTTGTTTTCAAATTAGATTATAAAACACCTGACAAAAATGTCCAATTTTAACTTTTAGAGGAATAAGTTGTGAGATATTTACATCGACTTCAGATAGTTACACTTGAAGACACTACACTTTGGTATAGTTTAAGAACCTTTGTGTAAAGCATAAGTCAAATTTAATTAATTCTAACATAGCTTATAATATGTTGTCCTACCTGTGATTGAATGGACAGTGTTTTTTCTATTGGGATATGGTGTTCCTTATTGTACTCGCATATATTAGATAACTGTTAGATAATTGTAACATACAACATTTGTTTAGTAAAAAGATCTGTTATTCCACGTCATACAATAATCTAAATTAAATCTTGTAACACTGTACGAGGTTATAATATGTTGTGGTACAGTACTGCTGACTATTGATAGATTATTTTCGATTACTTCTTGTAACAATCATTCCGATACGTTATCGTCTAGTTATCTAACACAATTGGTTCCATAGGATCTCGAATGGGCATAGTTGCAATGTATTCTGGGAATAAAAGTCTACACATAAAATTTTTAGTCCGTCCATAAATAATAAGTTTATGAAGTGTCTTCAAAGAAAGATTATTGGACAACATCAATCGAGATCTTGAGGAGCTCAATGCTAAAGACCACTGGCAGACCATTGCTCAAGATAGAAAGGTTTGGAGATCTATTGTTTCGGAGGCAAAGGTTGTTTTATGCAATGGTTGTTGGTCCACTGGATGCTTCACTTGTGGAAACCCTGTTATGCTTTGAACGAATGAGTGATGTAAATACGTGGAATTTAATTACCAAAATCGAGTGAGTTACCAACTTTTTACCGTGTCTTTGATATTCCACGAGCATTAAAATTGACTATTCTATCGAATCATAACGTTAGAATTAGATGTAAACATTAAAAATTCCCATTGGCGGCGTACAGACTGTTGGATGCGACCATCAATCATCAAGCAAAAATCTTAAATCTTTCGGCGACAATTCGGAGCATTCTCCGAAGGAATATTCGAATGAATGCCTTCGTTTCCCGTCCATGAGACGTAACGAATGCATTCATTCGAATATTTCTTCGGAGAATAATCTTTTTGCTTGATGATTGGCGTTCGCATCCAGCTGTCTGTACGTCGCCAATGAAAAATCCATCCAAGAATAATTAGTGTCGTATTAAAAACATTATCGCTGAATTGTACTAAAGATGTTTCATTCGTTAGGTTTTATTAATACCTACCTTTTACAGGGCTCTCAAAAACATCCAGAAACGAGTGAATTACCTTTAGGTACCTTTCCTCTGTCGGGAGTTCACGGAAGTAGAAAAAACAATCAACATTGGTAAAATCGAATCATTTACGACATAAGAATGCTTAATATTTTATTACTTTATCCATTTGGGGTTCTTTTATTTGTACAACATAGATGTTTTCTGTATAAAAAAATAATACAATGTGGTGTTATAATAATAATAAAATCAAATTTTGTTGTAAAGATCTACACAGAAGGTCAATGACAGTTGAATAATAAAATTTATCATATCATTATCTAGTAACAATAAAAATATAGATCTATGTAGATATAATCATAAAAATCATAATCTTTTCATTGCTGTAGATGTAGGTACAATAAATAATCATCTATATCCATAAGATATAAAACTTCGAAAAAAAAATACATTTATTTTTCTACAAAAAAATATATTTTTATTGGTGTTTGATATCATGGTTAATTTCAATTTGGTATATTTTCCTTTACACGTAGTTCTTATTGATTATTATGAATCAATTTAAATAAAACACTTATTTAAATTAATTCAACATGAATTTCCACCAAGTACCGTCGGTTGAAAACATCAACTTTATTATGAATCAATTTTTGAAAGATGATTTATTGACATTAATGTGTAGGTGTCCTTTAAAAATAAAAGTGATATCATTTAGAAAGTTTAAATAGAATAAAATAACAATGTTTCAGTCTTCATGTGAAATATATTTGTATCAGTTTTTTTTATATCATCATGAAATCTCGCAAAAGAGGGGAAGCCAGAGGACCTTTATTCAGGATATGCCGCTTAATCTACATTAAGACATACTTTCATTTTCAATTTTCTCGATTTGGCCAAATTGCTCTATTAAATTTATTAAAAAAAGTTGTCTTATATTACAAATTATACCATTTTTGACCTCCAATAAAATATATAAGTATCGAATATTATTTTACATTTTTTCCGCTATTGTCAATTAATTTAAACTAAATATAAATACAATACCTGATGGCGTAGTCGACAAATATCTCAGCGTTGTGCTTTTACGTCTGCACTACCGTAGCTTTTTTCCTTCCATTTTATTATGATTTCCTGTTAAGGTTGGGCTGGATGACCGAGAGGTAATATTTTTTATTATTATATGACAATCATAAGCGTATAAAATTAGAAGAGCTACCGAAATGGTAGTACAAAAAATGTAACAACGGATACAAAAGGTAAAGTACAGTGGATATTAGGTACTTGTACATAATACATAATAAAATTTCGTATTATTATTTTGATGTTGATATATTAAATAAAAATAACATTCCTGCTTGTATCTACAATACCAGCAACAAGACAATTCAGTAGGTGCATGGTATAGATTGATCAGGGGTGTTCAAAAAATGGCCCGCGGGTAACAAGTAACTCGTGGTTCAGTCAAATTTTTTATGTAGGATTTTAATAAATGTAACGTATCTGTATCTAGAAAATATCTAATTGAATTTTATGTCTGCATAGGTATGTTTCATGAATATATTTTCAGATTTAACTATATTTTTAATTAAATAAATATCTATGCCCTTAATTCCAAATATCTCATATTTTAAAACTTTTAGTCTCGTATTCTTTATTTGTTTACTAAAAAAGTAAAAACATGAGATGTAAATGAGATGTAGATAGGGCGAATCGTAAAAAGCTTAAATAAATTGGTTATCGGTTTTCAAAATTACGCCTCAATTATAGAAAATATCAATGAAAAAAAACAATCACTTTACAAAGGTTGTAAATTCCTGATACAGTTAAATAAAAAGTTCAAAAAAAGAACAACAACTCTTGGGTTGTTCATTTCTATTGTACAGACCACACGACATATCGTGACCATGTGGTTTTCATAATATTATCTGTCACCCTCAAGCTAAAAGAACCGATGTTATTTTATCTTAATATATTTTTTATTGTAATTATTATTTATTATATAACGCATTTGAGTGAAGGTGTGCGGTAGAAAATATTTAATCTCTTTATAATCCATCATAATAGGTATGAATAAAATAAGTATTTTTTTATTCGTACGTGCTACAGTTTTGTCGACATCAAATTATTTATTGAAATGAAATTCAGTACGTTTAAATTATTTTGCGAGTCATATTACATTAAAAATATATTCACCTCTTATCTCATTACATACGTAGGTAGGTACACTTGTATTCATAAATAATGAGAGCTACTATTCTATCATTAATATTGTGGGTAAGTGATAGTTATTCACGAATCATCAACATCATCATCATCGCCCTCAACGCTCCTCTCGGGAGCACAGGGCAGAAACCAGCCTCCTCCATTGAGAGCGTTTCTGTGCCAATTGCGTCACCTCTTTCCACGACATTCCTTGCGCTATTGTGAAAGAGGGACGCCCGCGGGCCGACGGAACCCCTGCGGACGGAAGAACAGTGTTCTTTTTGGCCAACTATCATTAGGCATTCTCAAAACATGTCCCAGCCAGGAACATCGTCTCTCCTGTATTACGGAGATTACAGGTCTCTGCTGGGTGCGCCGGCGCACAGCATCATTCACGAATAGATTAGCGTTATTCCGACTTCCCAGTTTTTAGCGAACTCTATGAAAAATGTGCTATTCATGAAATCACACTGTGACCTTTCTCTTTGTACAGTTGTACATTTTAGTAATGTTTCAGCAGTAAAGATTATATTATTTTAGTAACAAAAATATTAACATAACATTATGGTAGAGGCCGACTAAGAGATACCTATATGGATCAATTAGTGAAGAACGGCATGAACTGTGGCACGTACGTAAAATTAAAGAGTCTAGTAGAAAATAGGGAGGACTGGAGAAGAAAATACAATCTGGTTGCAGACCAATCCAATGGAGTGTAACTAACTATAGGTATAATATTATTTAATAGGTGGACTATGGAACAGAATGTTTTGTGATTAAGGTATTGGTTTAACTAGTCCAAGATAATTTTATTCTCAGGCTATCCATATTTTTGTTGGGATAGTCAGACATTGGTACGCGTTGCTTTGCTTATTATTGTAAACTGTACCTGTTTACAATATTGTTGGTTCTTGAAATGATGAACACGGATATTTAATTAACACAAATATATATTCAAATAATCGTCCTAATTACAACGTCGAACACAAACAGTCAAACACGCAGCATAGCAGTGCAACCCAAGGTCACAACTATAATGAGCCCCGTTCCACAAAGGAAGCCAGCCTTTATAGAAAAAATAGAGTATTGCTACTCAAGTACAAGGTTCAATTCAAAAGGTGCAGTGTACAAAGTACAGTACACTACACTTATAATTACTTTGGTTTGTGTGTCTGTTGACTGAGGAAATAATTCAATTCGTTCTCAGTTGGTAAAAGTACATAAAACATGCCCTGTCCCATAGAAAGAACACAACACAGCGACAATTATAACAACGAAATGGTATTGTGTAGTTTCATTATTTGAATTTACTTTTGTACAAGCATAATAAGGTTCTATAAACTAGAGAGCTTTTCAGTCTATACGTAGATTTTTCTCTAATACACCACTTCCATGATAAATGAATAATATCTATTTCAAATTACTATGAAATTTTGTTATTTATTGATTTGGCGGTAACGTTGTGGTAGTTTCTTAACATAATTACGAATGTTTGGAGTAAAAAACTTTACTTTTACCACAAAAAATTAAAATACGCGCGACCAATGTTTCAACAGGTAACCTGTCATTCTCAAGCGCAATATTTGACTAATCTAGATATAATTATAATCTATTAACCTACAACCTATGTGCTAATGGTGACCGTTATGCGGTGGATGATGACGTCTCCTGAAAAAAGAGTTAAACCAAAAGTTTGTGTTTTACAGATATAAAATAAGTCATCCTGTTTTCAATATTTCTTATTTTTTCAAAAGCTTGCTTCATTCTACATAACATATCTAATATATCGTAAGATATAATTAATTAACTCCCTAATAAAGTAGGTACCTCTTGTAATCTAAAATATCTCTTTAATGCAAATACGAACTTCTGTTTTATACAATAATGTTTGGTGCTTACATATTATATACTTTAATAAATGTTAAGATGATTTATTCTTTCATTCATCCAATCACGATGTTTCCCACAGATGGGGTACCCAGTGCATTAGGTATGGTCGGTTCCAATAATCAGTGTATCCATCACTATCAGTTAAAATCTTATGTATAGAATTTTTACTGACAGTACCCAATGGATCGATATAGCTTATTGATATCGACCGTTAATTGCATGTTGAAAACACGCAAGTCATATTCTTTTGCCAATAAAATCGAAAGATATTTGGGATGGGGGGAATTGAATTTCAACAATAATTTTCCAACTCGCGGACAGCGTTAAGCGGAGCGACGTTAATACGATCGTGTATGAGAAAGTTGATTCACGCGCAGCTTTGTAATGGTCATTTGTTCTAAAGTGTTGAAGGCAGAGATTGTTGTTAAAGCTTTTATATACATACATATACTGTAAAGTATTTCTGTCCGATTGTTTATTATGTGTGCAATATATTAGTTTGTATATGCAGCCTGGTTGTTGATAATACACGATGTAACAACAACATAAATAATTAATTGAATGAATCAAAGCCATGAAATGTTATTCACCTGTGATTATACATTACACGATTTAAATATCCCGGCATCGCCTGGCATTCCTTGTTACTTACTAGTTTTGTGTTATATAATATTATTCATTAATTTTATGTGATCCGAAAACTATCTTATTATTTATAAACACAAATATATCCCTCATACCTAAACACAAAGCCTTGTATTGTGAAGGTGGAGTAGATCAACAGCAGGATTCGAACTATGTATTTTCTTTCAGTTGATAGAGAGTCTATCTCTATAAGATTACCGATCATCTAGTTCGATTTTAACAATTTATAATAAAATTATGTTTTAATAACTGTTTTTATCTTCAACGTTCCTTTAAACAATTCATGTATGATTGAAACCTTTGACAACGAACCATAAATTTAGATCAATTTCTACTATAGGTTATCCAGTATAACTCAGTAGGTATTTCATATTTATTGATGATCATTGTATTAATTATTTTTCTTTCACTATACACTCCTACAAGATATCACGAGGCACCTATATATTAGCTGGGGGAGGGGTGCAGATCATACTTATGTTATTAACTATGTCGATGTTCAGGTAGTACAATCTATAATGAAATCGTATAATTATCGTATAATTTTTCGTCTTTCAAGGATTGACAATGTTCTTGAAAGGTAAAAGACATCTTTCTCAATAAAAAAAACAACAGAACAGAATATAATGTTTGTTTTCATTTCACTTATGTTGCTCTTTATTCCATTACATAGATGGATTTGTGGGATCATAATTGTGCATTTTCATTTTATTTTTTAAATCTTTACCTCCTCCCCCATGTTGCCATCTGGACACTTCTATGATATCTTCTAACGGTGTACTGTGAAAGATAATAAAAATAAACACAATTATGATCATAAATATAATATACATATTATCATACTGGGTATTGCCGGATAATCGAACTAACCTAAATTTCTATAACTTTGTTTTTAATATCTCATTCTCCCAACAAGTTCTAGGTAAGTGACAAATATACAAAATCTCTGTACAGAAAGATTTTTGCAGATTATTTTTTCACGGTATATATGTATGTAGCATCTTGCAAAATATTCGAATCCATAAAAACCGATTAAATTAATTGTTCCAGGTTTAACTGCAACCGTATATCCCTGTCTGCTTCAAATGTTTAATCAAATTTATTGCTGGTCATTAAATAAGGAAATTTTAAAATTATTTGTTCATCAAAATGTAATTACGACTGAATAATCTGCGCTTGAAGTAATTAATATTTTCGACCGACGGTGCCTTGTGGAAGTTTATATTAAATTAATGAAAATAAAACACACGTTTTCAGTACATCCACGGTGATTTAATCAATAGCGAGCCGGCTTTCAAGAGCTTCCGCTCTCATAACGTTAGCCTGATGATGAGAGCTAAAGCCCGCTTGCGATTTGTAAAATCACTATCGAAGTACTAAAAACAAGTGTTTATATTTATTAAACTGCACTTGACTAACTTTAGTATGAGTAATAATAACTTGGATTAATTTATTTTATTGACATGATTCTGTTGTGAACTGTTTATAGACGCCACAATGGCATGGTTGTGTCTGCAGTTTCTGGAAACGAAATACTATCTGAATGTATTCTTTCTTCACATTGCGATGGATAGTTCATGCACTCCTGCATGCCAAAATTTGGATAGTCATTCAAAAGTTAAGAGGCTGTGGAAGAAAACAAAGAGTCTTCAAGCTGTTTCAGAAGAAACTGGAAAAGGCAGATGTGAAACATAAAAACTTAATTCAAAGATTTCTAAGAGACCAAAAAGTTCCTGAAAACGGATACACGATAAATATCATCTGATGAAAGCACTTGTTGAAAAACTTTTAAAATAATAATGTTACGTAATCACCATTAGGAGGGTACTTAAGTTTGGAAGTTTAATGAATTTGAATTTTTATATTATTTTTGGTTATGGAATGTTTGGAAAATAATGACAGGTGGTTGTTTTGGTTTTGATGAAAAAAGAAAAGATCTAGATAGGCTGGAAGAAAGATGTTATATAATGGGTATATAAGAAATCTGTGTGAACTGTAATAATATGTGACGTTTATATAAATAATAGTTGTTGTAAGATGTATTTTAAATAAATAATAATTGTAAATAAATAAAAACGTTTAAATAAATTGTTAATTTTCAAGATGTCATTCTTTTAATTGAATTCAGACTTTATTTTCCCTGACACAAGTTATAGAAAAACGATTTACGTTACATTGGTGTCAGAAGTGGGATTGTGAATCAGATATTTAAGTGCTTAGTGGAAATAAAGACTGTGTAAAATATGTCATCAAAAAAATTAACTCTACTTGACTTGAAAGTGGTGGATCTGAAGCGCGAACTAGAAGAAAGAGACGCGGATACATCTGGAACGAAGGGTGTGCTCCAACTTCGACTAAGAAAGGTGATGGAAGAAGCAGGTGAAGATCCGGAAACATATATCTTCGAGTTGCCTATAACCACCAGTGAGCTTTATAAAGAAATCGAAAAGAAGCTTCAAGAAAATGCTACAACTATGAAAGAAGAAAAAGAAAGGCTTCGAGAAGATTCTAGAGGAACGAAAGAAGAAATTGAAAGGAAGTTTCAAGAATATTCTGTGTCCTTTGATGAAAGGATTAGCGAGTTAACAAAGCAGGTGAAAGTTTTGGAGAATCAGGCGCTTTCTTCAACAGCAAGAACGGATTTTGAGCAGAACACAACGGTGGACACAGAGTTCAAGTGTGTAGAGAGTGGTGCAACTTCAATGGTGGAGCATGTGCGTAGTGATATGCCAACTTTTGATGGAAAGAACTCTTGGGAAGAGTACTTAACTTTGTTCGAAACAGTAGCTATGATAAATGGCTGGTCGATGACAAGAAAAGCATCAGTATTGAGTATATCTTTACGAGGAGATGCTTTAAGAGTCCTTCAGATGATTCCGCTTGCGGATAGACAAAACTTTAAATCTTTGGTTGAGAGACTGGAGATGCGATTTGGACATAAGCATATGGAACAAGTTTATAGGTCACAGTTGAAGAATCGTGTGCAGAGGCCCAATGAAACTCTACAGGAATTCGAGGCGGATGTAGCGCGTCTAGTGAGATATGCATACCCTACAGTTTCTGATGATGTATGTGAAAGTCTTGCAGTAGACAAGTTTTTGGATGGACTACGAGCAAGTGAGACACAACAAGCTATAAAACTGGCTAGACCACAAACTCTTAGTGATGCTTTAACCCAAGCACTCGAATTTGAAGCTGTAAGACAATCCGTACGAGGTCACGCTCAAGCCCGTGTGATGGAAGCTGTACAAGAAAATCAACCACTTTCAATAGA
This sequence comes from Athripsodes cinereus, assembly GCA_947579605.1. Classification (NCBI taxonomy): domain Eukaryota; kingdom Metazoa; phylum Arthropoda; class Insecta; order Trichoptera; family Leptoceridae; genus Athripsodes; species Athripsodes cinereus. Next base: position 7,754,497 of record OX388313.1, on the reverse strand, counting down.
AGACATAGTTAAGAAGGTTTTGGAGGCCTTGAAAGGAAAGAAGAGACAACTACGTTGCTGGGACTGTGGACAAATTGGACACCTGCGTAATCGGTGTCCAAGGAAAAACGAACAGCAGATTCAGGAAAACTAAAAAGGGTTGATGGAAAGGGGCAACTATCGACCCGCATTGCCAATGCCTCGAAGAGATATGCAGTTGTTGCGTCGTTCAGCGGACAAGTCAGCAGCATGTTTATAAATGGCAAAGTAAATGGAAAGAATTTGAAACTTTTGTTGGACACTGGAGCAACAAAGACAATCATGAGACCTGATTTAGTTTGCGAAAAAAAACAAATAAAATCATTAAATGGACATTACGGACGGCAACTGGAGAGTCGGCGTCTGTATGCGGTGAGACAGTTGCCAACTTTCACATTGGAAGCACCATCTTCGATCATCAGGTGTTGGTGGCTGAGATAGAGGAGGAAGTTATTCTTGGAATGGATGTAATGGCGAAGTATGGATTCAAACTGGATCTGAAGAGGCGAACTCTGAAAATTGGGGATGAAGATATTCTTGTACAAGAGCATGAAGAATTCGCTACACGTGTGCTTGCGGCAGAAGTTGTTACTATTCCAAAACAAAGTGAAATGTTAGTACGAGCCTACTTAGATTGTGACATTCCAAATGGACATGTTTTAGTAGTGGAGTCCAACGCTAATACTGAAGCTGGAAAAGGAGTGTTGATTGCGAGAGTCCTGATTCAAGCTAAAAAGGATATTTTGGTCAGGCTAATGAATATCAATGACTATCCAGTGACTATCAAAGAAGGAGTTTATTTAAGTATGTGTTCATCGGTTTCGTCAGTAACATGTAGAGTGAGCGGTGGCCAAGTTTCTTCAGAGGAGGTACCAAAACACCTTGACGACTTAGTGAAGGAGGCTTGTAAGGAACTTACCAAGGAACAGAGCAAACAGATTAGATCCTTCATCGCTAGAAATCAGGATGTCTTCGAGAACCCAAGTCAACCCAAAGGAAGAACAAGTGTTGTTAGTCATCGAATAGACACAGGTGATGCAAGACCCATTCGTCAAGTACCCAGAAGATTACCTTTAGCAAAACGGGCGGAAGCAGATCAAATTATTCAAGATATGGAACGGGACAAGGTAATAGAACCGTCAAGCAGTCCATGGTGTTCACCTGTAGTGCTGGTTAGGAAGAAGGATGGCTCAACTCGGTTCTGTGTTGATTTTCGCCAACTTAATAATGTTACTAAGAAGGACAGTTACCCTTTGCCTCGTATTGATGATACGTTGGACACATTGGCTGGCTGTAAAATCTTTTCAACGTTGGATTTGAAGAGTGGATATTGGCAGGTTGGACTGGAACCTAAGGATAGAGAGAAAACAGCATTCTCTATTGGAAGTGGATTATGGCAGTTCATTGTTATGCCGTTTGGACTTTGTAACGCTCCGGCTACTTTTGAGCGTTTAATGGAAAGCGTGCTGAGAGGATTGTCGTGGGAGACCTGTTTAGTGTACCTGGATGACATCATCGTGCTGGGAAAATGTTTTGAGGAGCACTTACGAAATTTGGAACAAGTGTTTTCACGATTGAGAGCGGCCAACTTGAAACTCAATGTTAAGAAATGTACATTGTTCCGAAGACAAGTCAACTATCTGGGTCATGTTGTCTCTGAGGAAGGAGTGGCGGTGGATCCTGAGAAGATAAGAGCTGTTCAAGACTGGCCTACACCTAAAGACAAGCATGAAGTAAGAAGCTTTTTAGGCTTAAGCACTTACTATCGGCGATTTGTTTTGGGCTTCGCTGATATCGCTAAACCATTGACAAAACTCACAGAAGAAAGTAATGAATTTATATGGGATTCAAAATGCCAATGCGCGTTTGAAGAATTGAAGAAGGTATTGATTAATTCCCCGATTCTAAGTTATCCTCGAGCCGAAGGGAATTTTATTCTGGATACGGATGCAAGCAACGTCGGCATTGGAAGTGTACTATCTCAGGTTCAGGATGGTCAAGAACGCGTAATTGCGTACTTCAGTAAAGTTTTGTCAAGGCCGGAACGCAATTATTGTGTAACGCGAAGAGAGTTACTTGCTGTAATCAAGTCAGTTGAGCACTTCCGCAAATACCTATATGGACGGAAATTTCTTTTAAGGACAGATCATTCGGCGCTTGTATGGCTGTTACGATTCAAGAATCCTGAAGGTCAGGTTGCAAGATGGATAGAAAGATTGCAAGAATATGACTATGATTCTGAGCATCGAGCTGGACTTCGTCATAAAAATGCTGATGCACTGTCAAGGCGTCCATGTCCAGAGGATTGCCAGCATTGTAATAAAGCGGAGGAAAGGTTCGTCATGATTCGTAGAACTACAGTCATCGATAATTTTTGGCAAGATGATGAAATTCGAGCGCACCAGTTGGAAGATCCTGACCTTGGACTTTTGATGCAGTGGAAAGAAAATGATCGAAAACCTTCATGGGAAGAAATAGCTTCATGTTCACCAAATGTTAAATCATATTGGGCACAATGGCAATCCATAGTTGTGGAAAACGGGTTGTTGAAACGTATTCTGGAAAGTGAAGATGGAACACAGCAGAAACAACAGCTATTGGTTCCAAAGAAGAGAGTTCCTGATGTCCTTAAGCTGCTTCACGATGATGTGTCTGGTGGACACTTGGGAGTTAAAAAGACTACAGAAAAGATTCGTCAGAGATTTTATTGGGTCCGTTACACTGAAGATGTAAAAGATTGGTGTAGAAGATGTGTGACTTGTGCTACTTCGAACGGACCTCAAAAACAGAGGCGTGCGCCAATGAGACAGTACAATGTAGGTAGTCCATTTGAAAGAATAGCCATCGACATAGCAGGACCGTTTCCCACAACTGAAAGAGGGAACAAGTATATTTTAGTAGCAATGGACTATTTTAGTAAATGGACAGAAGCCTATGCATTACCAAATCAAGAGGCTACCACTGTTGCTGAAATCTTGGTAAGAGAGCTGATAAGTCGTTTTGGAGTACCGTTGGAGCTTCATTCGGATCAAGGAAGAAATTTTGAGTCAGCCGTATTTCAGCAAGTATGTGAGATATTGGGAATTCGAAAAACGAGAACAACTGCTTTGCATCCACAGTCGGATGGAATGATGGAGCGAATGAATCGAACATGTGGAAAATATCTGTCGAAGGCGGTGTCTGATCATCAGAAGGATTGGGACGAATACATCCACTTGTTCTTATTGGCCTATCGTTCGGCAATTCATGAGACAACGGGACAAACACCAGCGAGTGTGATTTTTGGCCGTGAACTACGGTTACCTTGCGACTTGCACTATGGATCTAAGCCTGGAGAGGATCTTGTTGGAGAAGATTATGTATCGGAACTTCGGAGAAAGATGAACGACATCCATGAACGTGTGCGGGCTAATATTCAAGTCGCTAGTGACAGGATGAAGGAAAGATATGATGTCAAAGCTGTGGAAGGAGGGTATCAAGCTGGAGATTTAGTTTGGTTGTTCAATCCTCAACGGAGACGAGGCTATTCACCGAAGCTTCAAAAATCCTGGGAAGGACCGTACGAGGTGATTAAAAGAATAAATGACGTTATTTATCGAATACGACGAAAATCAAATGGCAAGCCGAGGGTGGTACATTTCAATCGCTTAGCACCGTTTTTAGGAGACAATAAAAGTGAAGGAAACAACCCGATTGTTCAAGTCTGTAAAGTCCTAAGTAAAGAGAAGAGTTTTGAAGAGTTTATGAAGACGCCTCAACGAAGAATTCATCATGGTGTCACTATCGAAGTTGAGCAAGATCTTTTTGACACTCCAGAGGATTATGTTTTGGCTCATTGCTTGGCTCAGAATGCAAAATTTACTAATGGCATAGCCAAAGTTTTCAAGAAGAAGTACGGGATATTGGAAGAGATTAAGGCCAAGAGTTTGAAAATTGGAGAAGCGGTCCATCTACAGCATGGGGAACGACATATATTTTACATGGTAAATAAAGCAATCCCTGAAGAACAGAGTATGTTCAGATGTGGCACAGTTTACAAAGTTTGCGGGATCAAATGTTACAAATGAATCTTACGAAGCTCGGCATACCAAGGATAAGTGGCAGTATGGATTGGAAAGTTGTTCGAAATATGATAGAAGAGATCTTCTGTAATACTGGAATTAATGTTGTAGTTTGTTGTTTTAATCCAGGGTATAGTGAGAACATCAAGAAGTCTGTACCTTGTTATTTCTTCAAGACTTCACATTGCAGAGAGGATTCAGGATGCTCCTATCTTCATCCAGAGAATTCGTTCGGGACGAACTAAATTAAGAGGGAGGCAATGTTACGTAATCACCATTAGGAGGGTACTTAAGTTTGGAAGTTTAATGAATTTGAATTTTTATATTATTTTTGGTTATGGAATGTTTGGAAAATAATGACAGGTGGTTGTTTTGGTTTTGATGAAAAAAGAAAAGATCTAGATAGGCTGGAAGAAAGATGTTATATAATGGGTATATAAGAAATCTGTGTGAACTGTAATAATATGTGACGTTTATATAAATAATAGTTGTTGTAAGATGTATTTTAAATAAATAATAATTGTAAATAAATAAAAACGTTTAAATAAATTGTTAATTTTCAAGATGTCATTCTTTTAATTGAATTCAGACTTTATTTTCCCTGACACAAGTTATAGAAAAACGATTTACGTTACAATAATTAAAATAAAAGTTTAGGTATATCAGTCGACGACATTGAAAAATTAACGGAGTGGTTTGACGTGTAGTCTCATTTAAGACATGATAAATAATTTTATAACACGATATCCAGTATCGTATCCTTCTACGATTATTGTATACTAAAAACTGTGTAGGCACTTATTATTCGTTACAAACGAACTACATGTATTATAATATTAATAACTCCAGAACATTTTTCTCTTACAACTTGCATCAAGTAGTTATTCACATATGAGGATAATAATTATATAGGCTTTTGATCCTAGAATTATTGAAGGAATCTCCCTATATGCCATACATATTGGTTCTACGTATACTCTATTTACTGTGTTATGGTATTTACGATGAATTCCTTTGCGCCCTAAATAATTACGCGCGGTTATCGGTCTAGGATTAACCACCGACCAGGGATTATAATATGAGTCATTAAATAATACTAAATTGCCTTAAACACACTTTCCGTCTTATTCTTGTAATAAACGTTGATCAATAGACAGGCAATCAACCATCTATCAGCTAAATATATTTCGAGATTTAACTCTCATCCGAATTTATGACTAGAACGGCATGTTTCACAATATATCGGGTTAGTTGGAAGAGATCGCGCCATTGCGATAAACTAGCCTTCTATATATTGATTGTGTTTATTTTGTGGTATACGTTCTATGGAGTTGTTTGTAATCAGCGTACAGTTATGAATGAATGAATAAAAAAATAATATATCGTTCATATAAAAATCATATATCGTTCATATAAAAATGAGATTTGAGAATTAGCAAAGTCGTTATAACAGGTCATTCGATTGACGCACAATAATTTCCCCGAATTGGAATAATTGAATATGCGGCATTCGATATTGCCTTTTCATTACCAATCCTTAGGTCATCTTCATCACCGCATCTCTGATTGAGGAAGGGTTATTGTTTCCATTTTGTTTCACAGCTTTAAAACGCTCTCAAGGGGAGTGTTACAGAGCGAAAAAAGAAGAATATTTCTCTTGCTTTATCCCGCAAAGTATTTTGAAGCCAAGTCAAAAAAATCGTGTACATATGTTTAAATATTTTCAAAATTGTTTATTTTTTCTTTACTGTAATAACACATAAAAATACATTTCATCGAATACAATCAATCAAATACAGAAAGCGAACTGATCACAAGAACGTCTTTCCTTCCAAATTATCCAACTTACTCATCGTCAACATAATGTCTTGCAAAGTGAAGATTTTTATATAGTTGCGTATGTTGATAGTATAATGTGTAATAGTTACATATTACATTGTTGGTTACCTAACTTATACTTATGTGTAGTTTGTATGTATGTAGTCTAACCATAACGTTTAGGCTGTATGGAGAATAATTTCATTTCATGTCTCGTCAGGTCAACGGTCATTACCGTGATCTTAGTTAGTTGGTAGTTTCTGTTTGGTTAATAATAGAGTTGCCAGCTACAAAACGGATAGTGATTTGGACGGATATCAGATATGAGATATCCGACAAGGTTCTAAGCCGGATATAGGTATTGTTATTTTTTTTAACATGCATAGACAATTCATACAGATCGAGCTAGTCCCAAACTAAGATATGAATCTTGTATTATGGGTACTAACGTGACTATACACATAATATGTGTATCCTCGCGTTAGTACCCATATAATATATGGGTACTAACGCGAGGATACAATATGAACACCCAGACCCAGGACAATTTGAAAAACGTCATTCTTCATTCTGCCCTGGCCGGGAATCGAACCCGGGACATCGTGACTCGAAGGCAAGAGCGTAACCTCTGCGCCACTCTGACCGCCTTGAGGCTAAGTTTGAAAAAGTCAACGCGTGTCGAAACCTAGGTCATTATAATAAAGTTACTAGTAAAAATTAGAAACATGTTTTTCTTTTGTTATAAATAATGTTACTGAGAACCTGAAAAGAGTAATAATAACTGGAACTGTGAAAGGCAGGCGTGGAAGGGACCGAGTTTCAGCATGGAGGTCTGCACATGGCGGAGGACATGACAGATGGTATATAGAGCAAGGTATGATAGTCATGATCCTCAGAATTGAGGGACCGACGGAGATAATAATGTTGTAACTGCTGTGATTAGACTTCTTGAGTTTAGAGAAAATTGTTCGATGTTTTTTTTATGTTAATAAGTTTTTAAGATCAGTTGTCATGCATACCTACGTGTGAACAAAATAATCAAATGACAATTTTAGAAGTCTTTTGTAATAACCTATAGAAATTGTTACACAGTGTACATAAAAGCCAATTTTTACAAATTAAATTTGCAAGGAGTTTTCGTCAAAGAAAGTTATTTCATGATATATATTATAACTATTCGGTATTTGCTCAAATATTAAGCCACTATTCGGTTATCGGATTATCCGAGTAAGATTTACCGACCGACCAATACCGTTTATCCGTTTCATTTCTAGTTTATAATACCTATATGTAGTTACTTGATAGTAAAAGTACTCTCTCATTACATACATTAACTTGTTGTTACTTTTATGATTTTATAAGATAATATTATTATATTAAAATAATCATTATTTAGTTTGCGCATCATTTATGTAATAAATATGTGGGAGTTATGTATTGATGCGCTTTACAAATTAACTGTTAATTTAGTTGTCTATCAAAAAAGCGGTGTTTTCATATTGTAGCAGTTTTTGTAAGAATATGAAAGCTTATATTTTTGTCTATGTAATTTTGCTACAATCACTTTGAAAGTTGTAAATAATTGATCGATGGTAGGACAGTAGATATTCAAAGGGATTTGAATAAGTGGGATACTCTGCAGACCAGCCGCATGCATTAAATAAACAAGCTGTCCTCTCCATGCTATTAAAAAGTTAAGACATTCAGGATAGGTGGCAAACCTCATCGCTGAATTTAATACGTAAAATGTCTTTATAAAGATTTTTACTATAGTAAAGAAATAAAAATACCAATGTCTTTATTCTTTTTAACATGTAGGTCGTTTATACGAGAGAAATTATGCATCATTAAAGCAATATTTTTAACTAATTACTCAAGGGAAGCCAAATAGCCTTAATTAACCAAACGGTACACATAATAGACCACAATAAATATACCCACTATATTATATATACCTAAGTATAGTAAAATAATTACAATTATATTTTATCCGCTATGTGTTATATGGTAGCCTGTGCAAGATAAATTATTGTTTTAGGTAGGTAATTGTATTATTAGTTATGAACTTAGCATCTAACTTACATTATTATTGGTAGTGGGCCATTCTTATTGTTTTATAGTAGCTATTGAAAGGTAAAATAACGGATATAGGAACGTTATGAATACAAGCTTTAGTGGCTATGTACCGGGTACTTTTGTATAATAATAAATAAATTGTTATATTGAGAATAGTTTAATATATTTTCTCAAAGACGTTTTCTGCACAGATCTAGGCACTATAATTAGTTCAAGATTATTTTAAAGCAATATCTCACATTTAGAATTTAATCTATACTATCACAGTATCTTCCACAAATAAGATATAATATAGCCAGAAGAAGATATAGCCAGAATACTACCTATCTAACATATGTACATATTTTCCTTTCCTTACCATAGAAAAATACGACATTCAGTATAGGTACTCTAATATCTATGGGTTAGTTGGAAGATATCGCGCTTCTGCCATAAACTCGCCCATTGCACAAATTTATTTGTCTGGTCTAAGTTCTACAATATTTATATTTTAATAATGTTTGGTTTTTTGTGAAATAAAGATTTTTATTATTATTATTTCATATCTCATTTATTTCACAAAACAATATTAGATTCTACATTTTGAACACAATATAAGATTAACAATAAAATTTAAATATAACATTAAATAACAAAAACCATAAAATATTAAAATAAATTTATATTCAAAATGCATAACCCCAACATTATTCGAGTTGATTCTTCCATGATGTTCTATGAAATAGTACAATCATGGGAGATCACTAGATTAGATTATTATTATTATTAATACTACTACTACTACTACTATACCATCACGGCATATCCCACAAGTGGGGTAGCCAGCAGATCAGCTGCATGTAAGGAACATGGAAAATGTCCTCTTCGTGCCAATATAAAATCAAGCCATTCAGGATGGGTGGCAAACCTCACCGCTGAATTTAAGATGTAAAATGTCTTATTTTTTTCGAACACCTGCCTTTTACAGGACACTCGAAAACTTACGCAGAAGAGTGGGAGACCAATAATAATATCAGTATTTTAGAGCATACCATGAGGTTTGCCACCCATCCTGAATGTCTTGATTTTATATTGACACGGAGAAGACAGCTTGCATGTTTCTTACGTGCAGCTGAGGCTTGAGTCAATAACACACTTTCGCGTCGCGTTCCCACTCCGTTAGCGTTCGGGTGCAGACGATGTTGCGCCAAAGTGTTAATTTTCGTAACTATGGTGTATCTTAGCAACGAAATTGACACTTGCTTGCAACTTCGTCTATACTCGAACGTTAACGGAGCGGGAACGTGACGTGAAAGTGTGTTATTGACTCAGGCCTCAGGTTTGCTGGCTACCCCAATTGTGGGATATGCCGTGATGGTATACATAGTGGTAGTAGTAGTAGTAGAGCATACCATAAATTTATTGGAAAAATGGGACAGCTATTTTACACCTTACTTAACGGGAAAGACTCAATAATGTAGCAAATAATTGAAGATAGGAATATGCAATTTGACTATCTGATATTAAGACGATACAAATTTATTTAATGAGTCGAGAACAAAGAGAATCTACATGCATTCACTGTAGATACAATAAAATAAAAAATCGAAGGTATGTATAAAAAATAAATAGTTCATATAATACTTCGATCTGGTCTATGGTATATTTAATGAATCTACTATAAGTAGTTGTAAGAAATAATGTGAGTGTGAACTCTTATAATTAATATGAGATATGTATGTAGAATCGTTGTTTTTTTTAATAATATTTATGTACCTACCTACCTTAGTACGGTATTCTCTGTCGGTTGAATAGACATGGGAACGTGTCTGCATATTGGTAGTAAGAAAATGTTGTTTATGATTTATTATCCCATACAAAACGTATGTGCTTTATGCGTTTTTATTAGTTCGTTAAGTTCAATACTTTTTTAATTGAAAGTGTTAGATGTATACCAATTGTATGCCGGAGCGATTTATTTATTTTTATTTATTTATTTTATTTTTGTTGCACATCATAATTTACATTCCAAAATTAACAAAGCATTACATTAAAAAAATGTGATAATATGAAGTGGCGAGATTATCACTATGTTAGAGATTTATTCCATCTACTATTACTAATACTATTCCATCACGGCATATCCCACAAGTGGGGTAGCCAGCAGACCAGCTGCATATAATAAATATTAAATCAAGACATTCAGGATGGGTGGCAAACCTCATCGCTGAATTTAAAATATGTACTGTCTTCTTTATTTCCTCAAATTAGCACATTATATGTTAAAGTGGACAGTCCAATCAGCATCTAGCATATTATCTACAAAAATAAACAAATTAGATACAATACGATTAGAGATCAGAAAACATTTTCTCGTTTGTATAGATCAGTAGAAATATTATAAAAAAAAACTGTTAGAGAATAGATTGGCAGAGAAAAATAACCAGTAATGAAGAAAAATAATCGATCTTATTTATATGCACAGGCGTATGTTGATGATATGTTTATGTTCTTGTTAAACTTTCTTTTAAAAATTACATGACTGCAAAAATATTTTATAACAGCATCACTCATTTATTGGGTGTTATGCAAGAAAAAGAGCAAAAAAACAACAATATTTTATACATGGATGTGTGTATTATTATGTTTTTATATTTTTAAATTTTTTGCATTTTTTTACATTTTACACAGTTTTTTATTTTTTTTACATTTTTATATATACCTATGTTTTAAAATTTTAAACTACCTCAAATTTATGTTTATTAGTTTGGTTAGAAAGGGATCTTCATTGATTTGCTCATTGTTGTTTTTGATTGTTTATATTTATTGTTTCAACTGTTTGATCCATATAGAATAAATAAAATTAAAATAAAATATATGTCATAACACAAATTTACTGAAAAATATCAGAAGAAAGTAACGTTGTAATACGTTATCCATTTGGTACGTACTATATAAACATAAGTAGGTACGCTTAAAGACCAAAAATAATTTGTGTAAAGAATTATAATACATACTAGTTACATAATACATAGTTTAATTTAACGTGAGTGTAGCATCATACAGTCAATATAATCTATAGTTGGCGATCTTCATTACCTAAGTTGCATGCTGCATTAGGTCTAAATTAAATATAATTGTATTACATATTATTAAAAGTACCTTTTTGAACATTGTGATCATGTTATTCATTTTACAATAGATTACTCTAATGATACCTTTGCAATATAATAGAACACTATATGTGTGTGAATCTATCTGATTAATACTATTACTTTGTATCATATTAATATAACTATGGTTAGCTGCATATTACCTATGGTACAAAATGTATCGTAGAGCCAACAGAGTTTGAACCTACATGAAGGTTTAATCTATAACAATAATGTTTAATGCTTGCATGCTTTATTTTCGTATAAATATATTTCATTATATGATGTACTGTGATTTACTTCAAACAATTTAATGTTTTATTTAGCCGATTGTAACGCAAGAAAAAGAGTATAAAATTGATAAAATTACATAAATTGGAAAAATACCTTTATTTATGGTAATTTCTTACATGAAGGTAAAACTCAAATCCATGGACAAGTTTCTAGCAATAAAGTAATCCTGATTTGAGACTGTCCCGTATTTAAAAACTGCCCTGCCGAGTAATCGGCAAAGGAGAATCTTCTTACTTATTGTCAGTTTTCACAAAATATCACGAATGAGACGTAGAGGACAACTTCTATGTTTATTGCATGCATTTGATCTGTCGACTACAACATTTGGGGGAAATATTGTAATGGTACAGATACATACAGATACATCTACGGGTATATTGACTATCAATCCATCCCACAAGTGGAGTAGCCAGTGGATCAACTGCTTGTAATAATAAACATACAAGTCGTCCTCTCCATGTGAATTCCCACTCACAAGTTTTACTCTTAAAATGGGATAGGAAATCATATAATTTAATGTGTATTCTATTTTTAAGTGAATGTGTTATATATTATGTCTTTATGTATGTTTATATTTTATGAATAAGTAAATAAATAAAAAATAATACATTCGGGTGACACACCTCATCACTGGACTGAGAATAATAAATATTTTAAAACGTGATGTTTAATGATTATCTGCCTTTCACAAGACACTCGAAAACTTACAGAAAAGAGCAGGAGGTTTATTTTTAACTCCACGGTATAAAGACTAGTACTAGTACCGTCCTAATGAATTGTTGGATATTAATGTAATCAAAGCATAATATGATAACATTACCTACATATCAACATATATTATAGTACGGACATAAGCGTGCTTGCACACATGATGCTGTAAATAAATAATTATAATGGAAGATAAATAGATATTACGTACAAGGTACTTGCTATACAATAATCACAATAGAGATTAGAATTTAATTAAAAAAAGCATCATAGAATTATTCTTATATGAATACGTTGTTGGTAAATAGGTTCAGATTATAAGGGCCTTTATGAGTTGATATTTCACAAGGTTTTACAAAAACTTCTTTTTAATACAAAAACCTTACGATAACGACGTCAAAGTGTGAGGAATTTTAAAAAAGAGGTGACTCTGATAGTACAGAATACTTCTGACGTGTCCTCTCCAGAGGAGTGTTGAAGGGTGAAAAAAGGAGAAAATGAGCGGATGTAAATAAAAATAATTATTTATTTTTTTGTTTTTACTGTAAATTGACTTAAAAAAGTTTTATAAAAAAGTAGTTACATTCATATTTAATACAATTCCAAAGGGCGAGTTTAATGCAACGGCGCGATTTCTTTCAACTAACCCAAAGGTATAAACTCAAAAATCAAATTACAAAACATAGAAGCGAGGAATAAGAATTTGAAGTTAAAATAAATTTGTAAATGAAATCGCACTTATTCATAAACGTAATAATTTATGTCTTATTTATTGTATAAGTAGGTAGTAAAATCTTGTGTATAATTGGATTAATTAGAGTGTTTTTTGTCAAAGGGCGTCGATCAAAAAATAAAAACATTTATAGAAAAAAATAGGCTTGTTTTGTTAAATCAAATTAATGTGTTTATTGGAAAAAGACAATAATTTCACACTCTATAATTTAACTGTATCCAATACCCATTTAACAACCAATCCTAGACATGCAGACATGCATAATTTCGCTGAAGGCTCTAACGGAAAGGAATGTTACAGAAATTATATTGTATAATAAATAATAAGTATGCTAAACTGTTGTCTAGTTCGTCCTTGCCACGCCTCTTTGATGTTTTTCTAGGATAATTTGCATGAAACATGCAATAAATAGGTAGGTACATGTTTTTTTTTAAATTCCAAAACAACTCAATCTCTGTTTATGAAACGATTTTCTATCACGCCATGGGCGGCACATTTGATCGAGACAAAATTAATACCTAATGCAATTTCGTTGAAGCAATTAATGAATAGAAAAAACAGTATCGTATCATAATAAAATAGTCTATTTTCGTGATAATATGCTTATTTTTATAAAGGATTAATATTAATTTATAACCACTGCGTGACTCTTAATTTTATTATATTTGATAGAAAAAGCACAGAAGAGACAAAAAAAAACTAACAAAGTGCAAATTAAAAAGGAAACCTTTAGGAGTCTTCCACAATTTTTTAACACAAATTTTCATTAGAATGTTAATTAAAAATCCTAACTGATTTTTCGTTCTTTCGTTTTTTTCTTATTATTGTTATTTTTGTTTCGTATATTACACACGGTGCTTTACAAAAACTGACTTGAATAATTTTTCCACAACATATGTAGGTACACAGTTACCTACTGCCTCAGAACAGACTTAAGTCTAGTGAGGCAGTAAATTCCATTATCTATAATTGTCATAAGAATATGGTTTAAAGATATGATGTTTAGTTAGTAGTAAAAATTTGTAATAGTAAGTTTTTGTTTTTGTTATATTTATGGAAAAATAAATAAAATGTAGGTACTAATATACGAGTCAACTAGTATACATTATTTTAGAAGATCCAAATTAAGTATGAATCATTTTTATAAAACCAAGGATTTTTTTGAATCAATCTCAATTAATTTAATTAATGAAACTCATTGCATCCATAAAGATTAAATACTTAGATACAACTGCATGCACAATATTGTACTATATCAAATGAAAAAGTGTTATAATCAGGTAATATAGCTAGCATAGCCTTGTGTCACACGATAAATTTAATAATCACGTGTGTGGGTACGCAATTCATATTCACCATAGAGGAGTTATCATAAGAAATATAGTTGAATATGTTTTATATACTTACTACTTCACCATCATGGCATCATCTGGGCACCTCCTGACATATTCAATGGCTCCCAGACAGTGTCACTGGGAGGAATTCGTGGAGCGAACTCACCTGGGGGAGCTGCAAGAGAGGTCGTGGCTTTCTGGAAGGGAATGGGAATGTAGATTTTAATGTTTTGTTATTTTTATTGTTTGCTGACCGACACGAAAAGAAGAAGATGGCATAATTTATAAGTGAGGTAGCCAGTAGACAAACTGCATGTAATAAACATACTATACCTCTCTTAGTGTAAATAAAAATATAAAATATTCAGGCTGAGTTCAGCCTGGCAGGCAGGCAGGTAGCCTTTGGTAGCCTAATATCCCCTTCAAGTAACTAACGATACTGCATAGAGAAGAAGGCATATTTCCATTTCTTCCCTTCCCTTTTTGCACCAAATTTTTGTGGTGTGTGGCCGTTAAATCTAGAGTGCTCCCTCGGGGCAGCATTTCTCGCTTTAATGCGACATTAAATCCTGTTTGTGCATGTGTGTGTCGTTATGGAGATACATATCTCCAGGTACGGCACGAGGTATGTGGCGGGCGCTGCCCTTATAAAAAAAAAAATCAGGCTGAGTGGCATACCTCTTCACTAAATTGAAGATTTTAAATGTCTTATAAGCGATTTTTAACGAAAACTTGCTCTTCAAAGCCCACTCTTACAATTCCAGAAAATATTGGAAGACGTATTCTTTCATTGCTGGGGAATTTTTTGAATTTATACACCTCCAACGAATGATTTCATATTCTCATGATATATAAGGATGTTCATTTCTTATGACAGGTAATAACTATAACAATTATTATACTTCTGGATACATAATATCTACTTGGAATATGTTTCAGGATCTAGTGATGTGGAAATGAAGGGAGGAGGGCTTCTTCCAGGAGTTGACGAGAATGGACTGGAAAAAAATGTTAAGACTTTATTCTTAAATTATTTCTTCCGCTGCTCTTAAATTTGTACATTTCGACTGGTTGAGTTAAAATTTTGTTCTCTATAAAAGTCATCCAAAATTAATTTCCATGAAATATGGCCTTATTTAAATATGATTTACCCTTATTGATCAGACTTGCTCCTACTATTTCTATATTCAAAAGCAGACTGAAACATCACTATCTCTCTCTCAATAACTCAACTTAACCATATCCCTTCCCCTCCCTCCCCTCACCCCTATATATGAATATATATATGTATATATATGTATGTATATGTGTATATATATGTGTGTGTGTATGTATATGTGTATTTGTGTTTGATCTATTTATATTATTTTGTTATGCTTTTTTGTTTTTGGTGCTTATGCCTTCTTTGGTTGTATGTACCTATATATATTTTACTTGTTTTTTATTATGTCTTTTTTTTCTTTTGTGTACTTGGATGTGTACATCAATTTTAATTGTGTCTTGTATCTCTCTCACTTTTGGTTGGTTGGTAAAAATTGCCTAAAGGCAATAAACCCGCCATTTGTGTTATATTGTTTATTCCACAATAAAGATTATTTTATTTATTTATTTTATTTATGGCAAATATTTTTTAGACATTTTACTCAATCGAAAAGAAAAACACGTTCGATTGTTTAATATTGTTGGTGATAATGATTTAAGATTATTTTGTTTTGGAACCGTTCAAAATTTGCTCCGGAAGCTGGTGGTAGATTAATCTTCTCTTAATCGAAAGAAAACGAAATATGTCTTTTTCAAATATTCAAAGATTCTAAATATCACAACATCGTGATAATTCCTAATAGAAATAACATAGTTGCTTACTATATGTACAACATACACATATTAGAACATTATTCATTCACTATTTATGCTTTTATTATATACTAGATTAATTTCACCCGGCTTTGCTTAGGAAAGAAACATCAAATTGACAAGTGAGATTTTACAGGCAAAATATGTACACTTTACTAAGAAATGACAATTATTTGAGGAAATTATTTAAAAACTGGCACAACAACCGTGATTCAAATACTTTTGGAAATTCAATGGGCAAATTTTATTATGATATCAACTATTTATTTTATTTGATTTCCATTCAAATTTGATAATATATCTTTGTCAATAAATATTTAAAATGATTAAGATATTTAATTTTTTTTAACCTAAATACTACCCAGAGAGTGAGACCTCGTATAGCGTGTATTATTTTACGTCTGTCTTTAATTACGGAGTCCATCGGGGACATAAATAACATCTCTATCTTGCTACACAAAACCTCTCCCTTATTGTTTATGTTTATATTTATTTGCTACTATTTTTAATTTTATTGTTACTTTATTATAATAAATTATTATTCATTTATGTACCTAAGTACCTACAGCACAGTGAAATTTATGAACAATCTCTCAACTTTGGCCGGTTTTTCGAGATTGCCGTAAGGCAATAAACCTGCTTTGAAAACTAATATTTTTAGGTGTAATAAATGTTATTTTATTTATATACAAACGTGCTAACATATTTATGTGTAGATTTGCACTGTCACTCGATAAAATCAGCAATGAGCACAGATTGCCAACTAACAACAACGGCAAGATTTCAAGGCAGCATCGCTTAATCATCCAGTGACCTTTATTCGAGACAAATTCATTATATAACTATTAACAGTGCAATAATAGATACTTTATATACAAGTACACTTAGTGGGTCCTACCTACGCATGTAATTCACTTTTATTATATGAAAAATTGTGTCAACGACATGTTGTAGGTATAGCATTATTTACCTACACACAAAACACATATACACATTTATTCATAAAATAAACTGACTTACTTATTGACTTACTAGCCACGACTAATACAAATGTAGAGTCATCCATGGTTAAGCTAAAACTCTACACCGAAAACAGTTTGTTCATTTTTTCTCTCGGCTATCCACCCGTTATCGAGTGATTTGAGCCCGGGGAATAGGGTATTCGATACAAAGGGCATAATACACAATAATATTAGTGCTTTGCACTTTTAGCATCATACTATGTTATTATAATTAGCATAATCTGTTGAATAATTAAATATTATATTATAACAAAAGAAGAACATATTCAAAATGCAGGTGGGCAAATTGCAACAATAACTAGTAGGTTTGTTCTTTGATAAACCTCTCTCTCTCTCTCGCCCTCAACGCTCCTCTCGGGAGCACAGGGCAGAAACCAGCCTCCTCCATTCAGAGCGTCTCTGCGCTAATTGCGTCACCTCTTTCCACGACATTCCCTGCGCTCTGATATAACCTACATATTCAATATTGTAATAAAAATGCAAAATCTTCATCAATCCCAATTTTCCATACATTGCGATTTTTTGAAAGCAAAAGGTAATTTAAATTTTGTTCCATAATGACATATTTTTAGAGCCACCAATTTTCGGAAAGCAATTGAAAAGCGAGACTAATTTTGACCAGGCGTAAAATAAGCATAATGCTAATCTCTGTTTGTGCTCGCGTAACGTATCATTTAGCCAGACATAACGTCGGAATAGCAGATGTTATGTGATTGTGTGTACGGGTGATAGACCAGACTTAGGTATAAATGTAAAATACTTGAAAACATATTGCATCGTGTACCTATGTGGCATCAATATTATTAATATTGTAATGTATGCAATTGGTGCATACAAATAATAATGAAACGAACCTATAGAAATTGTTTGCACGTACATAGTATGTCCTCATCAGCACTCATCGGTTCATTGTTGTGTATGGTAATGATGTACCAAGTTACGTAATAGCGTTCTCGCTTGTCTTCTGCTCTCCTGATACAAATGATGGAAGGTTTCATTATAAATTACTGGAGTAAAATTAATTCTTTATTTATTTCTATTCTTCTAGGTCATGTTTTAAGAATGTCTAACGATAGTTTATCAAAAAGTGCTGTGTTATTTATTTCGTTCACATGATTTCGAATGAATTGGACGTCCCTTTTTTACAATACACAATTCGTATGACGAATACATCAGAACATTATTACTGCTTTAAGAATTGGCGCAAAATCGTCTTGAACGAAATAGACTGTCTTCTTTCCTGTACTCCTGGGAGGATCGTCAAAGGGTGTTTGGATCGGATGGGAAGAACTCACTTGTACTTTTCTGTGATTAATTTAGGCGCATTTAAAAAAAGTCACAATTCATTATAGTACTAAGTACGTACATATTAAAATTTAGTCTGAAGGTAATCATCAAGTATTTCATCGATACTATTATCAACAAGAGTAATTAATCTAATTGTTTCTAAATCGGAAACGCACAAACAATAAACGGAATAAATAGATAATACCCAATAACAATAATTAGACATTGGTAAATCATGCTAATAAATTCTACGCAAACAAATTGCATTTAAATTATTGAACTAAAACAATTAATGGTGAAATTATGCAATGTTTGCGGTAAGAATAAACTTAAAACAAAGATAAATAAATAGATATACGTAATTAGGTCACAAATGTTTTCCATTTGGAGGTGAGTTAATTACTATGCTATACTCTACCATTATGTATTATGGACGCATAACTTATTTGGAAAACCATATTTATTTGCTCGTCTGTGCATGAAGGTTTTATGAATGGTAATCGGTATAAGATATATATATTGTTTGTCGCTGGATGTTTGGGTTATGATACACTTGAGAGGAGAAGAACATTTTTCTTACTAAAACATTTTTTTAAATTGTTGAATGGAATAATTCATAATCCAATGATTTTGACAGAGCTGTCATTTTACGTACCACACTCCTACAATAGATCGCGGGGGCATTTGTTGTTCTATCCTACCCATGGAAGAACGAATTTGGCGATGAATTCTCCGGCCAACAGAGCAATGGTATTTTTTAATTTGTTGGCTCAGAACTGTGACATATTTTCTCTGTCCTACAGAGAGTTCGTTGCCTTAATTGAGGCAACGAGCATTCTGTGGTGATCTTTTGTTTGCTTGTTTGTTTTTGTTTTAAATATTATGAATATTGTGTTGCTATGTATAAATTGTATCTCTTTGCACATCGCATTGGCCTAAAGCTGTAATGATGTGCAAAGGAAATTTAAAGAGAATAATAATAATAATAATAATAATAATAAGACATTTCATCACACACGAATAATCTGTTGTTCGCTCTTCTCCATACAAAAATTATTGTTCTACAAAGAACAACATAATTTTGAATATGTAGGCTGTAAAATCTTTTCCTCTAGTGCCGAGATGATAATTATAAACGTATACCGTCCCGGCTCAAAGCCTCCTAACTCCAATTTCTTCTCCGAATTCTCTCAACTCATGGAAACTTTATCTCAGTATGCATGCTCCGTCATTATAACTGGAGATATAAACATTAGATTGGAACGAATAGATAATCCTAACACCATTAAATTCCATAAAATCATGGCAGACCACAACACCAATCAATTGATTACAGAACCCACACATAATGAAGGAGGCACTTTGGACGTTCTGATCACACGCACTGGTCACGAACCAACACACACAAGTGTAATAGACATGGTTCTCTCAGATCATAGTCTAATTATCTCAAAATTCGCCTTTGACCCACCTGCTCCTTCGTATTCAAAGATAACATCGCGCTGCTGGACGAATTTCAACATAAACCAATTCAAACAAGATCTTGCCTCATCATTACTACTCGATGAGAATTTTCTGCAGACATCAGATATCAACATAATAACCCAAGAATATAATTCCACCCTAAAGAATATTCTTGATAATAATGCCCCTGTAAAGACGAAAATTTCTAGAAACAGGAGCAAAGACGCACAAATTTGGTTTGATGATGAATGTCGTGAAAAGAAAAGAATTATGAGAAGAAAGGAAAGACAGTATAGACGTACAAAAACAAATGACAGTCGTCTACAATGGCTGATGTCTCAAAAAGAATGGAAGAGAACACTGAATAAGAAAAAGAGTGAATACTGGTGTGACAAATTAGAATCCAATAAGAATAATCCTAAACAGCTATGGAATAATATCAACAAAATATGTGGCAAGAGCATTCAATCTAATATAGATTCTGATTTGAACGCGAATGAAGTTGCAGACTATTTCAACGAAAAGATCGAAAATATCCGATCAACATCTGTATCACATTCTTGTACTAAGAACACCTCATCTCTCTCCGCTCCACCAAGTTCAACACTTCAAGAATTTAGAATGCTCTCGGAAGAAGAAGTGAAAAAATTCGTTCTCCAACAGCCAAACAAACAATCTGAACTTGATTCTCTTCCCACATGGCTAATGAAAATTTGTGTCGATATCCTCACTCCAGTAATCACCAAAATAGTAAACCTTTCACTATCTAATGGCATATTTCCTTGTAACTTTAAAAAGTCAATAGTCAAACCAATATTAAAAAAACACAACCTAGACTCTAATTGTCCCGGCAACTACCGTCCAATAACAAACCTGTGCTCCCTGTCAAAACTGCTAGAACGAATCGTGTGTGATCAATTGACAAAGTTCCTTAATGTGACGAACCTTTTTGCAAAAAATCAATCTGGCTATCGGCAATTTCACTCCACTGAAACGATACTCATGAGAACTGTATCGGACCTAATATCTCGCATGGGAAATGCCGAACTAACACTAGTGTCTTTCCTCGATATGAGTGCAGCTTTTGACACGGTTGATCATAGTATACTTCTCTCAAAGCTAGAGAATGAGTTCGGCATTAGGGACAAGGTTTTAACGTGGATGTCTTCATACCTATCCAACCGAGAATATGAAGTCAAATTTAATAACACAACATCCAGAAAACACTCAACGTTATATGGAGTTCCACAGGGTTCTGTTCTTGGACCAATCTTGTTCAACTTATACACCAATCAATTAGAGTATGTTATTCAAAACTTAGGCTTTACAACATATTGTTATGCAGACGATCGCATTTTCTTTAAATCATGCACCCCGGAATCCAAATCTGCTCTTGAGCAAGAAGTCGTTTCGTGCA
The DNA here is from genome assembly GCA_947579605.1 of Athripsodes cinereus. Taxonomy (NCBI): domain Eukaryota; kingdom Metazoa; phylum Arthropoda; class Insecta; order Trichoptera; family Leptoceridae; genus Athripsodes; species Athripsodes cinereus. Next base: position 7,733,280 of record OX388313.1, on the reverse strand, counting down.
TAACGGACATTTCATCCTGGATGTCTAACAATATGCTTAAAATCAACCCCACCAAAACTGAATTTCTCTGGATAGCGTCTCCACGAAGACAACATCTCATAAACGCTGACCCTATTCGTGTACAAAACGAGGACATAGTCCCATCTAACCACGTTAAGTTCCTCGGAGCGCATCTTGATAACGCCCTTACGATGGAGAAACACATATCATCCACTGTTAGTAGTGGTTTCTATACTTTAAGGCAGCTCAAGAACATAAGGAAAAATATATCAACCGACGGAGCTAAAACCATAATTAACTCATTCGTCGTATCACGATTGGATTACTGCAATGGCATCCTCGCAAATCTTCCGCAATATCAACTCCAGAGGATTCAGTCCGTTTTTAACGCGGCTGCACGTTTCATTTACCAACTAAATCGCTCTGCACACATATCTGCCACCCTTCAATCTCTTCACTGGCTCAGATGTCCGGAGAGAGTTGAATTTAAAGTGTGTTTGACAGTATTTAAGGCACTTCATGCTATGGCCCCAGAATATATCATGGAACTCTGTGGTAGACAGGCGTTAAGTCATAGACAGACAACACTTAGGTCTTGTCAAGATATTACAACTAAATTGGAGGTGACCAGTACTGTATCGAAACCAGTGTACGTGGAGCGTGCTTTTGCAATATCGGCACCTGTAGTCTGGAACAGGCTTCCACAAATGATCAGAGAAACGCAGGACATATCTCGTTTCAAGAACCAACTGAAGACTTATCTATTCAAGAAATCTCACGGAATAATCCAAGCACAACCTTAGTTAGTAAAGAGCGCCCTTGAGGTGGATTTTTTTTTCACAAAACGGCGCTTTACAAATCATCCAAATAATAATAAATAATAATAATAATGTTTAATTGTGTCTTGCTCATACTACTTTTACAAAAGTTGATACTTGTATTATTTAAACAATCGTATTAATTCGTTTTAATTGCATATAGCCACTTACTTAATTAAACTGAGTTTTAATTTTCATTGAATGGCTTTTTCGTGCCAAGTATTTTGAAGATGTTTATATTTAAAGATTAGCACATTTCCTTTACATACACAGTATCATAGACCTACTTTCTGCTAATATTATTGTAAAACATCAAGATGGATTAATTGTGCGAATATGGATTTAATTGATTCTATAATGAATACCTTTATTTGCCACCTAAAGGAGAACCTATAAAGTTTTTGACAGTACAACTTTTAGAATCAGGAGGAACCTATAATATATTGATATTAACTAGCCACATAAAACATGACTTTAACCAATTTTTATAATTCAGTTAACATATAATATAAGAAAAATGATTCACTGCGTTCGTGAGATTAAATACACCGCTTATAAATTATTACTCCCCGACGTGTTGAAACGCTTAAAAAGAAGCAAGTACTCGTATTGAGTTCTACTGCATATCCTGTTTCAAGAAGTTTTTTTATAAATGTTACATGTTTATTATTGTTTAGTAATTATAATGCTATCAATACCAATTTGGATATAGTTCATGGGTATGTTTTGAAATCAACCAAATGCAGAAAAACTACTTTCAAAACGGATAATTTTATTAAGATACTGTATACATACACGGTAGGAGAGACCATCTTTAAAATAATATTTTCAAATGCCAAATTGTTATAAATGGTTATTCTTCCTTTTAATCGCAGAAAACCTTTATTATTCTTGTTCAAACAGTATGATATTATACAAGACAAATAAACAAGTATTCGGATTAAGTTTATAGGTCATTATATGTACAGTTTTTTTAATCATAGAATGTAAAGATAAGATGTTTTTATTTATTATTTGCGATTGTCCTCTGTTTTTACTTTTTACACGGCTATAGCACTGCTCGCAGACTCCGAGATGGAGCTGAACGAAGCCTTAGGAAAAATGGAAAGTATACTGTTGTCAAAGTACAACATGAAAATAAATATAGAAAAAACAAAATGTATGGTCGTGGGAAGAGAGGAAACGACTGCGAACATTACCATAAATGGAGTGAGCATCAAACAAGTAAGAGAATTCGTGTACTTGGGCAGCAGAATAAACCAGGATGGACGCTCCAAATCGGAAATTGTGAGCAGAATAAACCAGGCAAGGATTGCCTTTAACAAAAAATCGAAGATATATTATTGGAATCCCCAAATATTGATTTAAGCGTAAGGAAGAACCTTACTAAAGCCTTTGTACGGAGCATTCTACTTTATGGTTGTGAGACGTGGACCATCAGCAAGAGTGAAAGCGGACGGTTGGCGGCCTTTGAGATGTGGTGCTACAGACGCATGCTTAAGATCCATTGGTCGGAACACGTCGAAAACGCAGAAGTATTAAACAGGGTAGGCGAAAAAAGGCAACTTCTTAAGAGAATCGGCCAACAACGAGCTAACTGGATTGGCCACAACATCAGGCACCCAGGAATACTCATCGCCATCGCGGAGGGTAAGACCGAGGGAACAAATGGCAGAGGCCGACCAAGAGACGCGTATATGGACCAACTGAAGAGGGACATGAACTGTGGCTCATACGTAGAGCTGAAAAGACTGGCTGAGAATAGAGACGAATGGAGAAGAAAAACCAAACTCGTTGCAGACCAATCCAATGGATTGTAACTTATTATATATATCAAGGATTTTCTTCGTGGTAAAAGTTGAAAACATGCATGTGTAATTTGTGGTGATATTAAAAAGAGTTTTTTCTTTATAAATAACAATATTATTCTTTTTCTTATCATAACGGGTCATACACAACTTTTTAATTTATAATTTCACCTTTACAAGAAATTATAAAAATAGTAACTGAATCCTTCAAAATCGAGTTGAATTTGGAAACAAAGAATTAAATTGCCAGTCTTAAATGTAAATCGTACTCTCAAGATTACTAATATCCTTTCAAAGTTTCACCTTACGGTCTGTTCCAATAATCTGCCTATACATCAGTAAAAATCCTATATATTAGGAAAACATAAGATATTAACTGATAGTTCCTAATGGATAAACAGATTGGTACCAACTGTTAGCTTTGCACATAGACATTTTAAGATTCTTCTAATCATAAAAATAATAAGTAGATATTTAGTAGTACTTACAGCATGAGAAAAATGCTATAAATATGTTTATTTAACGTCTCAAACTGACTGATGAGAACACTTGTAACCCACCATATTATTATTAGATGTATTTAAATTATTGACCTTTACCTCACCTAGTGTCCTTCAAGAATAAATTATAATAAGCAAAATAATACACCAAGTTAATCGCGTGTTACCGCAGAACTAACAACAAGTTAGGCCATTTCCTATCATGAAACGCAAGTCGAATACCTTTTATACCTTTTGAACTTTTCGTCCCGGGTACTGCTCCTTGCAGAGCGCTTATATCTTCTGCAACGTCCATTGATAAGTTGAGAGAACCCAGTAGATACAAGACCACATAATTCTATGACAGGGATTTTGGTGTTGCAAGTCCTATTATGTAATGGGTTTTCTGCCGATCAGTAATGCTCGAACAACACCATCGGTTTTAGATGCAAAATGAAAGCCGCCCTTGAGACAGTCGAAGGATCGTTAAACAGCATCAAAGAACAAACATTCAACATCATCATACCAATCAGATAATTCTGTGATAAGAACAAAACATTTTCTCTGGTAGTTTTTTTACATGATGAAGCGTTATATCAGCTACAAGACGATTAAAAGAGATTTTACGTTCATATCAAATTTCAATACGAAATATTAGGTAAAGTATTATTTTAAATTAAACTCAGTTGCATTTTAATTGAGCTTAATAATCTTACTGTAGAACTGATATTATTGTGATGAAGCATGAATAATTTTTGACATGTATTCGATATAAATATCACTCTTAAAGTCAAAAGAACAGTAATTCTATTTGATGAACCTTGTTATGCAATATGAACCAGAAAACCTTTGTTAAATATAAGTCGGATACTCTAGCCATCTAGGTGCTGTTTGTTTCATCGTTTTATAACAAAATGAGTCAGTTACTTGGCGTTACAACAATAACAACACCGGCTATTGTCATCGAAAGAGGATGCTTCCATCATTTTAACTACCTACTACACTTGACTGATATCAGTCACTTGTTTAGTATAATTTAGTTAGTCGTCAGGTTACTAACCAAACGCTTAAAGCGGCCTTGAATGTTAAAATATTAACAATACGAAGATACGTCTTGCGGCATGCTTCAGTTGACACACAATATTATAAAAAAAATGTTTTTTTGATGCTATCAATATGATATCATATCTATATACCCACCCACTAATTACTGTTGTATTTATATATTATATTATATTGTTTAACGATAATGTTTTGCGAGTATTAATTTACATATTAATTTACTAGGTTATTCCTATTGGCAACAGCAGCTGTTTTTTTAATTGATGTATGCATTTTAGCGTCTTGTTTCTGCAGCTAAATTACGATTCTGGAATATGCGCATTTGGAATAATAGGACAAGTTACTACGTTTAACGAGTTTTGTTTTTCGGTTATTATTATGCAGCAAAATCACTCAATATAGGGTGGAATGCCTGAAGAAGAATACTTAAAAAATAGTATGTTTTTGGAATATATTTATACATAGGTTTTTTTTATTAATTATGTGTTTTTTGGAATATTTAAAAAAAAGATCACTGATTATTATATTGACACGAATTGTTACAGATTAAAATGCATAAGAATACAAGTTATCATCAACATCATCATCACGCCATTTCCCTTTCGGGGTAATCAGAAAGGATCGAGCGCCACTTACTCTTATCGTTGCATACACTTTTTCCTTCCATCTCCAAGAAAAAAAATGTTGGTAGAAGAGAAGACGTCAATATTCAAACAACGTTCCCAAAAATACAAATATTACCCGATGCTGCGAATCCCTTAATAATTATGTGGAATAAAGTTTGTCCGTGTCTGACACGTACAATAACTAAAAATATTTGAAATCATTGATCACTATGATTCAGAGAGAAATATAATTTATAAAAGTTACTTATTAGGATAGAATTGATTTGAGTTTCGGTCCATAATGTATTAAGTTAATCTGTGAAGGCCTTAGATTTTTTACTGTAAAGGGCTTCGTGCATGCCTTGTAATATTCATATTCAACTTTGATATTTTAATATTATGAAATAATTGTGTAAAACCTCCTGACCACAACTCGATTATTCCATTTCTTTGTAATAATTATGTCTATACCCATATTATCACAAACGTCAATGAAATTCTTTGATGCATTCTAAATCGGATGAAAAATCAATCAACAATACGTCTTGTCATAGTAATGTATGTTTATCTAAGGTTGTATGAGAAGTTCATTACTTGTATGATTTGAGCTATTGTCAAGGTTTATTATAAAGTCATCATTCATAATGGTTGTATTTATATATGACTGAAGTAAGCAGTAGATAGACAATTTCATGTAAATGATATTGAGAAATGACTTCGTATTTTTTTCATCAATCTTTTTAATATGGGATATTATTATATGTATTCATTAATTCTGAAATGTTTTCGATATATTCTTTGTCGATTACCTTAAGTTGAGATAGTAATAGTATTTTACACTTATAATAATAAACCATGAGAGGAACTTAGCAGAAACTTATGTATAGTCACTGTAAGACCATTGTCCTGGCTGGGTCAATTTGGAACGATAAGAACTTAAATGATTATTATACTCTTCCACAAAATTTTCGCCAGATTGAAAACCATTTTCCATTATACGAGTATATCATTTCTATGGAAAAACTGTCTCAGTGTTTGGAATATGGTGAAAATAGGTAGCAAATTTCTTCAGAATTAAAGGGTGTGTTTCCACTAAGTAATCGCAAGAGTTACATTCAAGACGAACATTGAAAATCAAATTACAAAATATTGGGTCCACGACCGGGGATTGCAGAAGGAACCTGGAGGCTTAAAAGTAATGAAGAAATTCGCTCCAAAACTAACCAACCTTTCATCACAATTGAGATCAGATCCCGAAAATTGGCATGGATTGGCCACGTCATTAGATCCGGAGAAGAAAGGGCGACTAAAGGTAGGTATTCTGCAGGGTATACACGAGGGCAGAAGACCGCTAGGCAGACCAAGACAAAGATTGTTGGATATGTAACATCAACAGAGATCTAGCGGAGCTCAATACTAAAGACGACTGGCAGTCCATTGCTCAGGATAGAAAGGCTTGGAGATCTATTGTTTCGGAGGCAAAGGTCCTACAAGGGCTGTTCGGCCATCGGAAGTAAGTCAGTAAGTAAGCTATAAGCTTGTATTTATCCCGAGTTTGGAATAAAAGCAAATAATTATGTGAAGATACATATTATATAGGTACGCATGTAAGTCTCGGTGCAATAAACGATGCTTTATTTTTTATAATAAAGTGCCAATGTACTTACTACTTACCTACAGTCATTAAACATAATTTATCCAAAGTTCTTCTGTGACTTTTAACATTAACAATCTGACAAATGAACGACTTAACAATGATACAAAGGTTACACACATACATTCTTAATAATAACATGTTATAGATAATGCTCTCGAGTTTTGCTTGTGTGCTTCTTGTAAAGAACGGCAAAAGATTTGAAGAACCTCTTCCGTCACTCACAAAACCATTATCAAGTAATGTTACGTGTCAAGTACCTACCGAGTACATAATATGTGTTGCATAATCGTTATTAGATGATCTATATTGAAGATGCTGTTTCTATTTTTTTTCGAAGATTCGAGAACAAAGATCGAATTTAAGAGAATTTTTCGATTATTTTTAAAAATCACGGACAAAATTAATGTGTCACATTTACTTATGTGCCATTTATGTGTCAAAGTAGATACATAGTTTTTTTAAAAAAAAAAAGATATATCTGGGTTTCGTTTGTTATAAACCCAAATACAATCTTATACACATTTCACAGTAAGCTACTAAAAGCTTGTGTCGTGAAAGGGGAGTTTGCCGGCACCTGGTATCGAACCACGGACCCCTTGTTCACGAGGCTAAGACTCTTACTCCAGGCTACCGACGAACTCAAATGTAAAATTTATTAATACCTTAAGGACACCGTACAATTTAATGATTCCACGATGGGTATCCGTGATAGAAGTAAAATCAAATGAAATATTTCAGATACGGCATGTGCTCATATCCAGAATATAAAACTAAATAATCAGACGAGATATTATGTGGCTTCGTGAAACAGTATTTGATGACAGATGTAAGGTCAAAATTGTTCATGTTATGGGATATTTACATCTCAAAGTGTTGTTTTTGCTATGAAAATAAACTACGAATGTCATAAAAAGTTCGTGTTCTCGAGAAATAATTAGATACAAGTCGATAACGTTAAGATTGAGTGCTTGGAATTCCTCAATAGCATCGCCAACTTGTATGATGTAGTATGTGCAAGTGTAATTATTACAAAGTTATTATATTGTGTTGTGTATTTACCAGATAGATAGATACAGGTAAGGTAATCCAGAGTTGATAGCTCGTGCTGTTGTTAGCTACCGTTACCTTGCTGTTGCCGCCGCTGCAATGTTCTGCAAACATGCTTGTAGCTAACATGCACAAAAATATTTTAGTCCGTTTTTTAATATGTATGTTTATGAGATAGATAATACCTATAATCCAACAAAAAACTGAATTAGGGTAGAAAGGAAGGAAAAGTGTAAGAAAAAGAGGGAGAGATATTTCGGCGTTCAATGCTTAAGAATTGATTGATGGTTAAAGCATCTTTACGCTGAGGACAATTTTCACCAATTACATTTTTCATTAGATAATACTATACTATAATATACTACTATACTATACCATCACATGCAAACTGTCCTCTCCGTGCCAATATATAATCAAGACATTCAGGATGGGTGGCAAACCTCATCGCAGAATCTAAGATGTAAAATGTCTTATTCTTTCGAACACCTGCCTTTTACAGGACACTCGAAAACTTATGGAGAAGAGTGTCCTAGTAATGATTAGATAATAGCTTTTATAAATCAGTTCTTTCACAAAGAATATTTGAACATGCTTATCTTTTTTTTGAGGATATTGAAACTGACACTTTTATTTTTAAACATATATTTTTTTGTAAATACAACATTCGTCCCACAAATAGGTTGCGACAAGAAATTTTAATAGTAAATTTGTGACATCAACCGGATATTAAAATAAAACCTATTGAAAATATATCTTTTGCAGAAGAAATTAATTTTTTTCCAAGTACCTAACTACACACTTTTTCTATAAATGATTGGCAATAAAATAAATATGTTAAGAGTAATTTTACAAAGATAAGGTTACTGACGACACTTTTACATCACTCGTAAACGAGTGAAAATCTTCTTAACATACTATTTGTGTTTCCCAAAACGTGTATAATTTTGTATTTTATTTTCTTTTGAATATCATGGATTTGATTGCATACCCTTTTTCTTTGTTTTAAAATTTAATGAAATAAAGTATGATATGGTGATATTTTATAAAAAGTTATGATGATAAAATATTATATTTTGTCATATAATATAGTAGAAATAAACATAAACCCGCCATTTGTGCTACTTTATTTGTTCCACAATAAAGATTATTTTTTTACATATAACAAAATGTAACATTATATGGTATAACGTAATGTTTTCTCCCAATGTATTTAATTATTTAATAACCTATGTTATATTATAAACAAGTAAACATAGGATTAAACAGATATCCTTTGTATTGTTTTTTCAATTTTATTCTTTGCATAGCCCGAGTAAAGCTAGTATATGGTATTTTGTAGATAATGTTAACTTATTGCTTTCTTGTGGTTTGGCATAGTCATAAGCGTGAAGCGAATCCACACTTCTAAGCAACAGCACCACCACCCAAGGTAGTAATTATTACTGGTATAGTAGGTATTAGGTATGTACAACTATTATTACGATATATTCTTGCCATTATTATTATTATTTTCAAATGTAAAATATTCATGAACAGTTAAAATGAGAATATGAGAGGAATGTACTAAATGTTACTTATCACAAATGTTCGATGATACGCGATGACTTCACTGACAATTAACGTTTTTGGCATCAGAAACTACTCGTATTAACTAACAAAAACAAGGGTGGAGAGATATTAGGGTTGTATATTCTATAGGGTAGTATAAGAAGTAATTTTTGTTTCGAGTATTTTCGAGTTGGAAATTTGGTTTAATATTTTTTTAAATTTTTTATTAATTTCGTGAAAAGAGGGTAAAATAGACAACAACAACAAATTAAAGTGCAGATAATAATTTAAATTTTCAGAGGTCAGCTATCATCCAATAACATGTGCCATAATAATGTAGGTAACAGTCCATAGATAAACACTCTTCCTCACTCATTCATTCATTACACTGGCATACTATATTAAGATTTACTAAAATATTTACAAAAGCAGCTATTAATTATGGAGAGAATATTACCTCTCATTTTTTGAGCTTTTTTTATAAGACTCATTTTCAAATTTTTTTAAAAAAAAAAAAGATATATCTGGGTTTTGTTATAAACCCAAATACAACCTTATACACCTTTCACAGTAAGCTAAAAGCTTGTGTCGTGAAAGGGGAGTTTGCCGGTACCTGTACCCCGGTCCTCATGTTCATAAGGCCGACACTCTACCTCCAGGCTACCGACGAACTCAAATTGATTCATTTATATTATCACTGTATCTTCTATGAGTGCGGTAGCCAACACATAATTTGAAGATATGTGTTTCTCTGGGATCGCAATGGCCGAAGGTTGTAATGGTCCTAGTAGAAAATGGTGTCCTTTTAATAATAATAATAGTAATTATAATCACTCATCACTAATTTGATAGCGTTAAACGTTTGATACGTAATGTTTTATGAAAAACTTGTTGTCTTTTACAGAACACTCTGAAATTGAGTGGGAAAACTTGAGAGAGGGAACTAGAGAACTAGAGAGACTTTTTACATTCCAGGAATGAAGAATTAACTTTGCTAAAACTAAGTTGAAATGAATATACATACCTGCATATTTTTTGTAACTCTATATGGTATAAAAATATATGTATTTTAATCTTTCCTATAAATATTTGGAAGTATCGTTTGCATTATTTTACACTCAGTACCAAAAGAAAAATTATTTATTATAAAATATCATTCTCCAAACTATAAAGACAACATTTTAATGACAAACCTTATCAAAAACGAACTTTCCGAGAATTTCGTTTGAATTTAAATTATGTCCATTTTCCATAATATGTGACAATGAAGATTTAATCTTTTATTGGGTGACATCTAGTAGGAGGAAATATATTGCTTTGTGTGGACATTTGTAAAATAAATACACAAGTACCCACCACAGTATAAAATATTATTTTAGTTCATTCGTAAATATGTCACAAATTGATCTGGTTGGGCCATGTTTGAAAGTTGGCAAAAAAACGTCACTCTTTTATAAAACATCGTTTCTATGACAATGACATAAAAGCGCTAAGAATGGCGTAGAAAGAGGTACCTAACTCAATTGGCGCAAATATGCTCTAAATGGAGGAGGCTGGTTTCTGCATACATCTTCGGCATTAACCTTTGATGTTACCTATATAAAAATAAATTAAACGAATTACAATGCTCCACAGCTCAATTTGAAGCAAGAAAAATAAATGTAAATAAATATAGGTACCTACCTCCAAAAAACTTACTTGCTTTTGTTATTTAAATTCTTACTAAACAATATTGATGATTCCACCTCGGGTAAAATCAAATTCAAAGCTAGTACATAATACTTATTAAATGCTATTAACAATGCAAAATAAAGAAATTTGATTTCATAGATATGGCATATGATGATGATAATGATATAATAATAATATACATACACAAGTAGTGTGGAATTCTCAAGAAATAATTTTTCGAGAAATTTTATTTAAAACCGATAAATTTCTCGATGTAGAGAATTTACAGAGATTTTTTTTTTATTTTTTATTTAACAGTATAATAATAATAAATACTTTATTCAATCAATCAATAACAATGTACAAATGTTGAGACAATTTATCACCAATATGGAATTAATTATGGAAACAAAAAAATGTTAGGTATCTACATAGAAAAAAGTGCTAATAACTGATGAAAAATCTTGATGTTTGACACCACACATGCCCATATTTAAGTTTATAAAAAATGCAGCTATGTACCTACATGGAAAAAAGTGTTAATAACCTCTGATTTGGGCCTTAATCAGCCCCACAAATTTTGTGGATCAATCAGGTTGGCTGCGAAGTGTACTGGGCGAAAGGTCATAATACCACTAAGAAAAATTATGGAGAGAAATTTCTCTTCCATCAGAGGAGAAATTCTCGGAGAAATTTCTCTTGTTCGAGAAATTTCTTTGGAGAATTTTCTCTTCTCACATCACTATACACAAGTTTATGTACGTATTTACTACATTATAATCTTTCGGAAATAACAGTTAGTTACTGGGTAGGTACTACAAAATACCGCATAACGCCTCGTTAGCAGTGATTTTCAAGATGACAATTGCTATGAAGGTAATGAATGATACAAGACGTAATGTTACGTAATTTCTATGAGATAATAATCGTCTAAGTACAACCATTTAAATACACAAACAAACATAAAAATTACTGTACTCCGTACATACATTAATGATTATTCATTATTAACAAATGTTTGAAAATTATTATTACTTCATCTATTATTATTCTTCATTTTACTGTAAACGTTCTTCTTAGAAATGATATTATATGCTTTTTCTATTGATGGAGTTTGGTATCATTTGAAACATTTTCTATGCCTGAATACATGTGTACCTACTTCATCAATCCTTAAATTTAAGTTTTTCGAATGGTTGCTGGACTGCTAGCTGCTCCACTTGTGGGATATGCTGTGATTGTTTAATCGTAGCATTAGTTTGAATTATTGTTTCTCATTGTTGTTCTTATTGCCATCTCCAATATGAATGACGTAAACAGAAGGACAATAAAGTATAAGATGGTTGTCTTCGTAAAATGAAATAAAATATTCAACACAAGTTTTGATGTTACGGTTTTTAACTGGTGTCTTCTTGTAATGACTTATCAAGTCCCTCCCACCTAGACGATCATTTAAGAGTTTGCATCCCTGCTTCCATTTCTATCGAATAAGGTCTTCAACACTTTTTATAGCAGTAATTTATTTACAATAATTGTGAGAATTTAAAAGTCAAAGTTTACACAGTACTTACAAAGTTAGCTTTCAAGAAACAAATGTATGAAAATTTGAAGTAAAATATAAAAAAAAAACAAATATATAAACATCATGTCGGCCAACAAATATTTTAACGTAAGTCCTGTTAGACTTATGGTGAAATGAGTCGATGCATATGTAATTTCATCAAAGAAATTACCTACGTTTAAGAATGTTAGTATACGCTCGTGAATATTTTTAATAAAATACCAAGAATCGATACGGAACATTTACAATTAATTATATTTTTACTTTAGGCATACTTAACGAGTTAAAGTGACAAGAATAGTAGAAAAAAGATGCCGATTATTTTTAAATTTTATTTTTGAATGCACATACCATAACGAATAAACGTCTATGATAGGTAAAATGGAAAATTTACTGAATAAAAACATGTTTTGCGTTTTAAAAAAAATTCAGGTTTAATTTGGGATGCAGTGTCAAAGTTCTCGCAAAACTTTTGCAAAAGTCAAAATTATATATCCCACGGAGTATCCGGTAGAGAATTGGTGTCCCACTCTTCTCTGTAAGTTTTTGAGTGTCGAAATAAATAAAACAAGCGTTTTATTCTAGGTACTATTGATTTAATTTACGAGAGAGACGTCTTTCGTCTTATGAGGACATTGTCAGTCTCAGATTAAAACGCTTGTTTAATTTATTTCGATATGGAATTCTACTACCTAAACACCGACACAGTGAATTTTCGAGTGTCCTGTAAAAGGCAGGTCTTCGAAAAAATTAAGACATTTTACATTTGAAATTCAGCGGTGAAGTTTGCCACCCATCCTGAATGTCTTGATTTTATATTGGCATGGAGAGGACAGCTTGCATGTTAATTATATGCAGCTGGTATACTGGCAACCCGTGCCGTGATGGTATAGTAGAGTAGTCAAAATTATATTTTTTTACCTATCCTTCGTTATGGTTCGTGGATAATATGTTATTTTATAATATGATGAGTCAGATAGTTCCATTATCCTGCCTATTACAATATTATTATCTATAGGTACACTCGTCTGTACATGATAAAAAGTTTTATTTCTTCATAAAAAGGATGATTCACCGTCGGTAGGTATCCTACAATAGTTAGTATAAATTGATAATAACGTCCACAAGGACTTTTAATGTACGTTTTATGTATTGTTTAAGGACTGTCCTGTCTAGAAGGATACAGAGGATATCCTGTCATACGTGATTATTTTAATTAAATAAAATAATAATATAATACAACTGAATAACTTTGTACTAGGCAGTATTCGAAGAACGATCAGCATTCGCCATACTATTTTATAATATAATGTAGAAATGATAATGGTTAAATAATAAATCAATCCTCTACTTGGAACGTTGAATTTAAATTGGGTATTGTCGTCGGAGAGATAGTTGGAGTTGATAAATAAAATGTTGACTTTATATTAAAATTTTATAGTTTCCCTCTTGAGACAAAAGAACTCTCTCCCACTCAAGTTTATAAACGAATTATGAATAAATTCTACCTGAATCTACTCGGCGAAAATATGTCCTTTTCACGATAGGAGAAAGACAATGCCACTTGGATTAGTTGGAAGAAATTCTGAAATTGTGATGAACTCGTTTTCTTCATTGATTGTATATATTATTACTATATATTGTATATACTATTATTGTGTATATTTACTTGTTATCAATGTTATAAATGAATAAATGAAATAATGTTTCTAGATGATTAATGTTAGGATAAGAGTTTAGATAACATTTTGTCAAATTAAATTTCGCAATACACCGTACTATGAGAGTATTATTAGAACGTTAGGGAGTTTTCTTCAACTGATGTTCTCTTCAATGAAAAAAAAATGTACTTTTTGTTGTGTGGAGCACCCGACAAAGAATGACCTCCAGTCTTTCCCGTAACTTTTCGAGCCTCTTGTAAAAGGCAGGTGTTCCAAAAAATAAAGACATATTACATCTTTAATTCAGTTATAAGGTTTGCCAACTATTTTGTGTGTCATAATTTTTTTAAACATTGAGTGGACAGCGTACATTTTTCTTAGATGCCACTTTGGCAATGTTGTTGTCAACTTTATTTGTAAGATATTTCGTGATGGTGAAGTAGTACCTACCTAGCAATATTTGCGAATTTGAAATCGCATCATAATATTTTGATTAAATATTTTCTCTCTTGCATCCATCATCAAAGGACATTCCCCAAGGATATGTTCCGCATATTGAGCTCCTGCCCCACATGTGCACCATGGATTATCGGTCAATGCTAACTCAAAAAGCTTACCTCTCCTCTGGAAATGATTCTGGGTATGACTGTTGACACTCCTCAACCTATCTGGTTTGGGGAAGTCTTTTTAAATGCCACAAACGCTTCTCACTTTAAGACATTCGTGGATGTGTGGGTCTCAAGATGGGATCTGCTACGTCAGCCGGGTCCCCCGCCCACTGACGTGGTAGGATCGGAGATGCCAACACTGGCATAGTGGTATGAAACTAGAGAGAATTAAAATATTAATAAATCGTCACCTAAACGGATAAATAGGAGTCCTTGGACTTCTGCAATATCCAAGAAATAAAGTTATTTCAACTATATTCTCTGATGATTACTTTAATTTGTCTTTAAAACATCAAGTATAAGACACTATCATTTCAGCGGTGAAAGATGCCACCCATCCCAAATGTATTATATCTTACGTAATGTTTGTTGACACGAAGAGGATGACTTGCTTATTCATCACATGTACTTAGTTCTTTAGACTGTATGAATAATTATGGTTATTCCAGATAGTGGATGAAAAGAAATAGAAACAAAATATTTATGTAAAAAGAGACTCTATAAATTGCATTATTATGAAAACCTCCAATAACAACTACGGTAGTCGCATAGGCTTATACAAAAGTTTACTGAAAGTAAAGTGGCTATTGTTTCAAATCAAGGACTTTTTTCATGTTATCCAATTTATACCTTGTTGAGTTTCGCTGTTAACTTAACAATGGTACAAGTCGCATTATTTTAAACCAAGAACCTTTTAAGCTGACAGAATATGAGTATAAACAATAACTTTAGGCTTTATTCATTGTTATGAACAATGTGCTTGTACATATTATATTGACATGAAATTGACGTGATTCGTAGTTTCATAAGATTTTTTACTATTGTATATCTATAAACGATGTAATATAAAAAAATGGGAAAGATTAAGAAATATTAACCGATATTTTTTCCTACGAGTGCTTTAGTTCGGGGTAATAAGTTCCTAGTTTTGGAAAAAGTAGTTGAAAATATCAACATCTTGAAAAGGTTAGCGGGTGGTTGGTTACCTGATTTATTTTGGAATCGAATCCACATGTTCTTAATCAGGGTTTTTAATGATTGTTTGTTGTTGTTGTTTAACACTTTCCTATACACAGATGTCAGTATAGCTGGCGGACTTATCACTTACGTAATTTCTTCCAGACAAGCAGTGCTGTCTCAATTTTGCTGAGACAGTTCTTTTCCAAACACTGGTTGCGAAAATTCCTTAGGAAACTCCACCACCCATCTGAGAATCGAACCCATATGATGCAAGTCGACTGCGATAGCCGTTGCAACACGTGGCCGGTTTGAAATGTGAAGAATATTGTGTCTGTAGGGACTAAATCTGTTCATGTACTTCGCTATTTAGGGCCACAGTTAACACAGTGGATTAATGATCCCCAACCTTCGCAGAGGATATGAACGCCACTTAAAGAAGCAGAACAAGGGGCTTTGTGTCGATATGCAATATTATAGATATGTTTAAAGTGAAGTTCTTTTTTTAATCTGCAATTGAACTTTTCTCTGTATAATTGATTTTGTAACATCGAAGTTTTGCGCATACTTAATACAAAATTCTCATATTTTTAGATATAATAAGTAGGAGTGTACACAATGAACACAATAATAGAATAACGTTGTATTAGTCTTTACAAAATAAAGATACTCATAGGTCACCCACACTGTGTAGGTTTACCGAAAATACGGCGTTATTTTTTTGTTCCTTATTACCGTTGCTTCGAGTCAAAACAGGAAAATGATATCATTATTCAAAACACCAACATGATATTGTATTTTTAATAATCATAATTTTCAATCCATTACAAGATACACACGTACATATTTATATTATAAAAATTATATTCTTAGAAACACGTTTACATATTTTTCACCAAGAATTTCTTGAAGTCAAAATATGGTAGCGGGTAAACTGGATGCAGACGGCACAGGATTGAATGACTTGGAAGGAAATGGAGGAGGTCTTCGTTCAAGAGTGGGTGGGAGTAGGCTGAAAATAAGAAGAAGGAAATATAATATCTGAATTTTTTGTCGTTGAGTTAATGTTATTTTTTTGCTATGCCTTTGAACAAAGTAGAAGATGAGCTCGTTTTTTAATCAACATATTAATTATACAAAGTTAACAAACGACTTAAACAAATTATTATTTTTTGTTTGACTATGTGTGCTATTTTAACGTGGAAAGAATTGATTTCATTAGCAGCACAACCATAATTGTATTGTAGTTGTGATAATATTCCTAAAAAAATATCGTGAACTTTAGAAGACAAGACTAGCGTTTACTTTTGATATTTCAATAGAAATAAAACACAGTTCTTATTGCATCTACAAATACACAGAAGTCACAATCAAAGTGACTCACCACAATATAACATAAAATACAAAATTGCACATTTAAGATAAAATTATGCAAGTTTTTTATACATTGACATTCATTCTTTACGATCCTGTATCTCAAATTAAGAGACGCCTTCTTATATCATACTAATTTACGACAGTAATTAATTTGACAACTCAGAGATTATAATTTATTGAGTTTATCCATAAATGATTCTCGTTTGATATAACATCTTGCATAATAATATTATGACATAGTCCCACCAACGCATCGAAGATGAACAATACAAGAGATTAATCGGAGTATATTTTGAATGATGTTTCATATTTTTTTAATGTATTCTGCCTACTTAAATTTAGGTAGAAATTGATCTTGAAGACTGTTAATTTGGCAGGTAAGAAATATTGGGTAACTGATTATTTGACTCCTCTATTCATTTTAGTTTTGTTGTTATCGAATGACGTATGTGTACCTCTTTCTGCGACATTTGAAATAATAAAAAAAGCCCTAAGATCGGTATCTTTCGTTCAAACAATCGTAGCTTGCATTGAAATAAACATAATAAGAATTTTATCGTCTTCACTTCAGCGACGATGTGCGTCCTGAGCGTCATTTTTTTTAACAGAGAGTGTGACTGGTATTTTTATTAAATGCTGTGCTTTTATTAAGTCCACTGGCTCTCTTTATTGTGGGAGATATCGTGATGGTAGAGAGAAAGAGTGAGGATGAATAATTCAATGCAAAAAATTAAGACAAAAAAATGTTTAAAACAAACATAAAAGTTCTACTCTTGCTTTTATTCCTGTATTTTAAGTAAGTGAGTTTTTTCCACTTATGGGATATGCCGTGATGGTATAGTAGTAGTAGTTTTGTAAATTAAATAAATAAATAACAAAGAGTGATTTCGCATCGATTTAAAATCCTAGACAACAGTGATTTATTAATGCTAATCGAATAACAATCCAGATTATTTTGAGATCAGCTGTTATTGAAATTCAAACCATAAAATCGGTATAAAACTTTATACCACTTTCAGACAGATTAAAGTTTTAACTTTAAGTTTAAATACCTCTTGAGCAGGTATATTTAAGAAATCGTTTAAGTCTCCTAGCTTTTTTAACATTCTTAACTTAATACTAATGACCATGAGGACGCGACGGAACTCTGAGAGGATTCAGACCGTTTATATTATACAACTTATATCTTGAATTTGTGCCTCTATATACAGAGTCCTTGTATTTATATTATAAGGACACAGGTATTCTTTGGATGGACGTCGAGAAAGTAAGTCTAACTCAGCTTTATTCCGAATCGTTGCGTGTTAAATGCATTTTTTTAACTGAACTATAATAATGATAGGAACTCTTCATTTTTAGTAATGGATTGTATGAAAAAGTAATGTTGGCACAGCTCCATACACCTTTGTAAAAAATAAATTCAGTTTTTCAAATGAAAAACTTGAAAATTGCACAAAACTTAGAATACCGAATACTTCTGCTACAACATTTTTTCCAGAAGCACAGAAACCTCGAGATAAGAAAGTGAGTAAACATGATCTAGCTGACAAACAAATTTGGTTTAAGCAACTTACATGGAAGTTTTTGAAAATTTATTGTTTATTATTTTATTGTTGAAAGAATAAACGTTCAAACTTGACAAACATTTGATTTAAATTAAAATATTATCAAAGAAGTAAAAATAACTTGCAAGACATTTGATGTAATTTTGTAAAGATTCATTTCTCTCGTTCAGTTAAAAACGGAATAAAAAAGCTATAAACCACAATCCAGACTTCTCTGTGTTCCATTGTTCCACAGTCAAAATATAATAAAGAGAATTCGCATCAAAAAGCGACGCGACGAGAACTTAAAAATTCCTTGAAGAGTTGAAAACATTCGAATCCCGTGTTGAAGTAAACGCAACGTTGCCTTTTCTATTGATGGCTAAATTTTCGGACAAAAATACATCATTACAAACATATTTTAATTTTAAGGTATTAAAATAAACGTAATTAAAATAAACGCACTTTGGTCACACAGATCTTCTTGCAGTAAATATCCTGACAGAAGAGGAGAAAATCTTTATTAGAAAATTGAATGTTTCTTTATTTTTCTTACATAATATTAATTTTGTGTGTATTGATGAGAATTACTATCAAATCCAGACAATAATGTGCTTTGGCATTGATATCAAACCTCGTGTGTATATTGTATAATCAATTCAGAAAATTTGAATAAACCAAATACATTTTTCACTGGTCTTAGTTGAGTTGATGACAACAGCACATCTCCAGAGATATAAAAAAATCTATATATGTATTTTTTTCATGGTTTTTGGATTTTTCTTTACCGTTTTTTAGCGAGGTTGTATCTTTACAAGAATATCGGTGGCTTAAAGACTCGTTGCAAACTCCATGAAGATTAAATAAATATTTTAATATTATATTAAACACAATAACAAAATACGGATGTATAAAACGGATGCACTTAATTGAAATTTTTAATCAAAAGTCGAATATTTAGACACCAGAATAAATCCAAAACTTGTCAATTACATAGAAACTTCCACACATAATTACTAATTACAACTTACTCTGTGAAGTGTGTGTGCTATTTTACCAGGTGAATTTTATTTTTTAAATATTCGTGTACCTGAACGTGTACACTGCTAGGTAGTAGCTATATAATTCGATCCTCTAATTCCATAAACCATCAACTTAAAATTTTCATATTCCATAATAAATCACGTTAAAGTTTGGAAGCAGTATGGTGGTCTACTGAAAACTCGAAACAAAGATGTGCTCCTTACAGAAATTATTCAAATGTCAGAATTTTATGATTGCAGAATTGATAGAATCTAACATTCGACATGCATAGACTACGACAAGATATTGAAAAAATCTTGTCATTGTCTATGAAACTATAGTATAAGATAAAGTAAAATCATTGGAAGCATGCCATTTGTTTTTATTACCAACAATAATGCTGTTATTGTGCTGCCTACGCTACGTAAGAAGAACATAATATTATTGGAATCGGAAGATGATCATCACGGACTATGGTAGGCTGCTCTGTAATAATAATTGCGTAATATTGATATCAATTTAAAATCCATTCCGATAAGTGTTCTTCTCATGTTACTTACATTACATATTGCCGTCACATGCAGAATATTAGCATTAATCCGGCTTGTCACTGGAAATATAAATGTAAATCGGCAATTAAATAAAATATGTTTATTTGAAAGCATGTAACTATTACATTAACACAATTTGACAACTAAAGTTTATATGTATGTTTATTCAAATGGGACACAATAACAATATTTTGACAGAATAAAGAGAATGAGGTGTCAGATATTCTTACAAATTTGACGAAATTTTGTTTAAGGAAACAATGTTTAGTTACATGCATTTGTAAATTTTATTAAAAGGGCAGCGCCCGCCACATACCTCGTGCAGTACCTGGAGATATGTATCTCCATAACGACACACACATGCACAAACAGGATTTAATGTCGCATCAAAGCGAGAAATGCTGCCCCGAGGGAGCACTCTAGATTTAGCGGCCACACACCAAAAAAATTGGTGCAAATTTGTAAATACGAGGTATTCGTATATCATTTATGCCAGAGGTTCTGTGGCAACTTCTAAACTAATTTTGCTACATAATTTTGACTCATGTTTGTGCCAACTTCTGGGTTTTGTAATAATTTCAAATCAAATATCCTTATAAAAAGTTATAGACGCGAAAGTCGGAGAAGACAGCTTGCATGTTTTATACGCAGCTGGTCTGCTGGCTACCCCACTTGTGGGATATGCCGTGATGGTATAGTAGTAGTAGTAGTAGTAGTAGACGCGAAAGTAGTGTAAATTATTAGTGGGAGGATTCAATAGGGGTAGCCAGCAGAATAACTGCTGTCTGTCCTCTTCAATCATGGGACCATGGAATCTGTCAATCGAAAATTTCTTTTATAATATATGAGGTATTTAGGTAGGTACCTACGCAAAATATTTTTATACAAGAACACCCTCAAAAGATGCGAAATTTCATAGGTGCTAAAATTTTATGTGGATTTTCAGATATAAGCAGCTATGAAGGATATTTAATTTTTTTCAAATAAATAACCAAAACGTCCACTCTGTGACAACAAAAACTCAAGACATTCAAGATGGATGTCAAAACTCATCGCTGAATTTAAGATGTAAAATGTCTTTATTTTCTAACGCATGCCTTTAACAAGAATCAATTCTTTACCGGGTACTCCACCAAAATATTATTTTTTTTATCATATAGAAATACAACATTAAATACAACGATGCAGTCGCTGGTATTGTAATGGATACAAAGATATTGTAAAAAGCAAAAAAAAAAAAAAATTTATACCTACTGAAAAAAACAAACATTCATCTTAACAAACGGATTCACATATTTACTTGTTTATCCAGTATCAATAGTATCTAGTAGTACCTATTAATAGTTATATGTATATATAGCAGCAGGTAGTAAGTAAGTACCAGTATTATGTTAAATTGAATCAATCTACAATTTGCACAATCACGTTTTATTTAAAATCGAAAGTAATCTCTGTATGTAATGTTATTACTATTACCTACTACTACTTCTACATCTGTTTTTGCAGTGGCGTCTTTGTTTTTTTTTGTTATTTATCGAAATATCTTTACGTTTTAATTCATACTTTTTATTACGTTTTTTTATTGATTGGTAATTCCAGTGGCGTGTCTGAGATGTTCATACGAGGTGTTCATGAACCCACCCTCAATAATTAAAAGGTATTAATAAGTTATTGTTTAAACATTAGTTTTACTTATAATATGAAGACAATAGTTTTATTTTACAGTAAAAGTAAAATTATGATAAAATAACGCAAAAGACATATGAAATTTAATTCCATATAATGACCACCCATCCAATAACTGATAACCCTCAACATCACATGAAATTGATACAAATTGATACCTTTAATGTAGTTAACAATACGCCTCGCACTTTTTATCACAAGTTTTCGAGTTTCCTGTAAAAGGCAGCTATTCATAAAACGTCACGTTTGAAGCATTTGACATCTTCAGTTCACCGATGACGTATGCTACCCATTCTCAACGTCTTAACTTTAATTGACACGGAGAGGATGACTTGCTTGTTTATTACAAGCGCTGACTACCCCACTTGTGGGAGATGCTGTGATGGGATGGTTGGATAATTATTCGTTATTATCGGATCAATGAATTAACCATTTTGAGCTTACTGTGAAAGCTGTATAAGGTCGTATTTGAATTTAAAGCAAAAACTTTGATAGATATTTATTAAAAAAAAAAAAAGATGTTTGTATCAATCAACATTAAGGTTTTATCCCGTGTAATCTGTTTATTTGTAAAATAACGGAACGTGTCACTAATTTTTACCCATACATTTAGTTCCACCACTGACTACAGACTCGATGCAGTATGAGATTTTATGTATTTTAAACGTGCAATCGGATAATATTTTTCTTCACATTACGAGCATCTGTTTATTCTTTTACGCTGCAGTATTCAATAAATGTAAGTATACCTATAGAGATTATACACAAAAGTAAAGTTAATACGATACAGAACATTGAACACTGAGTAAGATCGCATTAAGAAATTTGTCATGATGCAATTTTGGAATACATTAAAATACATTTTTATTTGTTTACGTTCATAATGTATTATATTATGAAAGTCATGGTGAGCGACCCGATATTCTATACATAATGTCTGATTTAAATATTAATAATGTAAGATGTAAGGCTTTCATGGCCCGCGTTAAAGACGATGAGCGTCGTGGGATTAAGTTCCCCTAACCTCATCGTGTCATCATCCCGAATGTGCTAATTTTTTGCTGGCGTGTTTATAACATGCAGCTGGTCTGCTGGCTACCCCACTTGTAGGATATGCTGTAATGGTGTAGATGTCATAATAGTAGTTATCTTGGAAACTGTAAGCTGCAAAATGATTTCACTACTAAATAATTTTATAATTTCTGGTTGACTTTTCACTTTTTCTTTTGCTATAAAAACGATGCACAAGTGAAAAAAGAATTTATTTTTTCATGGATTTTGAAATAAGGACAAATTCAAAACGCATAAAATGAATGAGCATGCTGGAAAAACTATGTATTTAGTGGATAACTGTATGGAAGTCTTGGAACCAAAAAGTGTGTAAACCAAAAGGCTATGAGTTATTAAGTGAGTATCCTATCTACCTTCCCCCAAGTGAATTGAACTGTGGTTTTGTGCGCATGTAAGTGTTATATTAAAATATGTATCATATCAAAAGATCTAGAAAAGATAACATTACCTTATTCGGTAATGTCATAGACGGGCTTGAACCCGCAACTAAGGTAAGGTTGTCTTTTCTAGGCCTAATATGAGAGATTCATGTGTTAAATTTACAAATGTAACCTCATACAATGGTTAGTTGTATAAAAAAAAACAAAAAAAGTATTCTTATTTTTTAATTGAAAGGTTTTTATTTAATTACAGTCTCAACAAATGATATAACTTATGTATGACTAATTTATAATTTCTTCCATCTAACCACGTTTCCATTTCTTATAAACCTTATAACGTAATTCATTGCTACATCGAGTCCTTGAATTAATACTTGAATGAATGATTGAATGAATGAATTATACTTACGTATCATATAAAGGTACTGAATAAATAGGTTCTATAACTTTTTACATCTCATTAAATTTTGCATGTTCATTTTACGTACGAGTAGGTTTATATATACTTCTACGACCCACCCGACTATGAATAATTCTGCGAAAGATTAGTGAGTCTGTCTACGTTTTATGCTGTTAGATAATTTGCATAATGACAACTATACAATATTATACTTATTGTGGATACTAGTATTTATACCCTTAATTGCTCGGAGATTTAAAGAAAATTGTTTTCAAAATTTAAATTAACATGTTAAAGGCTTTGGCCGTAAATATTTGTAAATAAATAAATAAATAAATAAAATACAAATGTGTTTTGGAAATAGAATGTTATTAGGAACATATTTTTTGTCTCTCACTCTTTTCTGTAAGTTCTTCCAGTTAATATCCTGTAAAAGGCAGGTGTACGAAAAATACGTTCATTGTACATTTTAAATTCTGCGATGAGGTTTCATCATCATCATCATCGCCCTCAACGCTCCTCTCGGGAGCACAGGGCAGAAACCAGCCTCCTCCATTCAGAGCGTCTCTGTGCCAATTGCGTCACCTCTTCCCACGACATTCCTTGCGCTCTGATATCGTTGTCATAGGAACGGTGTATTGTGAAAGAGGGACGCCCGGGCCTACGGAACCCCTGCGGACGGAAGAACAGTGCTTTTTTGGCCAACTATCATTGGGCATTCTCAAAACATGTCCCAGCCAGGACCATCGTCTCTCTTGTATTACGGAGATTACAGGTCTCTGCTGGGTGCGCCGGCGCACAGCATCATTTGTTACATGTTCATACCATCTGACATCCAAAATCCTTCTAAGACACTTGTCACTTGTTACACTTGTTACCTTCTAAGACACTTGCGATGAGGTTTGCCAACCATTTATTTGTTTGTCTTATTTTTTTGTTGACCGTAGAGGATATGTTGCATATTTATTACACTCAACTCGTCTGCTGGCTACCCCGCTTCTAAAATATTATGTTATGATGGTTTAGTACTTCTATAGTAGTAGAAAAAAATTGAGTTTTTCAAAAAAAACCTAGCAAATATTCAGGGATAGAATTGGATACCCAACCTTTCCGAAATTTTCCTGTATTAGGTAAAAATATCCTAATACGATTAATATTTGAATAAATAAATAACAACGCATTACTAAAAATACTTGTGACATCTTGCCACTTGAACGTCTTGATCACAATTCTAGCACAATGAAAACGGCATATACAATTATATTCTTGAATATAAAATTTATTTCATTTGTCCCCAAAGGATGAGGGTTTGTATAGGAAGTATTATTATTAACTCCATCCCTTATACCAAACATACACATAAACAAATTGAAATATTTAATGATGAGATGAAGAACTCTCATCATTACAGTACCATGTTCTCTGTTAAACCACACGCAATGCCAACTATATATTGATACAAAAGATGTAGTACATTACAGTACTGTACATAATATTATAATTACATATATATAAGCCTATACAAAGTGAATGACTAAGTATGTAAATAATTTATTTAACAATGCGACTATTATTTATTTATTTATCTTTCTCTACAGAACTTTGATTATATAATATTATTATTCCGTAATATAAAAAATATGTCTTCTCATAATTTTATTCAATGTTATGTACTTATTCCCCCTTTGTCCGTTAACCTTTTACATATGTAGCATTGCTGGCAGGGTTCAAAAATATGTTTTCTGTATCGATAAGTTATTAGTATCCCACAAATGGAATATCTAGTGGATTTCCCGCATGTAACAAACACACAAGTTGCCCTGTGTGTGCCAGTAACAATATAAGACATTCCTAATGGGTGTCAAACCTCACTCTTCAACGGAAAAATGTTGTATGTTGGACTACCTAAAACCGAAGTAGTCTGATATAACAAATTAATGTTAAAAATGATAACGACATTTTGTTAATTATTTTGTCGTATTTTTTATAATATAAGTAACTAAATAACCTGCCTTTTACATGACTTACAAAATGGAAGTCTTATTTTGTGTCGGGAACTCTACGGAACCATTTTAATATAATTAGGTATTCCTCGAAACAATGGCATTCAGTGGTTCTATCATTGGCAAATAATAGTGTATTTTAGATAAATAAATGCCAAGTTGATATATTACAAAGTAACACTGTGATTAGTGTAATCGGAAGGAGAAAATGAGTAAAAATGAATCACACTCCATGGGACTAATCTTCAAAAATGCTGTTTTTTATTTTCCAGTTTTTTTTTTGTCCCCGCCAGCTTTTTCAGATCTTTATAAATGTGACGCAATGAAGGTGACAAGTGAATAAAATGTGTAATTTTATGATGTACTAACAACATACCAACATCAGACAGGCATACAACATAATAATAAGCAACATAAACAATAATGCATGTATGGCATGAAGAAATGTATTAATTATTGACTTTATTATAAAATATGTAATCTATCATATCATTAAGTTTGTTCATATATATATGTATGTTAATGAACAAAGTGTTGTGGTCCTAATCATGCTCTTTTTGATGACATATTCAAAATATTTACCTATCCTGAAAAATCATTTTATTTTGTGATATCCACAGATAGATATTTTTTTTGTAAAAGCTTAACAATTACATTTTAAGTTGATATCACTTGATTTTTTTTAAATTAGAAGAATAGTAAAAAGCAATGATCCAAAATTGTATTAAATAGTAGGTATTTTTTCTGCATGCTTCATTGAAATGGCAAAATATGTGATTATCTGGTCTAGATGAATAATTTCCAAAGTTTATATTTTCATAAAAAAATCACAAACTAAGAAAAGTACAAATTTGCAAAAATAAATCACTTATATTTATTTAACAACAGATTATGAAAAAACAATAAAAATATTAGCATTATATTGTTGGTAGTTTTAAAGGGATAGAAAAAACTGCAATTTTAACTTTATTATTGAGCAATGTTCAATCTCCACTTTGTTAGGTTAGATACCGAACGTTTTCGCCTATACTTGTAGGCATCTTCAGGGAAACTGAAATCTAAAAATTGTGAGAGCTGTTGTTCATGTGGTGAGAAGGGTGCAGGTAGTGGGGGAAACAGTGATCAATAATATATTTTTATATTTTATTTAATAAAATTAAAAATGGATTTCCACAGCGTAAACACAAAAACTCTTGAATTATTAATTTTAACTTTGTATATTTGATTTATGTTTGCCGAGCAAAGCCGGGTAAAACTATATAAGTTTACTAGTGTAATAATAATTTCCGTGTATTAGTTCGCACGCATATCAATATTGATTAAGAATAGTCAATTATTTAATTCATTAATTCTGATATATCAATTTAACGCTAGACACAATGTAACAACAATGATTCTCATAAAAAAGTGTTCTAGAAAAACTATTTTGACATTAAAATAATATCATGATTTTTCAAAATTAATTTCTTGTGGGAAATATTACGAAGTTCTACTGACTTATTAATTTTTATTGGTGTTTTTATTGAAGTTTTATAGTTTTATTATAAGAAATATAATTGATACAGTCGGTAGCTTGAAGAAGTGTCTCAGATTTTCGGACAGAATGTTCATGGTGTGAATCACATCGACATTCTTGTAGGTATTACCTATTTATTTATCTTATTCATCACTTTGCATTAAACTCTTTTAACTTAAATAAACTTTTTTAACTTAAATAGTATAAAGATTTTAAAGAATTTAATTCATCAACTTTATCATTATAAAATTAATTCAACATGCATATCAAAAAAAGTACTTTCAAGTCAATATTTGAATACAAATATGAACAGAAATATACAAAATATAAACAATGGATATTATCCTACTCAACTTGTATCCTATCAACTACTTACTATTTTTATTTTATTTTATTTTTTGTTTATTGGGTTAGTTGGAAGATATCGCGCTTCTGCGATAAACTCGCCCATTGCACAAACTTATTTGTCTGGTCTAAGTTGCACAATGTTTATATTTTAATAATGCTCGTTTTTTGTGCAATAAAGATTTTTTATTATTATTGTTATATGTTTTATTATTATTATCATGTCATGTGTCGTGGTTAGATGGAAGAAATCACTTTATAGTGATAATCTCGCCACTGCATATCGTCCTAGTTTCTAAAATTTTATATTATTTTGTTAACACTGTTATGTAATGATGATGTGCAAAAAGAATAAATAAATAAATATGATTATCCATATTTTCACAATTTGCTATAACTCATCCCACAAGGTTATCATTTATAATAAAATTTGTACAAAAAGACGCCAAATTAATAGGCATAAAAACACCCAAAGTTGATACAGCGGCTGCACATGCGTGCCCGGACAAGCAAGGTGGTTAGAACTATGCAATCAGTACCCGTTGGCAAGTGCCTATATCGACGCAATTTATAATATAATTTAATAATATTATAAATAACATTAAATAATACAGGAGACTTTCATAATATGTTATGTGAAAATTAATAAGGTCTCGTGCATTGAAGAATATTTTAAAGTTTTGTTTGTTACAATAAAATATTCATAAACAAAACAATATTGACAATATGCAAAGACTTCAACGCGCACCTGAAAATAAATAATAACATGAAACCGCAATTACTGAAACATTGTCGGTAAGTCCTGTACTATACAGTTCGTACTTTACAATATGTATGTATAATAATGATTATTATTTTTATTACTACATTGCCTTCATCTATTATTATTCTGCAATTGAATTCTCACAAGAGATCGCAAAATGTTTCACAATACCGCACATAGGGAACATAAATAACTAACTATTGAAAATTCTGACCACACACTACAGCTTATGCGGTTAAGATGTAATAACTATCCTTTGAACACTAACCTCGATTTCTTTCATTCTCATGAAACAACTAGCTTAAAACTTACCAGAGACTTAAATGCGATAAATAAAATAAAATTAAGTAAATAGAAGTAATCCAATTAATTTTCCCCTCTTCTTCTTTCTTTGTTCCCCCAATGTTGGCGACAAATTGAGCAAATGTTTTCCTGTCACAAAATAATTAACCTTATATGAAAGGTTGGTTTTAGTGTAAATAATAATATATTATTTTTCACTGCTCGCAAAGTCATATTAAACATTTTTTTAAAGTTAGACAAGTGTTCTTAGATTTAAATAATAGATATATTTAATTGTGTAGGTCATTTCATTCTCTAGTCTTTCAAATCTAAATAAACGGTCTCACTTTTTTTATGATAAGTGAAAATATTTCTGTGTGTATATAAATATTAATATTATTAATAACTAAAAGCACTGTATATACCACTAGAACAATTTTATTTAGAAAGTTAAAACGTTTTCAGTTGTCTAATGCAACCTTCAGTAAAGATAACATCTTCAGTAAAGATAACACTTATAATTTACTGAAGATGGTTGCATTAGACAACTGAAAACGTTTTAATTTTTTTGATAAAATTGTTCTAGTGGTATATACGGTGTTTTTAGTTAATAATAATTCAAAATGGATTACCACAAAGTTACACTTAAAAATATCAAATATTAATGCACTATTACAATAGATCGCGGGGGAATTTGTTGTTCTATCCTACCCATGGAAGAAAGCATTTAGCGATGAATTCTCCAGCCAACAGGGCAATGGTATTTTTTTTATTTGTTGGCTCAAAACTGTGACATATTTTTTTCTGTCCTACAGAGAGTTCGTTGCCTTAATTGAGGCAACGAACATTCTGTGGTGATTTTTTGTTTGCTTGTTTGTTTTGTTGTTTAGAATATTGTGAATATAAATTGTATCACTTTGCACATCGCATTGGCCAAAAGCTGTAATGATGTGCAAAGGAAATTTAAAGAGAAAAATAATTAAGTAATAAAAAATATTCTGCAGTCACATATACTTACATTCATTCCGTTTCATCCAGATTTTATACATTTAGATTATATGCTGTCTGCACAGCAACATCAGTATACCACTAATTAATAGCAGAGTACCTATTATACTTCAGTCGTGCTTTTAAGGCTTTTAATAATATCCTCCGTACATTGAATTGCTTGGTATTTAAGGACTTCAACCATTTATCTTTCATTACACTGTCGTTGGTTTTACGTATCTTCTTGAATGTATGTATGTATAAAGATTTGTGAGTTTCTTGAACTAAGCAATCCTTAGCAACCTAGGAACAATTATGTACTTTAAACGTTCTAAACGTTTTAAATATTTCCTTTTTAAAGAAGACAATAATTATTTTTTTCAATTAGTAATGTACTTTTTTATAGTAACATATTCGCCAGCCATCAATCATCTATTGCTGAAGATAGGCTCCAAAACACCTCTTCATATTATCCCAGAAGTAAAGTGGCCAGTGAACTGTATATAAGGTTCACAATAATATGATCGTTATATTCGTGCGATAAAAAACACATTTTTGGTTTGGAATCCTTAAAAATTGTTGAATAGGGTTGCTCCAAACTCTTCACCCTTTCAAGCGGGCGATCTTTATCACTCAAACTATGGTATCTGTTTCCTAGTCCCTTTTCCTACCTATTCTTCTCCTTTGTACTTTCTCTTTTCCTTCCTTTAAGATTTTTCGTGAAAGTTACATAAAATTGGGTTAGTTGGAAGAAATCGCGCCTTAAATGTATTTTTGTGTAAATTTGCTTGTAATCAATGTACAGTAAAGAATATATAAATAAATAAAAACAAATAAATATGTTAATTTTTTTTTTTAATTATTGTGTATAAAACGGTCTATTGTTTACTGCATTCATCAATCACTGTATTTTTCACATAAAGAATAGCCATAGGTTTTCACAAAATAGACAAGTGACCCATATATTCATTGAAGAAAAAATATTGAATATAAAATACAGATTTTTGTCACAAACATGGAGATTTTTGTCAACTGGATTTGAATGTCGAATATTTGATCTGAAATAGTGAATTGTTACAATTAGGTTGCCCTTCTTAATATTCTGTAGGGTTTGCGTACAATTAATAATAAGTAAGTGCTTACATATAAAACAAAGTACTTACTTAACTGTATGTATGAGTATTTATTGAGATACATACATGCTGATATAATTACCGATACCATTTTAGGCGCTTCTCACGTAACAAGAATTCGCATCATTTACACGACATCGCCTACGTATTAATCCCGCCATATTCAACATACCTACATATATTAAGGACTTAAATACAGCTAACCTAAGTATCATGGTTTTCAGAATATATTTCTTTGCTATTTTTGTCATATTGTTTTATCTATCATTAGTTCGCTAGTCATTAACTAGATTTTATAAATTTATTTCTCTCTTCTTCTCTAAGTCGGTCCCTCAATGCTGAGGATCGTGACCACCATGACCCCAACCAAGCGACAAGCTTCTCCACCGTGCCCTGTCCTCCGCCTGCCTAAACGCCTCACACATTGTACCCCCTGCAGCATCTCTCACATGATCTGACCATCTTGTCGGTATTCGGCCTCTGCTTCTTCTTCCTTTGACTCCACCAGACAAAATATTTTTTTCCAGATTGTCTGGCTCACGTCTTATAATATGTCCGAAAAAGCTTAATATACGTCTCTGACATATTACAGACAGTCGAGTCTTTATCTGGAGCTCAGTCAAGATTGACACATTCGTTCTGTGGGCCGTCCATGGTATGCGTAGCAACTTTCTCCAACACCACATCTCGAAAGCATCTATTTTGTGTCTTTCATTGACTCTTAACGTCCATGTTTCAGCTCCATAAAGGAAAATGGAGAAGACCAGAGTTTCAACCAATCTTTTCTTGGTGGTTTTCGATATACCTCGATCACGCCAAACCTTGTCCAAACGGTTCATGCCTTGCTTGGCCATTTGTATTCTGCGACATATTTCTGGCATGCAGAAATATGTCATCTATAAATTTATTAACAAAGCTATTTTGTCGTTAACTTGTAGTTTTAAGAAAAAATCTGCATTTCAAATACCCGTTGTAAAACTTAAGCTATATTTTATTATGTCATGATTTTTTTTGACACAGTTGGATGTCGGGAACTGGTTTTTTTTACTAGAAGTGTAGATGTTAAACATATTATTGAACCACTGTAGATTAATCATTTCAATTGATTAATCAAATCTCTAGATTAATCATACCTATTCAAATAGGTTGACTATCGATGAGTGTGATCAATTGGAATGATTAATCTAGAGTGGTTCAATAATATGTTTATATTTTATCATTGAGTTTATTTTTGAATGTCATAATTACATATTTTTCTAAATTGTGTTTAATTTTAAAGATAATAATAAACACCCTAACTATGTTGAATTTCACTTATTAAATCATTCCTTGGCAATCCGTTTAATTAATGTAACACGATAAAATGGCAAAATTAGTATTTCAGAAGAATTATTAGTGATGAATACATCCATGAAGCCTTACCGACAAATATAAACTAACCGACTTACAAAAAATAGTATTAAAACTGGTCAGTGTTTGCATGTAGAATCATTCCGATTAGATGACAGCAAGTTTCTTACTTTATGCTGTAGGAGACCACTTCGTTAAAATCACTTTTACTTGATGATAAAAACACAATAAACAACCTACATCCATCATCGAATGACGTCCTAAACATGGCTCTGCGGCTTAACAACCAAGTGGAATGGATTGATAAAAACTAGGACTTCAACCAATAAGGTAAAGGTTATTTTCATCTGATAGATTCAAGTGTGAGATAGTTATTCTATATCGCTATGATCTATTGCATTAAATTTATAATATAAAGTTTTTTTTGTTCATTGAAGACACTTAGATAAGTAGTAATCGGTAGACTGTGTATTTTTTTCTTATCATCGGCTTTGGAATAGTGCTTAAATCAAAGACAATATTTATAATGATAAGTATTATTACGATTATTTTGTCATTATTTAGATATTAAGAAAGTCGAGTAAAGACAAATGAATGGGAGAATGAGAGAAGACACCTGACAAAATTAATTAACGTATGATCCGAAGGGAGTAGTAGATTCCATGTGAAAAACGTTATTGGAAGATATGGAAAGTTGGTTTATCCCGTGGAGCACCCGGTAAAGAATTGGTCTCCCACTCTTCTCCTTAGGTTTTCGAGTGTCCTGTAAAAGGCAGGTGTTCGAAAAAATTAAGACATTTTACATCTTAAATTCAGCGATGAGGTTTGCCACCCATCCTGAATGTCTTGATTTTATATTGGCACGAAGAGGACAGCTTGCATGTTTCTTACATGCAGCTGGTCTCCTGGCTACCCCACTTGTGGGATATACCGTGATGGTATAGTATAGTTATAGTAGTAGTAGGAAAGTTGGTTTTTATTTTACAGGGGATGGACAAGGACTGAAGAAGAATACTAAAGAAATTAATAAAAATATTAATAATTAAACTTCCTTAACCAAAAGAAAATAGGTACTTAACTTACATACTCCCAGAGAAGGATTTTGATTGAGAAGTTATCTTTTTCTCTAACACAGATAATGCACATTTACGAAATCTAAATTATATCTAAAATCAGTTTCCGTATTCGAATACTACTCTACAACTTTTTCTCAATTTCTTTACAAATTTCTCTAACATAATCATAGATTTTTATGGCAATATTGACAGTTGGTTTAAATTTGCGTAATGCATTTAGACGAATCACGTTTGATTTTCATATGCAACATGTTCTTATATGGATATGGTCAGTATTGCATGCATGCATGTTTTATACTGATTTTATTATACAGGAGAATAGTATATGCGTTGAATAATGAGATATGCGTCAACTGGCGCCGAGACTTGCCTCAGCGTATTATTATTTGCTTAAAGTTCATTTCATATTCAGTATAGAATATCTTTGTTGTATTTAAGAGTGAACATTTCACAAATCCAGCTTCCTGTGGTGCTAACAAAAGTGAAATAGTAGAATAACTTCTTGAATTTATGTCTAATTTCATAAACAAATCATTTTCACTATGATGTTATCATTCATTGTTTTCAAGTACAATGCTGAGAATGCCTCAACGGTCTATGCGAGGATATGAGCTGCGGATCTTACCAAAGGCTGCAAAGGATCGCACAGAATAGTGTGCAATGTAAAGAAAGATGAGGGACTTTACTGCAAACCCATACAAAGGATTGAAATCAGAGTGAGAGAGAGATGTACAACTAATACGTTTTCATAACAATATTCTTCACAGAATTACAAAAATATGACGCCATATTATAGATCTATCATTCATGCATAGAATTTCTTTAACACGCACGTCGATTTCTCTTAACACATTGCCGTGATTGAGAATTTGATCCACATGATCTGGCCATGTAGTTCTGTGATGCCCGCGCTTTTACAGACCTCCTCTTTTAGATAGGAATCCTCTTTTTTATACTTTTCTCATCTTTTATAATTTTTACCTTTTAATAAGATATATTGGATTGTTCCTAAATCATTAATTGTTGATAATGACCTGATAAGTCGAAAGACGTCCCTCTCGGAATCAATAATCTATAGTAGAAAGAAACACTTGTTTCAAGTTCTTAAATCACTCGAAACAAGTGAATGGTCTTGAGATGAATAGAATAGAACAGAATATTGGATTATTAAGTCCTTACAATTAATTCGAATTCATTATCGTGATATTGAATGAACGAACTTACTCGCATTTTTTGGGTGACCTGGTCATTTCTTTTGTCGTTGGTGATCGATCGCCTCTTTCGCAACGTGATTTAGATTCGTGTCTGAAATGATAAGAGCAGAACGAAATGTATTATTATATACATAGGTAGTAAGTATTGGTAAAAAAGTATTGTTTAAATCCTAGTTCAAAGTACAAAGGACAGTACCTAATAGTTTATAAATTTTGATTTGATGTAACTCCTTTATCTATTTCGGCATCTAATAATTGTGTGAAGTAGACTGGGGCAATTTTTTCCACTTTTTTTGTAGTTAAAAGTTTAAGAATTATTTAAAAAAGTATAACATGTACATTAATCATTGTGTAGGTGTTTAGGTAGTAGAATTCCATAATGCAATAAAAATAAACATTTTTTTCTTAAATATTTTTTTGAGAGAGAAATCTTTTGCCTTATAAGATTGACAATGTTCTTGAAAGACAAAAGACCTCTCTCTCTCTCTCTCTCTCTCTCTCTCTCTCTTTTTCACAATTTGTTCAGTATTCATTGATCATATTTTCTGACACATCCATGCTTTTTCACAATAAATAAAGTCAAATCAATTTATTAACATTATTTTGAATATTATTACAATGTTTTTTAAACGCTAATATACTTCGAAGATGATATACAGCGCATGCTTCGGCTACTCAAAATTGAATCGATATATATCGAGGGCCGTTTGTATTACTCATATATCAGTAAAGTTTTTTTTAATGTTTATACTATGAGATGCTCCAAATTGATAAAATGCAATTTTTGGTACAGATCAATAGATTTATATAAAAAAGCATTATATTTTAACTTCTTATTCAATTTTGTTCAAATAGTGTCTATTTTACCTTGGTAGACTTAATGACATAACAAAAAACAAGAAAAAACTGTTAAATTTAGTCAAGATTAAGATAGTGTCTTGTATTTTATGAAGGATCATATCATAATAGGTAATTGTGTTATTATCTTGTGAAGGAGCTATTGTGTATACAAATCGATAATAAGCAAGACGGATTGGCAGAGTGGAACCGATGATTAGGTATTATGTTTGAACTTTTATTTGACGGTAATCTTTCCTGTAGATATCTACTTAACTATGTACGTATCATAATTATACATACATGAGGTACAAATTGT
This sequence comes from Athripsodes cinereus, assembly GCA_947579605.1. NCBI lineage: Eukaryota > Metazoa > Arthropoda > Insecta > Trichoptera > Leptoceridae > Athripsodes > Athripsodes cinereus. Next base: position 7,697,881 of record OX388313.1, on the reverse strand, counting down.
GGTTATTTCTTAATTCTAATAAAGACAGTTTCGATTAATCATGGATACAATAAATGCTTTTTATTAAAAACATCCTTTGGTGTACATTATTTCGATTCGGTCAGAAGTACATATCTAATAAAATACTGTTTTTCAAGATTTTAATAATATTAACAATTTCTTGCTTTTTAATTAAAATGTCTAAAACTTTTTGCAAATATACTAATCTCGTACATACCATCACGTCGCTTCCTTCGTGGGGTAGGCAGAAAAGATTCGAATGCTACTTTCTTCTATAGGTACTTGCATACATCTTTCGCTTCCATCATTTTCATACAATTCCTCATGCACGCTCTCCTATTCAATATTTATCTACTTATCTCAATATTTCTAAGTCATCCAATCATATCTTACAAGTGAGATACTCAGCGGATTCGCTGTATTCAATGAACATTCTGGTCAGTCACTTCGTACCATAAACACAAATAGTTTTAAACACGAATAATATGCTAAATCGTTAAATCAATTACGGGAAATGTCATAATTAAAATTAAACAGAATATTTTTTGTGAAATATTCGAAACCTATATTAAAGAGAAAGAGATCTTTTTGAGTGAGTAGGTACCAGAAAGTTTAAGATTGAAAAAAATAATACAATTTTTTTTTCAAATTTTGGCATCAAGATTTACTAAAAATAATATTTATAAAGAGATTTGAAATACATGGTGAAATTTTTCGCCCTCAACGCTCCTCTCGGGAGCACAGGGTAGAAAGCAGCCTCCTCCATTCAGAACGTCTCTATATCAATCGCGTCACTTCTTCCCACGAAATTCCCTGCGCTCTGATTTCGTTGTCATAGGAAAGGTGTATTGTGAAAAAGGGACGCCCGGGGCGACGGATAACTAACAATTACTTGACAAGGAACATTTTTTTATGTGAAGATTGACGTGTGTTTGCTGTGCTGATGATTCAAAAATATAAATCTCCTTACCTACTAATAAATTAATACCTATTTTTTTCGCTATCCAACTATCTCACTAACTATACCTAAGTAAATTCCTATTTCATCAGTGTGGCGAAATCGTGTCTGTCTTCCCGCCTTTAGTAATTAAACATCGTACCTATTTATAATATAGTACCTATTATACATGTACCCCTTTCGACGTATGGTGAAATCAAAAAGAGAACGTGGATCACGTGGGTATTCTCTGGGGCAGCTTCTGTGCTACCAAAACCTTGTGGAGGGGTGGTTACAGAGCGGGGAGGACATGCGCAGTAACGACCCCTGAGCGAGCGCCCCTTACTACCATCTACCAAGTCAGTACTGATATTATTCATCATCTGAACTTCATCGGAACAACATCGACTCTGGTGGACCACTAAGCGGTACTGTCCCCAACAATCACAACGAGAGGCGACTTCTGGAAATACCCAATATAGACACTCTCTACCATACCATCCTCAGCCGAGGCAGTGTCTGAAGCAACCACCAACAGATTCCGTAATAGATTTCCGATTAATTTTGAAACCATACAAATCCATGCTTATGTTTTTTTTTAATTTTGTCTTTAGAATATATTCATTTTTTTTTTTGTTAAACCTGTACTCATGTTTTATTTCTCAGCCATCTCATTCTTCCGATCCATGTCAACCTCTCGTGTTCATTAAAACAAACATGGATAAGGAATAGTTAAATTAATCTAAAAATAACTAATTATTGTTACGTACCCATCTTTTGATATATTTTGCAATATATCTGTCAAAACATACCTACACATTTTATTTATTTAAATAGTCAGAATCGTTATTATATTCTATTCTGTATTTAAATTCAAATAAAAACAAATGATCATCAGTTTTTTTACAATAGTAACGATATGTCAGACGCCATGTATTTTAAAAACTATAAACGAAATAAGATAAAACTTTTAATTGATCGATAACACGGAGAATAAAAACATTTTTATTAGATAACTAATCATTTTTTATGCTCGTTTGATTCTACGATGAATAAAAAATCGAATTCTTTGCATGTTAGACCATTTGCAAATCGAACTATTAAACATTTGTACAACCTTTCTCGTGTCGTAGCTGAATTATATTGGGCATTACAATGATCTATCGAATAGCAATAAAATGATCTATATACACATTTTATCATCACGACTCGATGTCTAAGAATCCACGTAAAAAAATCAAACTTTATGTTTCAGTTTCGTTTCCATCAACATACTCACTCAACAAATGTGAAGATTGTATAAGTGTATTTTTTTCTCTTTTATAAAAATGGTATGAAAAATATCGGTAACATAATATAAAAAAAAGCCATGGACATTTGAAAAGAAAGTTATTAGTTCAAATATTGGTGTCGACTTTCCGTGTCTTCTCGATACAAACCATATATTATTTTCAAAGATAAGGTACCTACTCTTATTGGTTTTTATAATTAATTTTCTTATTAACGAATTTATTCATTCATGAATTTATTGATTTTCATTTATTTAACTTACATAATATTAATTATAAATTAAACACTTATTTATAGTATATCCACAGTGACTTTTTATTGGACGATAGCCGGCTTTCAAGAGTTTCCGCTCTCATCATCAGGCACTTTTCGCTAGCCTGATGATGAGAGCGGAAGCGCTTGAAAGCCGGCTCGCGTCCAATAAAAAGTCACTGTGGATATACTATAAATAAGTGTTTTATTTATAATTAATTCAACATGAATTTACACCAAGTACCGTCGGCTGAAAATATTAACTTGCATAATATAGTTTATTCAAAAATTCTTTATGCGTAAATCATCATTCCTTCACCTGTTGATTTGTCAAGTTGTTTTTTCTATTATTCGTTTGTTAAATGAAATGCGTAAATAAATAAACGAATATAAGAAAAATAGAATAATTGAAAAATCAACAAATTACAAATGGATAAATTATGTAGCGTATTTCCTCTCCCGTCTCAGCTAGCTCACTGCAAGTATCTTCAGGGGTCGTGGATTGGTTGATTAGGGCACAAGATTGATAAATACACAGGATATTCACATAACAAACGTTTTTCTTTTATTGGATCTTTGTTGCAATACATTACAGTCGGGGCAGCCTCCATTGACAGCCGTCCATACTATTAAACCATCCGATCTTTCGTCATGGGTGCCAGGTGCTCACGATCCCCTTCTGTAAGGTTCCCCCAGATACAGATGTCGATATGGACGAGCAGGCGACTCGTCCAGCTCAATTGGCGACCCGGGAACTAGAACCGCCTCTATTGGCAATTATCATCATAATCATTAGACACTGACAGAACACTTTTCATCTGTATTGAATTTAAGTTAATATTGTGATTTATCTAAAATATAGCCTTAAGAGACTTACCATGATATTTGCGGTTATATACAAGTGTCCGGGCCCACAATTATATAATTTTCACTGCCTTTATTTACAAGTAATTATCTCCATCCTCTTTGAGGTTATCCCTGATCAGATGTCCTAATTGCCAGACATTGGTTCACTGATATTTGGTCGCCACGAGGTGACACCAAAGAAAATTTACTAACTGAAGACGTATGTCTTCCAACTGTCTCGGAGTCCTCTTAAAAAGTGAACCCTTCACATGTTTTCTGCCGGTAAGTATTTTATTTCTTCGACTTTGTAACAATAACGCGTTTGACTTCTGACAACTCATCGCGGTGTTGCCACAAAGCGAAATGTGGCTGATAGGAAAAATTAAACCACAAATAATAATATCATGCTACAATTAGTAAACGAACCACTGAGAGTTAAGGATTAGCTTAACTCTCAGTGGTTACTCAGCGTGTTCTTTTCAATACATGAACCTTAGGAATTATGTTCCTTTGGCAAGAGGATCAATAAGATATCGCGCAATGTCCAGTGATCACGTCTATATTTAGAATAGTGATCTGTGTATTGTTTAAAACACACAACAATAACACAAATGATGTAACCTTTGAATATAAACTAACTTATATCAGAATACCTCCATCTTACACACTACATACACTTAAACTTATTTTATGTCAAATACACCATAACTATAGAAACAATATTATTAATTTAATGAACTGTTTAATTTAAACTTAAAAATAAGTTTGCTAATCATACCTACTGGTGGCCTACATCACACCTTGGAAAAAATCTTAATATTATTTTTTTGTCATTCTTGTCTCACTTAGTTCCCGTGGAAGCCTTTCTTCAAAAAAGAGTATTTTAGTATATCTACATAGGGTGAAATCTATATCACTGAACTTAAAATGTTAAAAAGAATAATCCGCCTTTTACAGAATGTTCGAAAATTTGTTGAAAAGAGTGAAATAATTTTTCTTTGCTGGGGATTCATCGGAACAATTTAAAGCCATCTACTTGGTGATTACTGAGGGTGGGATGACATAAGCGAAAAATGACGTGAAAAAAGATAGCAGTGTTTTTTTAGAAATTCTAAACAATCAGTGGAAAAAATATTTTATTTCGTGGATCTTAGAATACCTATTGCTAAGGTTGGCAAGAAGAGATAGTACAAGGGATTTTTTAGCAATTTATTTAATTTAAAATTATTTCTCCTCATATTATTTTTACAATAAATTATGTGTCATTTTTATATCTGTTTGGCAAGTGTAGACCGTAGTTATCTTGTATCATAAATAATGCTCATCTCTCACGTTGTGTATTGAATAATGATAAAACATCCAGGTGTCTCATAATGTATATTATATTTCACTAATCAACTCATAATATTTGAGAGATCTAACGAATGAATGAAGTAATACATATTATATATTATAAGTAATACTTATTTACATTATTATAATGTGCATGTACTTGTCTTGTTATGTTTGATGTCATTTAAGTAAAGGTATTATATGAATTGAACATCGATCTGACGTCATATCCTCAAGGGCCACATATCTCTAAGTGGGTATTTTATTATTCTGCATGAATAAATCCATGTTGTAATGCTATGTTGTTAACCCATTGAAAAGTTTGAGATTAGGGCAACACCTTTTTATTTATTAATTCATTCTTCACTCTACATTGACTATAATGCATACAATTTGAACGAAAAATGCGGAAAAATAAGATATTATCAATATAATTAGAGCGAGTTTATCGCAGAGGCGCGATTTCTTCCAACTAACTCAAAATATTGTTATTAATAAATGGTATAGGTTGACCAAGAGGCACCTTTATGGACCAACTAAAGAAAGACATGAACTGTGGCACATACGTAGAACTAAAGAGACTAGCTGAAAATAGGGAGGAATGGAGAAGAAAAGCCAAACTCGTTGCAAACCAATCCAATGGATAACTCAGAATATAATATAATTAAATATTGTTTTTTTTGTTCGATTTACGACCAATGATATTTGCACACACTTACTAGACAGTAGACACTGCTTTCGCAAATAAATAATTTGTAATTTTAAAATTTTATTCAGGTGCTTTATGTTATTTTTTTCAAAAGCTAGTGAAACTATATGAAGGCGATATCATGAGCTTATTTAATAATTATTTTAATATTTTTTAATGTTTTTATTAAGTTGTTATTATGTTTTATATTTTTGATGTTTTTCGATGTGTAGGTACTGTTATGTTACACAATACCGTATACAATTATCAAGTGTATTATTTGTGTAGTTTGTAGGTTAATACGAACTGTATTTTTACTTTCGTTATTATCTGAAAAAGGCATCAGCCGTTTATTAAATAAATAAATAATGAAATTGTCTAATTTAAGCATAATGTACATGATGAGATAGATATATTTTGACATAAATTTGGATGCTTCAGAAAAAACTACTATTATGAGTAATGTTTGACACAATGATCTATGAACTAAGCTCTGTACTTGATAAGTCTTTCTATTCGGGTTTCGCGTTGTTTCAACAAGTGTCAAATTAATTCAACACTCGTACAACATGTCTATAGACACTTTATTAATGTTCGAGATTTTTAAAACACCAATATAATAATGTACCACCCTACGACACACAATGGGCGGAAAGATTAATGATCAACATGTACAAATTATGATCAACATTTTTATTTTATTTTTTATCTTTTCTCTATATGCTTATGTCCACTTCCATCTTTAGCTTGTTGAGTAGGAAATAAATAAAGAGATCTCTAGAATTTATAGAAATATTAGTAGAATATTAAGTGGGTACTACAAGAAAAAAAATAATGCCATTATGTAATCAAATCACCTTTATTATAAAAGTCTTCTCTTTTTAAGATATATTAATTCATGACAAATGTAAGGAACTGTTTAAGGGACCATAGATTTTTTGTCGCGTAAGTTATATGAGTAGGTACACACTTTGATTTGAACCCTCCAACTCGAATTGTGACTTCTAGTTTGCTTGGTGTAGTCAATTTAAATAAAGTGAACGAATTTTATTTAAAAAAAAAAAAAAAGATATATCTGGGTTTTGTTATAAACCCAAATACAACCTTATATACCTTTCACAGTAAGCTACTAAAAGCTTGTGTCGTGAAAGGGTTGTTTGCCGGCACCTGGGTTCGAACCCCGGACCCCTTGATGTGAGGCCGAGACTCTACCTCCAGGCTACCGACGAATTCATCAAAAAATCATCACGGTATCACCCAAAAAGAGAAAACTATGTAAATAATTTTGAAATATGCATTATTAGACATAGGTACAAGACATTTTGAAGTAAGCTAGAAAGTAGGTACACCTTTGCCAATATAATTAAAAAGTAGTGAAAAAAATTAACATACTTTTATTATAATATTATAATCAATAACCAACATTGAAATTAAAATATAAAATGAAATGATTTTAAATTTTTAAGTTCTGTGTTAAATGCTTTTCAAGTTTGAAAAAGCTCTCAAAGCTTTATATGTTAAAAAAAACAATAAAATGGTTATCGGATCGTGCCATGTCAAAAGTTCGGTCGATCAACCAATGTTTTATAGGAGTTGTAAAAAGTTTACAGTGACTTATTATTTGCAAAAATAAACGGATACATTCCTCTACAAGCTTTTTCGAAGCTAGAAAATTAACTACATATATGGCACATGTTCTTTCGTTATAAGCTTTTTTATATCGGGGCAACATGAGGTCAGAATATACTTTGTAAATCTTAATGTATAAAATAATTTCGGATTTTGATACGAGAATTACATTAGTGACTAATATTTGAGCCATTCATAAAATAACAATGACAGTCCATTGAGTCCATATTTGGTTGTTTCTGATAACTATGTTTATTGTGATGTATTAAAAAAATCATTACCACGGTTTCAGTAGAGAATTATATTAATCACCGTAAAATACTTCAGTAAATTGTTTTAAAATAATAAAAACGATATTTTTGATATAACTGTACTATGTGTACAAAATGCCACTATTTATGTGATAATATTTCATAAATAATGGTAGAAGAAGATGTTGATTTTTAATAAATACCTATTTGAAAAAAAATATCAATCTCATTCTGACACCATTTCTTGTTGATTTCTATTATATTTATGAACTAAGTACTCGTAGGTTGCTTGCTCTGGAGGTGCGGAAAAAGAGATTCCCCTGATTGTGAATGTGGAGATGTGCAGAGTGTGAGACACATAGTGCAGGACTGCTATCTCAAAAAATTTAGCGGGGATCTGCAGGACATCCACGAAGCAGGACCGGAGGCGGTGAACTGGCTCTCAACACTAGAGCCAAGACTGTAGAGGACACGACGTAGCCCGCATGGGTTAAGATTCATCAACACCGGGCCATACGAAAAGTAAAGTAAGTAAGTAAGTTCATACGTTCATTTGGCGCGACTTTATTATGATAGTTGAATGTTGTTTTTTCAGTGAAATAAGTAAAAAAATAAAAAAAATTATATATAACATATGGCATATACTCGTACCATCAATCATTATTATACAAGTGGAGCATTCAAGTTTTTAGGTACCCCGTAAAATGGAAGTATTTGAAAACCTTCACCTATGTGATATAATTATTTAACATTGAAACTCAAGCAATGAAACTTTTTGCGGAGGTCTCAGTATTTTCTTGTGATGATGAAGTTTATCGATTATTCTGGTTTTGGAAAATTTGGGAGATATGATAAGATAAGAGCAGAAATTTTAATAAACACTACATTTCAAAAAATTAATTTATGTATTCTGTTGTTAATGTCACTGAGTAATATAATGCTAGTCATTTTATAAAAAAGGGACAATAGACATTGTTTTGAGAAACATAATTATAAATAAAATAATAGGTACATATTCAGCTCTCACTCCGTCGGCGGCCTATAATCGTGATCAATAAAAATCTTAATTGTCTTTGTCCTTTGGTGAACCTTTGATCTCTAAATATGTTCATGTTAATTTTGTATCTAGCCAAGAGGGATGCCACCCATCTGGAGACTTTATTACCTTAGGATCGGGGAGGTTTGTATGCGTTTACTGTTTTAATTTATACTATTTTTTAACTTCGGAAAATTTCTGGATATAAAAGCCTATATAAGCACGCTTACAGTATCTACGTACTATCTTGGTTTTACCTATTTATGCCCTTATAAATTGAAAAAAAAATATTATGTACCTATAGTTACTAAATTATTAGTTATAGTTACTACACTTAGGTATAGTTACTAAATTCGTTGTAAATATTCCGCTGTTTTTTTATCTGAGAGAGAATAATAAATATCTATGTGTAGTATAACGAAAAGACTTTTATCAATCTGTACGCTATGAATCCTCCAATTGTTCGATCATGTATAGGTATAACACGTAAGAGGAATTGAAAACATAGAAAAATTATCGTGTCTACACCGGGACTAAAATGTGGAGGTAGACTTGCAATGAGGACTTTCAAGTAAAGCAGACCGCGCTTGTTTCATTCTAAGAGAAATGCACAGACAACGATGGCGCAGAGTGATATATTTTGCAAGAGATCATAAACTTTAGCTATGAGGAAAACTACGATATAGAAAGACCGTCTCAGCATCTCCCACAAGAGATTTGGACTACTGAAATATCCTAGGAACAAAGTTATTTCAAAAAGAGTCTTAAACAGCATAGCGGATTAATTATATTGTAATTCTCTCCATGTCAAAAAAAAACATTTAGAATGGTTGTCATACCTCATCGCTGGATTGAAGATGTTAAATATGGCATGGTATACTATGATTGTTATCTTAATGAAATAATTTAGTACTAATTATATTCCACACGGTTCATATTATTATTTGCAGATAAATCATACAAAAAAATAGTAAAAGTCATTGTGAGGATGATAGTGGACATTCCTATAGAGATGATATCATGTCGGCTAAATAACCATATTACATACATACAATATCTTCATGTCAATTTGGCGATACCATAACATTGGATAAATACTAGTTTTAGAGGGCGTTTTTTTACATACCTCCTATTTCTTTTTAATTATGAAAAAAAAATGTAATTGAATAGGTGTAGGTACCTCAAATGATTATATGGAGAGTTGATCAGTAGTCTTGAACTTTGAACCGACAGATCTCGGATTTAAATCTATCTGCTGTAGTCCTACCATGTACAATTGTACATATTAATAACAGAACAAAGCTAAACTAAAGATACACCTTTATGCCAGAAGTTTTGGACGATAGGTGCACAACACAGCGTCTTTGAGGTCATGTTTTGTGTAAGGCGCTTTTATTAACCCAGAATCTTGTTTAAAATAAAAACAGCCAAATGATTCTTCATATGAATAAAGACATATAAACTTTTCAAAAATTGTCAACATTTACTTATTTCATATTTAACTTTAAAAGCTGAAATACAAACATCTATGAAATCGCTTACCATTGTCATCGAGAAACAATAAAAATGCATGTAGACCAGTGTTTTCCATAGTGGGACGTACGCCCCACCGGTGGGGCATCACGCCTCAGAGGTGGGACACTGCGTTTTGTAATAATTTCAGCTAAGGACATATATGTTTTGAAAATTTACCAAGTGTTACATTAGAAAAGAAACCGGTGGGGCATATGACTTTTGAAAAGACTGCAGCGGGGCATGGCATAAAGAAGGTTGGGAAACTCTGATATAGACTAAAAGCGTGCTTGAGATGGACTAAAGGTGCGCTTGTGACGGTCTAAACGCACCAAAACGAAATCATCCAGGACCATCATCATTCACACATACATATACGAACATATTAAATTATTTTTTCAGTGATTCGAACCATCCATTAGTAACAAAAAACTAATTACGTGCGAAACATATGGAATGATAATATGTACCCAATGATATGTTTCAAATAATAAGAATAGTATGTACCGAGTTTTTTGTTATGTAACCTGCTGTATATATAACATTATTCCTGTATTGTTTTTTTAAATGAATCATTTGAGGTCAAGAGTTGTTAAAATGGACGTGGTGAAGATATTATATTTTTTCTACTGTGTTTTAATTAATAATTAATTTAATTGTAAATATCATTTACTTACAAGTTTGATTATTTATTTATGAAATAAACGGCTTGCGCCTTTTTACAAATAAAATGATCAAAAAATAATTCAGTCTTCAATTACAAACAACAAATCAATCAACAAAAACAAAAAAAAACAAGCAAACACACAATTACATATAATATAATGAGATTTTTTTTCGTTTGAAATTATAACACTATCTTTTTTTACATCTCCTACAGGCAGAATAGTCAGAAAGCAAACTGCGTGTAAGCATACAGGTTGTCCTCTACACACAAATACAAAAAATAGATTTAAAGGTGCCTATACAGGATTGGTAGCACATCCCGTTGCCGAATTAAAGGTTTTAGATGTTTTATGAACACCTAAATTTTACAGGATACTTGAAAGTCTACAATTAGACAAGAGAGATCTGTTTGAAAATAACAACTTAGTAACTTACCTTCAATAAATTTCTAGATGTTATTGATATATTGTAATGTTTGTGAACGATCATTTTGTCCATTTACACAAAAATAAATTTAGGTAGGTACTTATATAATTATTTTGTACGCAAATCTTGTATCAAAAACTTTTCATCAAGGCATTTTTCTCCAGCGAACAAACTGCATCTTATAATCTTGCAAGTTCTGCTCTCCGTGCTTAAAATTGTAAAGACATTCAAGATGGGTGGCTAACCTCATCAAAGATGTTAAAGTCTGAAATTCAAAAATGTGTAGAAAGTAAAATTTTAATATTTATTAAAAAATAACATATTATTGTCAAACGAATCGTAGTTATTTTGATTTACATTAATATACGCGGTTTCTGCTTATATCCTGTTTAAAAATATCTTCGGTTAAAACGCTTTTATATTGTAAGTTAATAAAACGCGTATAATCACATTAATACTTCCGATATTCAACTTCTTTATGAAACACCGCCACCTGAGTCAGACCAAAAACTTATTCTATTGAATACCTACTTGAAAAGAAGATTGCGTTTTTATTTTCATTTCTTAACACTTTAATAACCAGTCAATATATTTCAAGCAATGGGACAATAAGCTACATAAAAAACTCGAATGATAAGAGTATAAGGATTTAACTATGAATTTAAACTTGTAATAAATTACAAGTTTATAAAAAAATCTTCAATTCTGAAGACTAGTATTTCGTTTGCTGAATTCATACTTACAGATATATAATGAGTTACAATCCATTGGATTGGTCTGCAACGAGTTTGGTTTTTCTTCTCCATTCGTCTCTATTCTCAGCCAGTCTTTTCAGCTCTACGTATGAGCCACAGTTCATATCACTCTTCAGTTGGTCCATATATGCGTCTCTTGGTCGGCCTCTGGCATTTGTCCCCTCGGTCTTACCCTCCGCGATGGCTATGAGTAGTCCTGGGTGCCTGATGTTGTGGCCAATCCAGTTAGCTCGTTGTTGGCTGATTCTCTTAAGGAGTTGCCTTTTTTCGCCTACCCTGGTTAATACTTCTTCGTTTTCGACGTGCTCCGACCAATGGATCTTAAGCATGCGTCTGTAGCACCACATTTCAAAGGCCGCCAACCGTCCGCTTTCACTCTTGCTGATGGTCCATGTCTCACAACCATAAAGCAGAATGCTCCATACAAAGGCTTTAGTAAGGTTCTTCCTTACGCTTAAGTCAATATTTGGGGATTCCAATATCTTCGATTTTTTGTTAAAGGCAATCCTTGCCTGGTTTATTCTGCTTACGATTTCTGCTTTGGAGCGTCCATCCTGGTTTATTCTACTGCCCAGGTACACGAATTCACTTACTTGTTTGATGCTCACTCCATTTAAGGCAATGTTCGCAGTCGCTTCCTCTTTTCCAACGACCATACATTTTGTTTTTTCTTTATTTATTTTCATGTTGTACTTTGACAACAGTATACTTTACTTACAGAAATCAAGAGAAATCGACTGGTATTGTAAAAAAAAATATATAAATCTTCTCTGACTACAAAATTACAATGATAAAAAAAATTGTAAGATAAAAAAAATACAAAACCATCAAAGGGCGGATTTGTTTTAATACGACATCTTCCAGACAACTTTATATAAAACAAAAACATATTTAAAGCAACACGTGTGAAGGTTTTCTTAAGATTTGATGATTTTTTAAACACTATCTTTCTTACTTTCTGCTGGCCTTTATCATTCTATTGCAAAATTTAAGCGATGTTTAACATTTCTCATACTTTTTGATCTCGAGCAATATAAATTCACCGCGTTCCCACGATCTAGATAATGTCATGTACATATCATATTTTTAAAATTCTTTCAAAAGCTCTCTTGTCCTTACACGATCTCGTAGAATTCTAGAATACTTCCCTCCTCTCTTCTGCCATACGACCAGCCCATTGTCATTATAAATAGCGCCATTAAATTTGTGTGTCTAGGTTTTTCTTAAAAAAATATTCTCACACTAATCACTTTAATCACTAACAATTGACTAAACATCAAAATAATTACAATCCAAAGGTCAAAACACAAAACGTTTAACTGACTCGACCCTGTATCACCCAAACACCGACAGTGTAATAATAATATTCCAATTAAGATCTTTTCGCTTTAACAAAGCATTGTGATTATGATGCAGAATGACGCGACAATAATCTTTAAGTTCCGGATTTAATGAAGCTTTTATTATCATACATGAGCTTTATAAAAAAAACTAACTTGGATATTTATATTATATGTTTTCTTAAGGTATTTACACAATTTTATAATCCTTTTTAACGCTGAATTCGATACAATCAAAATAAATTATATTTATCTGATTTTATTATACCGAATACATCTTTAAAATATTTTAATAAATCAAATGTTTTTGTGTTATCACTTTGGAAATTCATTATAATTAAAATGATTTTAAAACACTGTATAATTTCCAAATTAGATTTATTCACCTCAAACGTTTTCGCCAAGGCTTCTACTTGGCATCATCAGGAGGTCCTCCTGATTTGGAAATTATACAGTGTTTTAAAATCATTTTAATTAAAATATTTTGTCAACAACTCGCGTTGAATGTTTTATATTTTTAAATTACAAAGAGTAAAATGTATTTTTATAGAGCTGTCCCAAATATTAATTGTATAAAAGTCATGATATTGTAGAAGCGAACGTAACCCAAAAACTTTTATGATTTTGAACATATATATGTAAAACTAATTACTTCGTTGACTAGAATTATGTTTTTTAATCTGACGTTAAAAAACGGTGAAAGTTTGAGCCGAAAATAATTTCAACATGGACACTCTGATAACCTGACTATTATGATGAGGACCATAAAAATATTTTATGGATCACCAAGCCATTAGATTTCGTTCAGGAGTCTAGCATTTAGTAGCTACAAATTTCAGATTTAAAATTTAAGTTATTTCTTGATTTTGATTTATTGAACGTGTACGCCTTTTCACGCATTCGTCAACATATGTAGAATTGTAATAAACTTATCAAAAGACAACATGCATTTTAATCAAACCTATTGTTGGGAAGTTGTCAATCTCAAAGAGATCACGTTCTACTTCAGATATAAAAACATATTTGCTACTCGATACATGACTGAACTTATTTGAACCAGGATATACTTAGATCCATTCATTCTCATGACTTGTAGCATTTTTAAATACTATGTATATCCTTTATCACTTGAGATCTAGAGAGAAATATTAAGATTTTAATCTAATATACTTACTGAATAATTTATTATACTCTCAAGAAATGCGTTGAATAGAAAAACGAATGTGTTGTGGTGTAAACAAGATTATGAATGACATAAACGGTTTTAATATTATTTTGAACATTTGGCACTAAACATTCCTGTGTTTTTTTTACAAGAAAGAAAGAAAAAGTAACAGTCTGTCTATTCATATCAAATCGAATTATATGATAATAAAATTAGGATATTGAAGGCAAAGATGAGTTTTTATGGTGAAGGTTTCTTTTTCCTTCCTTATAAAATACATAAATCAATGTCGTCACTGCATCTTCCACAAGTAGAATAACCAGGATTCTCGCTGATTTATAAAATATATGGTACAATATTTTTTCTGTCAAAAATAGAAAACACCACTTCAATAATAATTATGTTAGTAATTCAGCTTTTTGTACGTTAAAACTGTGCATTTAAACAGAAAATATGGAAAGGTTGAGCTTTATAGCTAAATTTAACATGTAAGTGAATGAGTAAATTCGCAAGTTTGAATTATGTATTCTACAAATGCAACTGTCATAAACGGAACATGGATGAATGACTTTATTATTATTACTATTACAGGATCAACAGTAGTTGCTAAAAGTACAAGTGAGTATATCTTAAACTTAACTGAATAATCAATATTGTGATGGCCACTAACCTTTCATTATATATATCTACATACAAGGCCGTAACCATGAGAGAGAAAAGCATAGTAGGAAAATAGTACAAAAATAGCCACATAAGCTTTTAGATTTTCGAGGAGATTTTGATAAATTTGCTATTCTGTGTTTGTGGGTTTGCAGCCGCGTGTAGAAAAATGACTAAACTATTTACAGAAAATAGAAACTTGTAATAGGCGATGTAAGAAAAGAGACGATATAGAAATCCCTAAAGATGACCCCAGCAAGTGTGCCGAAACGTAGGATACATATCCAAAACACGCGGCTGCAAACCCACACATACAGAAGAACAAAATAACTAGTCACGATAGTAAATACTAAAGTAAGTAAAGAGTATCGAGTAAAACTATCAAAACGAATAGCTGCCCCTCTCTTTCTAAAAGTCCGGCATTTCGGAAATTTACTACACTGATAATTCCATAAAGCTGGTGGCTGAAAAATTAAATGGGTTTTAGATTAAAAATCGAGAGTGTTCTTACATTTCTGAAAAAAAAAATGGAAAAATTGAGAGCCAAAAGAACAAAAGGTCTGGATTTAGAACAAGATAGAATAAAAAAAAGAAAAAAAGAACGTTACCCACCCTGAATATCATTTTTTTGGCACAAGAGGACGATATGTTTATTCACTACACGCAATTAGTCCACTGGTTACTCCACTCAAAGGATATGCCGTGATAGTATAGTCCTAGAAGCTGAAAAATATTTTGCTGTGATGAGTGTGTTATGGGAAATCAATTTTTTAAAGCTTCCGCCCTCCCTAGAAAAAAAAATCGGTGACGCCTCTGTCTACGTAAAGCGCAAATGAACAAACCTACCTACAATAACAATATTGTTTGTATTATTATTTTCTATAAGACAGTGTTATTACTGTATGGCATCCGTATCCGTTCTTTTACGTGCAAATAATATAACACCGTTATCTTACTATGATGATATCTTTAACTAAATGTCTACTACTAATTATTTATACTGTTGAAATTTTTGCAACAAAATTCTGCCTGCAGAAATTACGTTTTGTGTAACATTAATTCATACTCCAGCGAGTAGGTAATGAATTGCAACATATTACTAAGTATTTACCTACTTCTGCACATCCCACAAGTGGTGTAGTCAGTAGACTTCTACGTGTAAAAAAATAAATGTGGTCCTCTCGGTAAAAATCCAAATTGAGATATTCAGTATAGGTGGCACTATACAGATCACATTTCTTATTTTATTTATTTTTTATTACTTACTTAATCATTATCTTCATTTTACATTAAAAAAATCACCAAAAAAAGCTACACTATTTTAGTAAAATAATTTTAATAGTGTTCCCAGACAGCATCATAGTGCCAGTATTAAGGTCCAGATGATTTGCAATCAAAACTATGTCTCCGAATTGTATGTGAATTGTCTCTTCACCTCACTATGTAAAGTACACACAAAAATAAAAATCACATAAGAAATTGTTCAAAAATAATCCATATCGACTTCTTATTCTTTAAAAAGAATTTAAACAAAAAGAATGACATTCCATCAAAATTATTATCATGTTGGTAATATGTAGTTTGGACACGAAATTAAATTCATATGTGGTCACGTCTTAAATGTCAAACACTTAGAACAAAATATTATGGTAATGACACATACCAAATTTTAATACCATCTATCAAACAAAACATATCATAACCTTTCCAATGATTTATGCGTGCGATTATCATAATCACTATTCATATAATTAATGTTTTAACCAAAACAATTTACAAGGGTACCTACAGTCAGAATTTAATACTTGTTGTGTTATATTATATATAATATATTTGCAAGTTCAATCTATAATATAATTTTACTGCTTTATTTTCCCCTATTTGTATTATTAAAAAACACCTTAATATTGTTAAATTTAATATACAGTGGAACCTCTCATAACGAGTAATTCGCATAACGAGCAAAATAAGTTGCTCCCATAACGAGCGACATTTCGCATAACGAGTAGCAGAGAAAGGGTAGGTAAGTCCCTTTATCACGACATTCATTTGTGACCTTGTGACCCGAGACTTCCGCGCCAGTACATCAGTCTGTGTTTAGCTCTCGCTCCGTTAGCGCCTTGGTTTCGCATGTGATCACCCATTCTTCCAAAATTTGTATTGATATTATTCGTAATTTTTTTATGTGCAAAGGTATTATAATCCATTCAAAAATGTCCCCGATGAAAAAATACAAGAAGACAGCCAGAAGAAAATAAAAATAACTGTTGAAATGAAACGTAAAATCATTAAAAAAGCGAGAACAAGGTGTGAGCGTGGCACATCTAGCGCGCACATACTATCGGTCAACATCAACGATCTGCACTATTCTCAAGAACAAAGATAAAATTAAGAAGATAGATGCTTCAAAGGGAGTGTCAAGAATGTCTACGAAACGGCTACATTTATGATTAGTTTTCTAGTTAAAAATGGTAAATTATTTGTCATAAATTCATATTTTTATTAAGGTAGGTTTTTTCCTAATCTAAATTGTATTACAAGTTATTACACTTTTTTATAAGTAAGTAATTTTATTTGAATAAACATTAATAAAAAAAATCATTGAGTACTCCAAGAATACTTCTTCTTTCGACATGGAACGCATTATCGTATTTTACATTGATTTCTATAGAAAAAAATGTTTCGCATAACGAGTAAGAGTCCGGAACGAATTAAACTCGTTGAGAGGTTCCACTGTAATTAAAATTTTATCTTTATTAGGTTTTACTATATTGTTAATAAAGCTAATGTTTTTTCTGTTATGAGCCCTTTTGTGGACCAAACAAAATATTTTTGGGGTACATTTTCTTCAAAACCACTTTTTACGCGGCGGCAGAATTGCCATCCACACTTCTCAGCATTATACAACCAGATAAGTCTCCATATGATCAGTCATGATCACACAAAAACTTAACAGTCTAATGCCGGGAAAAATTCACCTATCCAGATATACAGGATATCAAAGGATTAGGCTCAAAACGCGGGATCAAAATACCAGCATTGTGCCTGAAATATCTGTGTTCAGAAACCTTTTTACAATATTACAAGTGTTTATTATAATAGATTTTTGAATTTTAATGTACAAATTAACCGGTAAATCTAATTTTTGTAAATTATTTATTAAAGATTTCGGAGTTACCCCTGTAGCTGACATGACTAAAGGTATTATATAAACGGACCTAGAATGCCAAATATTTTTTATTTCTCCTGCTAGTTCTGTATATTTACGTATTTTTTCTGCGACGGTTGTTTGTATATTATGTGTATTTGGGACAGCGATGTCGATTAGGTACGTTATTTTATTACGTTTATCATGTAATACTAAATCGGGTCTATTATGATGTATTTGTCTATCTGTTATTATGGTTTTATCATAATAGAGCCTATAATTTTGATTTTCTAATACCTGTTCCGGGTTGTATTTATAATAAGGTATTACATTATTTGAGTTTAAAAGATTATGTTTAATAGCTAAATTTTGATGTATAATTTTTGCTACATGATTATGTCTATAAGTATATTCAGTTTGAGCGAGAGTGGAACAACCCGAAACTATGTGTTGAATTGTTTCCGGTTTGGCCAGACATTTCCTACACGAATCATCAATTATATTTTGATTTTTTATAATATATTTTTGATAATTTTTTGTATTTATTACCTGATCTTGAATTGCTAGCATAAAACCCTCGGTTTCCCCATACAATTCCCCAATGGTCAACCACCTGTTTGACGCATATTTGTCAACATAAGATTGGTTGAGATCATTGATAACTAATGCTATTTCATTGTTTTTTTTATTATTTATTTATTTAAGCATATTCATGGCTTTCGCCACTTACATGTTGAATAAATAATAAAAGATAATACAAAACTCGTTTCTTAGTTAGGGCCAACTTGATCTGTGAGAATTGTCTTTACATGCTATTTTAGCTGTAATTCTTACATTTTTACACTTTAAAAGAGATTCATATTCAAAATTAGGTACATACGTATAGAAACTTTGAGGTCCTGAAAGGGTTAATATTAACATATCGCTATTAGCAAAAATAATAATAGGTATATTGACGATTTGGGTGGTAAGTCTACGAAAGTAAGTTTTAAAGATTAACAACATGTAATAAATCTTTCCGCCTATAATAAAGGATTTTATTTGAAATGTCTATCTTAAAAGCAAATATGGATAGCTCGACAGTGCTATAAACCAATCAATTAAAAAAATCTATTCTTAGTACACCCACATCCATTCTCAGATGTTGACTTTTTCCACCTCGCTAAATTTTATTTTTTCATTTAAGATGACAACAGCATGAGTTTGAATAAGATAATTTCTCCGTCGCAATGCTATTTTTTTAATACGCTTCTGATTGTATGTCTTTGGTTTCCATGCTATGCGTCTTTTTTATTCCATTTGAGTGTCTTGCTACTAGACATTCATCATTTAAAGGTTACAACTTTGAGGATACTGTGTACTATACTTTATAAAAATAAAAGCTTTTAGTTACTGTGAATTATTACACACAGAATTTTAGATACCTATGTACATTTATATTTACTTATTTATTTATAACAATACTCGACAATTGCCTTTATAAGTATAAAGATAAACTTTAAAATATTACATTTTAAAATATTATCATTCTATTATATTGACAAGATACCCATCAAATTAATATCTCATTATAAAAATACGGAACAGAACGTTATTTTATTCAATGTATGTACTCATAATTATGTCTTTCTGAAACATAAAATAAAGACATCAAACATATTCAATTCAACGATGAAGTATTTAGTATCCCTAATGTCTTATTATTAATGACACGGAGAGGAAGACATGTGTATTCATTACATGCAATTACCCTACTGGCTTATCCACTTGCGGGAGAAAAATTAATAGATATCGCAACAGCGTATTTACGAAGAGTGAACCTCTTATTTTACAGTACAGAGTAACTTGCATGTAACTAAATGTAATATATAATATGCAGTACTTGAAGATAAACATAGAATTTTTTCATTCGGGTAACAAATAAGAATATAAAAGGCAATAAACAATTATTTATTAATTTACATTATTAAGAACAATAAATAAATAATACTTATATTGTTGTTGATCAATGCTTTCATAATAGGTAAAAAAATACAAAATGCATAACTAATTATTATTTATTCCATTCTACGCTCAGTCATTCATTATTATAGTGATCGTGGCTATGAATGTGTAGTGAGATTAAAAACATCTTCAGTAAAGGCAAAATACATAATTTCTTCAGCGCATCACTAAATAGTTATTAATACGAGTTCATACACTATGAATTACGTAATATCAGTGGCGGGACTAGCTGATATTTTGTATTATTTTTTTATTTTATTTTTATTTCACAGTTAGAGATAATATATTTTGTTATAAATGCTACATGCATTAGGCGTGCTTATTGCCTGGATACAATCTCCTCCAGAAAACCTGATAGAAAGATCTCACTTATTCATCACATGTGTATTATAAGAATGGATTTTTGATTGTTCGTAGTACCTATATAGGCACATATTGCTGTTAGAAGAGGTGATGCAATTAGCAATGAATAGATCTGAATAGAAGATCGTTTCTATTCTGTGCTCTTCAGAACAAGCACTTGAGAGTGAAAGAGAGAAAAGAGATTTTGGAAAAATAAAATTGATTTAAAATACCAACAACTCTATTTTTTTCAAATAAAAGTAGAAAATAATAATAAACTAAATGATTAAAACAGTATTCTTTCTCGTAAGTATTGTGTGAAATTTAAGAATGTTATAATTTAGCGATGTTATGAGAATGATTATAAATTTGTGTACACAAAATTACAAGCATCAGTTGCTTATTCTGTTTTACGGATAAGGTAAATATTTATAAAAGGAATGTGGTGCATATCGACACGCCACTGCGTAATAATATGATACTCATTTCTTACTTCTTTTTGTAAGTAAGTACAATTAGCAGTGATTCCTTCACGCAAATAATTATTAATAGCTATTAATAAGTACTTACAGAAGTAACAAGATAATGTTGTTTGAAATTTCATCCTGTTAATTATATCTCTACATGAACGTACGTTGTTTTCATCGAGTAAAGTTGTAAATACATAATAAATAATATGTGTATGCTATCGTCCTTACCTGCAGGTTTGTATTTTGACCAAGCGTTGACGTTTTTTCAGTATTTACTGGATTGTGAAATAACAACAGAACTGTTAAGAATTGGAAATGTTGCGTAAAAAATATCATACTTTATATAGAAAATATTGATGTAAAAAATATAATCATATATTTTTTTTCCAAAAAGATGTATCTAGGTTTTTGTTATAAACCCAAATACAACCTTATACACCTTTTACAGTAGTAAGCTAAAAGCTTGTGTAGTGAATGATCAACAATTTTACAAACCTTGAATATTCAATGCATAATGCTTGGAGCTTTTAATAAACTTCATTTACTGGTTCTGAATTTTTGTGAAAATAATCAGTTAAGAGCTATTTCAATTTTAGCTGCAATATTAATAGTTCGTAAACGTTAAGTTTATATTATATTTTCACTAATAAGGATATAATTTTAAAATGGAGAAACCCGTTGAGTCTTCTGAAGAGAATAGGTCTCTCATTATTTTAAATAAGTTTTTAAGGGTTCTGTAAAAGACAGATATTTTTAAAACATCATGTATACCTGAAATATTTAGCATTGGTTCAGTAATGGAGTTGCAATTCAGTTGACATTTATTGGCACGGAGAGAATGGTTTCCGTATTTTTACACGCAGTTGGCCTACTGGCTTTTCCATTTGTGAGAAATGCCGTAATGGTATGAATGAATGAAAAAATTACATTAGATTGAATATTATTGTTATTACAAAGAGCTCGTTTTGAATGTCTTACTCATTCTGAGTTCATTGTCTATTGTCTCAATTTGTGAAAAATGCTGTAAAGAAATAGGTTAATACATAAAAAAATTACAGAAGCCCTTATATTTATTGATAAATGACTGGTCGTTAATCAACTATGCACTTTAATACATCTGAAAAATCATCTACGTGACTTACAAATATGATAAAAAAACTTATAGGTGTTGTAGTGGAAATTGTAGGTAATGCGTGTGTGCACTGACATAATTAATCATACTGCAATTTTATATTCATATACCTTATTATATAATTAAATCGTACAATACGGGAGAGTATAGAATTACTGCAGTCAGAGTTTACTCGAATGTATATAGTACCTACCCAGTACTGGTGACCTTCATTGTATCCATAACATTGTAGCACATAGGTTATTATTATTAAAATAGCAAGGTCTAGGTAACTAACTGTTTATATGAGGTATTATTATCATTGTCATGCTATCATATATCGTATCATATTATTATACAGGCTCTGACAGAAAGATCACTTATTTGACATGTATGTAATTTTTAAAATCAGTTTAAAAAGAATTTATAAAACAAATGCAAGAGATGCAAGAGCAATTTTATATCTTTTCATCTCTATATTGTTTTAATTAATTATTTTTTTGGTTTGTTTTGTTTCTTAATTTTAAATAGTGTTCGAAGTTTTATTGTGAGGTGTTTTATAAAATATTGTAAGTTTTTTTTTATTAAAAAGTATATGTATGTAATTTAATCATGATTTGTTATATAAGTTGTCCACTGTTCAGCAATTAGTTTTTACAACTTTCATGCTGGCAATGGTATATTATATTTAAATTAAAATAAATTCCCTTATTATTTTACTTTTTGGGTTAGTTGGAAATATCGCTTCTGCAATAAATTTACCCATTGCACAATACTGTATTATTTATTTGTATCACCTTTTAGAAATAATTTTATAATTGCTTTTGTTTTGTTAAGTTGAGACTCCACGGAGAAAGTTTGTCAAATTTTTAGATATTTTTGATATAGAAATGATTGGCGCGATAAACAGCAATCTTCTTCATGAATTTAATTTAAATAAGTGACTTCAATTACAAAAGAACGTCTCAGACACCTGATGAGCTGCTGCCCTAATTTAAAGTTAAAATCCAAAACTATTGTATCACCAAAACTATGTTGAAATTACATAGACTGTATCCTAAATAGGTGGACAATCTAACTGATTGATTGATTATTTTCGTTAAACAACATTATTTTTAGAACCTGCTGCGAATTTCTACTGGACCCTGTATAACATGTATGTACTAACATAAGTACTTTACAAGTTTATCCATTACATACCGTACTTCATGATTACATAACAATTAGCAGAAAATTTAAACCGTTCAAAATTATTATACATGACATGACACGATATTATGAACCCGCAAATGTAGGTATTACAGTATGAAGTTTCATACACATTTGTTAATATTTACTGTTAAAAATAATAAGTGCCTACCTATTTATAGTTTATATCGTCTTTTGGATCAAACTCTGTCGTAAAAGAACGGAAATTCGTAAGTGGGTACGTGTGTCGCGAAATTATGAAGACGTTATGTGTAATTTTACATTAATGTGGGATATAAAGTAATTATGACACGATGCTAACAGTTTGAAACTTTTTCCATGAACCACGATATTTTAGCGGGAAATCTTGTCCCATAAGGGATCCCCAAAAAAAGGTTGCTTTTATGGTTTGCATCAAATATTTATTGATTGGTGGACTTTATTTCGTGACAGTGAGAATGGCGAAATCGGTGAATGTTGTCCATTCACAGCAACATTTTTCATTTAAGCCAGCCTGGAGCCAATTCGTATGCGTTGATACGCTTCCTTACTCCTTCCGATTAGATATTGCACAGTGTTGCATTATATGCACATTGTTCTCCAATTGGAATGTCTGGTTTTATCAGTGCATTTAGATCGTTTCCCCGTTTTGGCATTAGAAAGTATGTATAACTATAATAAGAAATGATGACAGTAGATGACCTGTTCAGAGCAGCACAGGACAGGGAGGTTTTCGTGATCGCCAACGTTGGGGGACCTGATCTGGCACAGAAAGAAGAAGAATATATAAGAAACTTTAGAAAATGATAAAATATCTTTAGTTTTTACTGCCAAGATGCTTTTGGACTACAAACTAATGATTGACAAGGTAGCAAAGAATATTTATTATAATTGCCACAAAATCGGTCAATTTGTAATTAACTCCTTACAAAAAAAGAAAAATTAATGAAACACAACTTTTATATATATGAACAATTCACACAAAGAATACATACATAACTATTTTATAGATTACATATCTTGTAATTAGGATTAACTAACGAAGTCATTTACTCATCTTTTTATATTAATATTCTAGTTCTAAGAACGGATATCCAATCTAAGATTAATGTTATTTATTGCTATGTATTCATATTATTATTTTAATTCGTATTGTAATAACCTTCATGCAATGTGGTTTCGGACCAAATTAATCATTATTAAACACGTGAAACGTGTTAATTATTATAACACCGTGTATTCGTCTGCAGTTTTTTACCCAATCCTGGGCGGGTTAACACGCTACGGGTTTTTTCTTTGCTTTTATAATACAAACAAATTAGCGGCATACTACATTTTGTGATAATTTATCTCGTTATTGTAAAGATTTTATAAACTTTATGTATCTCATATTTATCATTTAATAAATATATATGTATGTATATATAAAACTCATTTTATTAATAGCTTACGTAGGAAAGAACTTATTTTGTTATATTTATTAATTTTTTACTGTACATTGATCAAAATACATACAACTTTCAAGTTACTCCATTGTTATAATGTATTCTATTTTTTCGGTGGTAACCTTATGAAAGTTCATTTTTATTAATATTAAAATGATAGAGTTAAACACTGTTACTTTCACTTGTATAAATTTTTATTTTGGCAGAGGCCTTTCGGTCTCAACCCCCACTCAACTCTCCACTCACCCTCCTTCTCACTACCACCACCACCCCCACCCCTCCCACACTTCCCCTCCCCCTACTTAGTACCTAGCTTAAGTCTGTATTTTGTTCTAGTTTCTAAGTTGACGGCACTGATGATGGACTAAGTCCGAAAGGCCTCTGCCAAAATAAAAAATTATACAAGTGAAAGTAACAGTGTTTAACTCTCCATTATTACTCTCATTTTTTATTTATTTATTTTGTAACATTGTAAATTACAAATCTTATACATATTTTCATTGATGCTGCCATGATGAAAACATATACACAATCACATTTATAACAAGAAAAACACTGCTGTAAACCGTCCATACATGAAACAACAAACAAACAAAAAAAACACATTAACAACAAATAATCTTTTATCGTGTCCCGTGAAATCACCGGCAAATAATAGGTATCTCACTCTTTTTATTCGTTTTCGAATGACCTGTAAGAGGTAGGTATTCGCAAATTTCCCGTTTAAGAAATTTAACATCAGCGATGAGGTACGGTACACCCATCCAGAATATCTTATTTTCTACGTGCGCGGAAAAGACGACCTGCATATTTAGTTATTATACGCGGTTGATATGCTGACTACCATACTTGCAGAAAATGTCATGATGGTATGAATAAATGAATGAATGAATAATTGTTAAATCAAAATAGGTTATTATTATGGTTAGATGGAAGAAGTCACTATGAAGTGATAATCTCGCCACTGCATATCATCACATTCTTTTTTTATGAAAACTGCTTTGTTGATTTTGTTTTGAGTATGATGATGTGCAAGAAGAATAAAATAAATAAATTATTACCCTAAAAATGTTACCCAGCACTGAGACCATAATAGCTTTTGGTTATGGCGACTTAAGCAAGAAAAAAAACAAAGTAAAATCCAAAAAAAGCAGCAGAGAGAGAAAAAACTATATCGGTTCTTGCACAGAGGTTTTGGTAAAAATATTTTATTTTAATAACTCAACTTTCTGTTTATTTATTACCTACATAACAGTTCCTAATATAAGTCCAACGACAATCCAACTTGTGGGATATGCCGTGTTATTAAACAAAAATTATTTGAGATTATCTCGAAAAGATATCAAAAAAAGTAACAACACGAGTTTTAAAAAATTTAAGATGCCGATAAAAAAAATATTCATTGTTTACAAATCATCAATATGTTCCTACTTAGGAGCAACGGTAAAGTATAAGTGCAAGACAACCCATCCAGAACCCATCACTATTTTACCAAGTATCTACCTTATAAAGTTATGGAGTAACTTTAATGAACTGTTTCATGTCTAATAACCATTCAAACAGAAGACATTATGGAAACTATGTAGAAGGTACCTATAAGAACTTTTTATCGCAATAATTTCCCACGCAATATTAATAAGTTATTAAAGAATTTTCACGCCTCCGAAGGTTTAGGTTTTTTAATTTAGAATATAATACAGGGTGATCTAAACACCTATTACGTATTTTGGAAGACTGTATTAAAATATTTCATAGGTGGACGACTCTTTTGAATAGGTATGTCGTTCTTATAAAGACGACATAAAAGCATTAGGAATGTTGTGGGACATATTGTCTTGATTGACGCCAAATTAGTCGAGATGGAGAAGATATGCTTTAAAAGGAGCGTTAAATGGCAAAAATAAGTTATAAGTGTGAGTATATATTAATCAATTTGTATCGGTACGAAGGGGACAAACTGTATGTTCATTAATTCGCATCATCGATGATGCGAACTCGGAGTCCGCGAAACCGGTCGTGCGTTAGTCTTACTCAACAGTAACACAAAACAAAATAATAATAAATATTTATTTTAAATTATCAAATAAAATAAAATAAATATTTATTTTATTTTATTTGATAATTTAAAATGAAGTGTTACAAAGTAAATGCCGATACAATTAATGAAATTGTATGTTCATTGTTTGTTGTTACTAAACTTGTTTTTGACTTATTAATTAATTTAACTTCTTCAGTTCAGCAATAACGCATGCAACCCATCTTGAATTACATTTTTTTTCTAATGGCACAGAGAGGTCAACTTGCATGCTTTTTATTATATGTAGTCCATCTGCTGACTACCCCGTTTGAGGAATATACAATGATATAGGTGGTATGGTATGGTGATATATCTATGGTACCCTAGGCACATATACATGCAACACATAAACCCAGAACAATTTAAAAAGGTCATTCTTCATTTTGCCCTGACCGGGAAACGAACCCGGGATCTCGTGACTCAAAGGCAAGAACGTTACCTCAGCACCACATCGGCCGTAAACTTAATTTATTTATATTTTTAACGATATTTTTAGAATGAAGAAAATTATTTTGATTCATCCTGTATTTCACTGATAACGGTATTGTTTCAAAAATAATAAAATCAATCGTGTAGAAAAATTAGAAGTGTATTAGTACTTACATACTATGATGCCTGTAACTTTTAGTAAAACAAAGATTATTAGGTACCTAATTTATGTGTTTCCCGTGAAGAAGGTAGTAAAAAATAATGTTTAATTATGTGATAGTTACTTTTGTTCTTCACACATAAATTGTTTGAAAATCATGATATTAAAAAACAAATGTTTTCATCTACTTTTTTATCGAGTCTTTCTCCTTACTAAGACATTGTCAATCAAGAAACTTGCATTGCCCTTGTAGGACGAAAGACGTATCTTTCGATATAAAACAGCTTTTCTATAGTAGAAAAACATTTGTATTTTAATTTCATTAAATAATTCTATGCCGGGTGCCCAGAAAATAATTTTCATATTATAATTATTATAAAACACATTTTTTAGGTAGAAGTAAAAAAAAACTGATAAAATGCAATACATAAAACAAATTTTATTTGATATAATTATTATAAATTGCACTAGTACAGTGATGGGCAAACTTTCCAAGAGGAGGGCCAGATAAAATAAAAAAATATCCAAGCGGGCCGGAAAAACGACCAAAACAGGTATTTTTAAGTGTTTAATTTTATTTTTGACTTTTTAATCATACACAACTTGTATGCTACAAAAAAGTTACATAAATTGATTATTCTTTAGATGAGAATGAAGGCGTATGTGACAGATGAAACTGTGACTGAGCTTCTAAAAGTTGTTCATAATTTAATGATGATTGATTTTATTTAGTGGAAACAAATATGAGATTTTTCAAATTACCTAAAATGGGATGCCGATAACAAATTTCTTTCATAAGAATGTCGGCATCTTCTATTGTTTTACAGACTACTAAAACACTATCTTGAGAATAATATATCTTAAGGTTCAGTTGATGCTAAATTAGAAATACAAATTGATCGTGTCTTTTGTTTGTATTTTATTTATAGGAAACCATCTCGCGGGCCGGATTGACTAGCCCGAAGGGCCGCACTTGGCCCGCGGGCCGTACTTTGCCCATCACTGCATTAGTACAATTATTACGGTGCATAATATTATAATGCTATCATTTTACTTCTGGTCTTGGCTGGGACATGTTTTGAGAATGCCCAATGATAGATGGCCAAAAAGAGCACTGTCCTTCCGTCCGCAGGAGTTCCGCCAGCCCGGGCTTCCCTCTTTCACAATACACCGTTCCTATGACAACGATATCAGAGCGCAGGGAATGTCGTGGAAAGAGGTGACGCAATTGGCGCAGAGACGCTCTGAATGGAGGAGGCTGGTTTCTGCCCTGTGCTCCCGAGAGGAGCGTTGAGGGCGAGAGAGAGAGAGAGAGAGATTTACTTCTGGCCGTTAAAACAATTCAATAGAATGTTTCTATTTGTATTTGTAAGAGTTATGTGTGTCACCCTCGTTGTGCCTAAAAATAAAGGGCGAAGATTATTACCGAATTGAAGATGTCTGACATTCAAAATTAACTGCTTTATTATGGTTTTAAATTGTACGCCAGGTGCCAGCAGGAATGACAATTACTGTATAAAAATATAATCCATCTTATAAAGAAAGACAGTTTAGAATGGTTAAGCAATCACCGGACAGCTTATTAAGTAACTTCCTTAATATTCCATTACATAAAAAAAAACTTTATTGTATTTCATATAAAATTTCTATAAAAATTAACTAATTCGTAACAAAGTATTTCAATTTGGCGTTCACTACATATTATAAACGTTATCACTAGCTGATATTAATGTGAAAACAATGCATTGTTACAAATTTTACATAGATATTTTCACCATAGAAATGTAGATAAGACATTATTATATTATTGTGAAACAACATAATAAAAACACTTATCTAGAAGAATAATCATTTGATTACTTGAAAGTATTTCTTACATACAAAATATAACTATATTAAAGTTGAATTACTATTGCACCTTATGCTTCTATATAATTTATTATGTCACTGAGGTATCTATGAAATTTGGTTTTCAAAAGTATCATTTGTTTTCGCTCTCTAATGTTTTGTATAATTTTATATTTTGAAACGTCAATCAATCTTCTTCTTCTTCTGCTTTCACTAGGACTGTGTGCTGTTGTTCTCTTAGCCTGGTCCTGGGAGGTGGATACCCAGCTATCCCTCCATCGTTTGGATGCTCTTTTGGGGAATCTGCTTCCTAGTATGAAGGTACTCGTTTGTCGCTTTCCTCACCTCTCTCTCTCTCTGGTTTCAATCCTGGGATTGGTTTGCAGCAATTATCTCTTTAATTCTTCTCCTCCACTCCTCCCTGTCTTGTGCGGTTTTTTTGAATTCTGCATATGATGAGCAGCGCATGTCCACCAACAGGTCTTCCAGGTACTCTCGGCGTGGGCGTCCCCTAGAGTTTGTCCCCTCGGTCATACCCTCCATTACGGCATGCAAGAGGCCTTCTTGTCGTATTACATGGCCGATCCACCTTGCACGCCTTTCTGACAAGATCTTGAGCAGGTGCCTTCCTCCTTCGATTCTTTGAAGAACTTCTTCGTTTGTGATGTGGTCTCTCCAGGAAATTCCTAATAGTCTTCTATAGGTCCACATCTCAAACGCCTAAGGCGTTTCACAACAAAAAACCTCAATCAAAAAAGTCTTTCTGTATAATTTTATTTCATAAGGTCCAATTCTCAATTCATCTAATTTTTTTCTGTTTAACTTGTTGCCATTTTCTATATAAACTAGATCTCCTGTGTTTAATCTGTAGTTTATTCCTCACCACTCGATCCGAATCTGCTCTCCCCACATGCTATCTTCAAAAGCGTATTTTTGCTCTTCCCTATCGCACAACATCTTTGACGTTATTTTATTCTTTAACGTACACCTCCCGCAAATTCGTTTTGATAATAAAAATTGATCTTGTACCTCCATTTAACAAAAAGTCTTTCAATCAGAAACCTCTTTCAAAATACTCAATCAAAAAAGTCTTTCTGTAATCAGGTTGAGAGAATATTTTTCGTGTAGGGAGTATAATTTTATTTATTTTATCTTTGCAAAATCTACAATGCTTAAAGTCCATAACAAATTTTGATATGGGAGAAGAGTTTTTAAATGTCCTTATCGATTATTGCAATTTTATTTTATCTCTTTTGTTTTTAATGTTATTAAATCATATTCATGTAGATAAATAGTTCTTGGTAAAGATAAACTTTATGTTGTACCTTGGTATGTTTAACAGCGTGATTATCAGTAGGTTAAGTATGTACCTACCAAGTTCAAACTATCAACCAGGTATGTCTAGATAGGATAATACGTGTACTAAAACCTCCTGCAAAACTATTAAAATATTATTATACTAGATTTCATTCCGGCGTTGCTCAGGAAATTTGTAAAAAAGTATGTACATTTTTTGTTTTATTTTATTTGCTTTTTGTTTTTACTACAAACATACTCGCATATACTTATGTGTTGAATATTTATTTTTTACGCAAAACAAACTTTATGTAAATACTGTCATGGTATCAAAGATTAAAAATAAAATAAAAACTCTACGTAGTGTAAAATATTCGCCGTTTATTGATTTCTAAAAAGTATATAATGCGTAGGTATACCTATTGTATAAAGCGTATTATTTTTTCTCTGACACGCCTAACTAAGGTCCACAGATACATGTTATTTATTAATGAACAATATTACATGAAGTGATGTCGTTGACATAAAAGTATTTTTTTAATAAATTGATACATTGATGCCTCAAAATATACATACATATTTAGCAGTGGCGTGCCCTCCTTACATGCAAAAAAGCAACGCATGCCCAAGGAATAAATATAATTTTCGAAACAAAGTATCTAAATCCCGTGTATCCCGTGGAACACCCGGTAAAGAATTGGTCTCCCACTCTTCTCCGTAAGTTTTCGAGTGTCCTGTAAGAGGCAGGTGTTCGGAAAAATTAAGACATTTTACATCTTAAATTCAGCGATGAGGTTTGCCACCCATCCTGAATGTCTTGATTTTATATTGGCATGGAGAGGGCAGCTTGCATGTTTCTTACATGCAGTTGGTCTGCTGGCTACCACACTTGTGGGATATGCCGTGATGGTATAGTAGAAGTAGTAGTACAAGTAAGTATCTAAAAAAACTACGAAGTTTAAATTTATTTAAATCTTCCGACAAACGATAGCAAATCTTTTGCAAACTTAAGGTCAATATTGATTATATTTTGATTTCTTTCTTCTTCTTTGTTGTCGGTCCCTCAGTGCTGAGGATCGTGACCATCATTTGTATAGGTGTGGACAAAATGCTTCCAGCGACTTCGATCCTCCGCTTTTCGTAGCGCCTCATGCAAGGTCCGGAGGTCCCCCCCGTTGCCCCCTTCACCTGCTCACTCCATCTCATTGATGCGCGCCCCCTTGCTCTATTGCCCTCCACACTTATTTTGATTATATTCAATAAATATAAGCACCTATTTGTTATTTGAGTCTTCATTTATATGAGAATTTCGTAACATAGGGACTATCATCCTTTATCGCTCCTCTTGGGAGAAGGTACCTATAGGGTAGAAATAAACCTCCTCCGTTCAGCGTGATTATGCGCCAATTGAGTCACCTTTTTCATCCTATGATATTTATCTTATTCAAAATATGTCGGTGTCGGTAAAACGGTATATTGTAAAAGAGGGTCATCCAACCTATCTGGATTATTATGGGCCGTAAAATAGTAAAGGTTTTGGCCAACAATTGGTTTCTAATAATTATAAATATATATAATAAATTCTGCCTACTGTACACAAACCGCATGCCCAAAACCAAAAGTCTAGTCCCGCCACTGATATTTAGTACCTTCTACCACTATTCCATCATGTCATATTCGATAAGTGGGGTAGCCAGCAGACCAACTGCATGTAATAAACATAAAATATACAGATATTTCTCTAAGTATACATTTAAAAACAACCGTCTAGAGTTGGCGGTATATCACTTCGCGGAATTTTAGTTTATAATGCGCATATTTATGAACGAACAAAAATATTTATGTAATCTGTTGTGTATAAATACCTAAGTATCCTTCATGTAGCAGACGACCCAGGAGGTCACGTCAAATCAATTATTATCTATTTAACACAGACAGTCTAAAACCTTTGACATAATCTACACTTTTATCTTGGGAATAAGCTTTTGCACTTCATAAATACTATATCGGCTGTAAAAAATGTATGAGGCTCTGTTTATATTATCAATTTTGCAATTTGATCATCTTGAATAGGCAGAAGGTATATTTAAAATAGCATAAATACAAAAAAAAAAATGTTTTATTAAACTTCAGATTTTATCGTACATCATAAAATATTATTAAATATATTCATGGACTGAACTAGGCAACGCTTTTCTTTGCAATTCTTCCATAGAAATATTTTTCAACTGGCTTTTTATAGTCGACTTGACTCAGCGGCGGATTCAGAAAAAACTCAAGGGGGGGGGGGGGGGCGCAAAAATTATACACATATACAAGGCAATGCCATTTTATTTAAACTGATTATACCCATAAACAAGACATCGCCATTAGGCCCCGCAAGGGGGGGAGCGCCCCCCATCTGTATCCGCCACTGACTTGACTGTTTTGACGACAATATCTAGAGTTAAGTCTGTTTTTAAATGAAAACCTTAAAAGTTACTCTTAAAATGATAATGTATATTCATTAAGTAATACCATCACACCATATTCCACAAGTTAGCTAGCCAGGGGACCAACCAATGTAATAAACATGTAAGTAGTCCTTTCTGCCAAAAAAATTAAAACAATTAGTTTTCGTGGTTATATCAAATACTTTTTGTTTTACAATTTTGTTATACAATTACAAATACAAACAAAGTTATACTCAAAAATCTTTTTTCTATAGTGGACCAGAGGCCTGAGTCAATAACACACTTTCACGTCACGTTCCCGCTCCGTTAACGTTCGAGTATAGACGAAGTTGCAAGGAAGTGTCAATTTCGTTGCTAAGATACACAATAGTTACGAAAATTAACACTTTGGCGCAACATCGTCTGCACCCGAACGCTAACGGAGCGGGAACGTGACGCGAAAGTGTGTTATTGACTAAGGCTTCTGCTCAATCCGTTTGTATTGAATAACTTTAATCAGTCATAGAACTTTAATATCGCGCTTATCCCTATTAGTGGGCAAGGTATCACTTTGTTACTTAGTTGGACCTTACAGTTTTTTGTGAATTAATTAATAAATATAATTATCTTTACTGGCCAACATTTAACACAATCATAATAATGATGATAGGTATACAATAATATGAGAATTTTAAGAATTGACCAAAAGGCGAGCTTGTTGCTGAGCAACGTCTTCCAGATAATCCTAAATCCTAACACAAAAAATAATGAGAAGAATATACCAATTTTACTAATCAATGAAAATAAAAAAAATAAAAATACTGAATACAAATGTAGAAATGTCTTAAATCGAAAAAAAATTTCATACCGAAATGAATATAAGTACGACGTAAGAAGGTAGGTACGCTATTTTTTTTAAATCATAAGAGGTATATTCGTCAATTATAGAAAGCAATAATAAATAATTACAGAACTCAAAAAGCCGCGAGCAAAATTATTGCAAAACGAATTAAAAAATTTAAATAAATGCATGTATTCTCAATACCATAGAAAATCCAACCAAGCAACATAATAGCCGACTAACGAATAATATTCTATGAAAAGCTATAAAACTCGAATGAATGTAAATAAGAGTCTCTTTTCATATTTTATATTCTAAAAAAGTAAAGAAAATGATCAAAAAGTTCAGTAAATCCACGTAGACGCTAAAACCATAAAATTAATTATTTATGATATAACTATATTCATAAGATGATCTTTTATAGTCCTTCATTACTGGTATGTAATATATGAAAATATTTTCAATAAAAAGCTAATGAAAGCTAGACGGGGCACCTTGCAAATAAATGAAATTGTAGTGCTGTCTTCACACGGCAAGGATAACTATTATAAATTCTCCATATAAACAGGTTCTTTATTTGTATAGAAAATTAAGAAATTAAATCTTTGAAGGCACTGAATGAATATTGCTACTGTCGATTTTATGAACCAAAGGATCGCCATTTTAATTTTATTATTCGCAATCCGACGTAAGTTTTCAAATTTTCTGTTAATTGAAAATATTTGTAAAACATTACGTAATACGTCAGTTCAACAGTGAGATATTTTTATAACATGACGGCATTTCATCTAAATGAGGTAACCAGCCATGTTATAAACATGAAAGATGTGCTCTCCAGGTCAACAGAAGTTATGAAATGAGACATACCACTTATTCTTAGTGGTTTATATTTTTTTTTTATGAAATGAACCATACAATATAAATTTGTAAATACTATGCAGACTATTGACTGTACTATTTATTTATTTATTTATTTCATTTACAAAACAGTTTTTAAAAAATAAGTCACAAAAAAATCTACCTAACTGGGCATGAGCCCGTACCAAGGTAGACTGAGCCAGTTTTCACCTTACATTGTCTCAGCGCTCAATTTTCTTTACTTCAGCTACTATTATTTTCCCCACTTTATTTAATCATAACATAGCACACACGCTCACGCACGCACACATACATCCACACACACAAACACACTCATCCACATACACATCCACCCACACCCACATACTTGCATTCACACACATGCATACATATATAGGTATATATACATACACACACATATACAAACTATTTGTGGGAGATGTCTCGGTAATCCTACACATCGACTCTCCAGTTAAATAAACCAACAAATTGTAATATTCGAAATTTTTATATTCCATTATATGTAACGTCAAAGTTTTGAAGCAGTAGGGCGGCCTACCGAAAATTCAAAAACTGAGAAAAATACTCACAAAGAATCATTGGTACGTACTATCAGATTAGGACCAGAGATAGAACAAAGGAATTATTAGTACGAATCTATAATATTAACTTTTCGCAACCAAATCATTGATAAATTTACCAACAATTACTGTACCAATGATTCGTTGTGAAATTTCGTTAGTATTTTTCTCAGTGAACAAATGTGTGCTTTTAATATAAATTATTAAAATTTTAGAATTGTTGTTTGTAGAATTGAAAGAATGTCAATTTGTAACGTGTAATAAGCAAAAAATCTATATTTTGAAAAATTGTAGTTGTTGGCCTATAGATCCGCATAGTCGATATAAATCTATAGGTATATAGATGTTGTATTTAAAAAAAAATCTAAATAAGTCATTACTTTTATCTAAACGCCTATTAATTAACACAATTGGAGACAGATCATAAAAATGCAAACACATAATTTGCCTTAGGGAGGCAGTGGAATTAAATAGTATCAGGAATGTATATAATCGAAAGCAATAATCTTAAGAATTATCTCGTGCTCACTATCACTTAGTTGGAAGTATTCAAATAGAGAATGCCTCGTAATAAACCAACAACTATATCTCTGTCTCAGCTAATGTATAAAAGAAACCAAGATGTCAATTGTATATTATTTGAAGTAATGAAAACACAAACTTTTTTAGAAAATGGGTATCTATTGCACAGTGCCTTGGCCAAATATTTTAATGTGGCCTGGTATTTCGAAATCCACTTACGTATATGACGACCGGTGTGGCGCGGAGGCTAACGCACTTGCCATCAAGTCACGAGGTCCCGGGTTCGATTCCCGGCCAGGGCAAAATGAAGAATCACCTTTTTCTTATAAATGGAAGTCCCCAGACTTCTGCGGTATCCGGGTGAACGGTGGGTCCTTCAATGTCCTGGGTCTGGAAGTTACATGTATATGTGTTCAGTGCATTGTATATATGTGTATCGTCGTGTTAGTACCCATAATATCATAGTTTGGAACTAGCTCGGTCTGTGTGAATTGCCTATACATGTTATGTTAAATGTTATATGAGCTTTCTCTTTTATATTCGATAAATTTAAACCTTTCACAGCTATTTTATGCCAAAATGTCAGAGATAGATTGAAAGCCTGTAAATTGACTGTAAATGTTATTGAGAGATAGAGTTTTTACGAATGTTTGGAGCAAAATACTTTACTAATACAGCTAAAAAGTGGATTTAGTGATATTAGTAAAGCTTTTTTTACTCCTAACATCCGTTAAAATTGAGATTCCTGAACATGATTTTTAGGCTAAAAGCTCTCGTAAAGTGCGGGTAAAAAGCATTGTTCGCTAAAGCTAGTCACAATAATTAAAGAGAATGGTCAGTCGTTAAGAATATTTAGTAAAACATTCTACGGCGTATGATTATCTTAATAGCTCCGGTGATTTTGATAACAGAAGCTCGTAATGGACCGAAATACTTACTATTCCTTTGGATCTTTGTTGCATCTGGGGAATGCCTTTAATGATCCAATAGCTAATGACTTTTATTTTCGAGAAACTATTTACGATTGTTTCATGGTGAATACTTTGTATTTTTATTTGTTTATATGCATTCTATTTATAGCCTTTTACAATGGGTGGTATAAAATAACGCTGAATTGGAGATTCGGTTAATGTTTTATTTCAAGTAATAATTTATATAACTATTATCAATACATTTCTCACAAGTGGGGTAGCCAGTAAAATAATTGCGTATAATACACGTAATAAAAAGACTGAACATAATGTAGATACATATATCTTTTGTTTTTTTTTTCTGTCTTTGTTTCTTTTTTTTCTTTTTTCCGACTGAGATTGCCTTGGCCAAAAGCTGTTATGGTCTCAGTGCAGGGTGATATTATTAAATTAATCTTATAATAATAATATTTTTCCATTATTATTTTTTTCAGTCTGACAAAAAAAATCAATTGATATTATGCCATTTTAATGATGGACGTGGATATTGATCCTAGATGTTACAAAACTCCAAAAAGTGATTATATCACAGTGCAGCGCAGTATAAATTGTTAAAAGAAATCGACGTGCGTACATGATAAATTGTATGAATGTAGAAGAAGCGAAAGAAGTATGTAAGAACAGATCTATATGGCGTTCCGTTCTCTTTGCCTACCCCACATGGGATACGGCGTGACGGAATAGTAGATAGTAGTAGTAAATTGTTATTTTATTATTATAAACAGCAGTAATAAAAAGCTTCGTAGAGCTTTTGTCAAATTATAAGACTCCCACTCTTTTTATCCGTTTTAAAGTGTCTTGTATATAAAAAAAAACAAGTATCATGAATGTCTCAATTTATATTGGCACAGAGAGGACAGGTCTCATATTAATTATAAGTCTTCTTAGCTACCACACTCGTAAGAAATGGATTTGTCCAGTTTCGATTTCAAATCACACACGTAGGTGTTGAAAGACTGGTTTAAAATGGGTCAAATGTTCTGGAAGAAGTATAATAATTGACAAAGATCTCTAGAGGAAGTAGATAAATGGGATTTTTAGTAAAAAAAACTTTCTTTATTTCCAAACTTTATTTCCATTTCCAAGGAAAAGAAGGGGACCATCTAAATATCACATTCAGTAAGCACTTAATCATTTTTGATTTAATCACATGAAATCTCATGTTTATTTATTTAATTAATTAATACGATTTGATTTCCGAATATACTCATTACAAATAAAAATTAATGACTTATTCGTGCAAATACATTAGATATATTGTATCTTCTATCAAAACATACAAAACATTCATTGATTCGACAATAAATTATCGATAAATTACCTAAAGAAGAATCGATAATTTGATAATGATTATATTTAATTATTTGGATTTGGTTAATTATATACAGATTTTTATGTACAAAACAAACATGATCTTATAATTATTTGAGACCGTTCGTGTGTATGTTTGCTTATATTATGCATATTTAGTATAATATTTTGATAAATAAGTTATCAGAAAACTTATCTATATGGACTATAGTAATTACTGAACATATCTCATATCCTGGATAAAAAATATTAATGAGTACATATATATTGTTTCCTGATCTTCTTCTCTTAGTGCCACATCAGATCCTTCCGACTTTGGCAATACTTTGGAGAATGCTTCCCTGCCCTGTGGTGTTCGGACCAGTTCTTCCACCTGTGCTATTTTAGTCCGTTGCTATATATTGCGCAGTCACGACATTTGTTTTCTTCCTTCTCCACAGTGTCCCTCAATTTTACCTTATTTTATTTCACCTCACACCTTATCTATAAAATAATTTTTTCCACCTCTAAGAATGTGGCCCAAAAACGAGATTTTACTAATACACATTGATAATTATGAATATTTTTATAAAACAAGTAATTCAATTTGTATGGGGTTTCTCTTTTCCACTGACATTTTTATTAAATTTTATTGAATGAACGTCGAACCATAATTATTTACTAATCAAACGTTTGAATCTACGAGTATATAAAAAAACAACGTTGGTATTTGACAGTTTTGTCAATTATGACAAAATACTGTCAAAATCGTGGGTATGTTGTTAATTATTTTGTAATTTTTAATTTTATGTAGAATATCCAAACTACAAGATTTTGTGAAAATAAATTTGGGTTCAAAATAAATCAAACACCTTCACACTTAGCAATACACTTGTGCCGTGAAAATGAAGTGGGTCAACAATACGTGAAATAATTAGAACCCAGGGTCTCCCAATTGAAAGTCCAAAACTTTATCATTAAATTTGATGATTATTCTCAAATAAATGTTGGACTTCATGCAAGTATTCATCTAATTTATTTGCCAAATGACGTAATACTAGATACCTACTAGGAATAACTATAATATACAACATTGTATGTATGTATGTAAGTATGTACAGGATATTGACTAGACATCCGAGCTCTTCTTTAATGAGAACATCAAGGTCGTTGAAGGCTTTTTTGTCCGTGTTATGGGAATAAACAGGTTCTTGGCTTTGTTCGTCTTTCTACCTACGGCGATTTTATTTGATTTTTTTCATCAAATTAAATTCTGGAATATCATTTATATTAGTCATTTTTATATCCCATGCATGCTTTTTTATCGTTGTATATACATACTAGTGATGTAACGAATGTGCGATTTAGGATATTCGCGAATGCGAATAGCGAATATTGACTTGCTAAAATTTCTACAATTGCTCAAACATTAAAATTGCTACTCCCCCCGTCTACAATGTACCGGGTAAGTATCCGAACCGAATATCCGATACTTTATTATCAAAATAATATTCGCAAAACATTCGCATATTTTTTTACGAATACCAATGCGAATACTTCGAAATCTGCGAATATTCGCGAATACGAATGCGAATATGAATATTCGTTACATCACTAATACATACATACTTTAAGAGGTATTTTTAGCAATTAGTGTTATGTGATCCTCTTTAAAACGTTATCAAAGCAATTATTATTATTATTTTTTCCTTCATTAAAGTTCTAATTAGAAGATGTTTATTTACTTGCTTTATATTGTAAATGGCCTCATAAAATGGCGTTGTATTATCGTGCAAAAAACCCCTACAGAATATTATAGTATACATGCGTTTTGGAAATAAACTTTTAAGTTAAACGAAAGTCGATAGAAAGGATTAAATTCTACACTTCATTAATCATATAACGTTTAATTTGACAACAGGGGAAGAAAACAAGCTTTCTTTTTAAACAGTAATTTTGGGAAAACCTAGGTATATATATATATATATATATATAACATTCTTAATTAATGTAGTTTAAGCAATAATAAATTATATGAAGTGAATAAAGCCTATATAAAAAAAAAAAATATTTATTTACAGCCTTCGCAATGGGTCACGTTCTCCGCATGCCAGAAGACAAACAACCACTAAGATATTTGAAGCTGTGGGAGAGGGGAGAAGACAGGTGGGCCGCCCTAGAAGAAGCTGGCAAGGGCAGGTGTCGAATTTGTGTGTTGAAAGGCATGGTTTGGAGAAGCCAGAGGTCCTGGAAGCAGCGGTGGACAAGGATCTCTGGAGGAATTACCTAGGCGCAATGGGTCCCCGACTCAACTAAGACAAGGGGAAGAGGATGTATGTACCTATTTATTTACAAAATAGCTCATTCTCTTCACAATAAACCTGCATTATCTTTAGTTACAGATATTTTTTTTCTTAAAGTAATCCTCTCGTTTCTGAGTTATCAGGGGTTTAAATCTTTGGAAGATATAAATATATCATTAACGAAAATAAAAATTAAAGCAAAAATACTGATTTTAAAATTCTACTGTCTTTTTTACCAAAATATTGAATAACGTAAAAAAAAGGAAACGATAAGAAATAATGTATTATTATAAAATTAAGCAATATTAACTTTTTTTTTTTGTAATGAGGGGAAATCCTTCACGGACACCTAAATAGGTAGTGCCGGACTCCTACCGGCTAAAACCCCTCATTCTTCTTTACAGCCCGGTTCCTTACGGTCTACCCGGGAGTGCAATTTGTCTTAGGGTTGCTCCCTCTCCTTGAAAGAAAATAACCTTGTCCATAAATTTTTCAGCCGCATTCCACACCTCCGGCGACTCAATCATGCGGTCCACTAGATTGTTTACGTCAAGGCCTGAACCGAAGTGAGCAGCTAGCTCTATTCTCTCCTGGTCCCATCTACTGCATATAAAAAGGGTGTGCTCGGCATCGTCTACCTCCGAAGAGCAGTATTTACAACCTCCCGTCGGGACCTATAAGCAATATTAACTGATAAAGAAGAATATATACATGTATATTACCTACAATGTTTTATTTTCTTATAACTATCTCAATACTATTTTAACAATAATATATATACCTATACGTGCGATATGTTAAGAAAAGCTACATTAGTAGCAATTAAAGTAGGTATAATAATATCATGCTATGTATTTTCAAAGCTTCGACCTTCGTGTGATACCTACTTTAATAAGAGGAATGATGATGAACCATTATCTACCTATTTTATTTAATACGTTTTAGTTGAAATCATTATAAATAATTAGTGCTTTTAGGTACTAAGCTACAGTAGCAGAACTTTAGTGCAGTGCGACTGTTCCAATTATTTGCAGTGTAATGTTTCGTTTCGTTCTTGAAATATGAGAAGAATATTATTATTGTAAATATTGTAAACTATAATGCCTACTCTATGTATGTACTATGTACTACTAAAACAGCACTATGTTGAGGCCGTTCAAAGTCATTATAACCTACATTTTAACAGTGGCATGTCTTTCATACATCTAAAAAAAACTCAGGTTTGGGCACGTGAAAAGTATAAACGAGGTCAAAATGACTGAGAAAATATTAATGAGACATATATAAATGGTTCTCCGAGACATGGCTGCCCGAGAATCATAAGAAAAATCATATAAACATGACATACCTACACGTGTTAAGCACGTTGAACAGGAGAGCATGCATGAGGAATTGCGTGGCAGTGACGGAAGCAAATAAGTGTATGCATTGATAGAAGTGAATAACGCTCGATCTCTTTTGCTTACGCCGCAGGGGGAGTAAGTTGCTTAATGGTGATGATGATGATTATGCCTTAGCATGCATGATTGCATTCATTTCTTGGACCTGACTTTCTCTGGGCTAAATGAGATTTCAGATCAGCGCCGGCATTTTTGATTATTAAAATTCGGAAAACTGCACGTAGAAAATATGCAAGTCGTCCTTTCTGTGTCAAAAAAATATAAACATTCAGGCTGAGTGGCAAAACTCATCGTACAATTGATGTTTATTACGAAAGCATCAGACATCAATATAAAAGTCTTGTCCCGCCAATGTATTGGAATTGTGAAGAAGAAACTGTAATGAGAATTCATATCACAATAATATTTATATAATGTGATGTTGTTTCTATTACATTGTTAGGTACTTGTAATAACAAGTAAGTTTGTGTACAACCTATATCGATGTACCTACATACCTACTCATTTCGTTGATTTTGACTGTAATCATTTCTTCAGAATATAATTGTAATTGATTGATATTAATTTTATAAGTGTAATCGGGAACATAGTTTTAGAATAAAATATAAGATAAGACCTGTGCTTTAACGAGAATTGATATTTATGGATCATCATACAATTCATTCGTCTTGAAAACTTTCTTTCTCTTGAAAAGTATGTGTACCTATTATCATAATAAGACGTTAAGAAAAAAGACAATTCTATATGCAAGGTGACCTAAATATTATTTTGACTATTTCTATTTATGAATACTCTAAATTTTAGTGTCTTATAAAGTTGTAGGCTCTCTGTGAGTGCATTTACAAAATGAAAATTAAATTAAATGAAATTTTGCACTCAATCTTTGAGTAAAAGTTAGCCTAATTGTTATTATTACTCACCTACGGAATAAACCATGAAATTACTTAAACTACAAATTGGATGCCGTGGGTGTCAATGCCGTTCTAAAAATCATATTAAACTTTCAAGGTTTCAGTCATATGTTTACATCACGACATCTTATCATCGTAAAATCCTTGCATATTTATTTATATTATGTTTGCTCAGGAGTCAGGTTGACATTTGACATAGTTTCAAACCGCAGCTGATGATTAGGTAGGGGAAGATTGGCACCATTCGTACAGGGGGAAGATTCGTACAGTCACTACTACGGCTTGTTAGAACAGCGTATTTATTACGACTTTGCGTGTGTGAGTAGTCCTAGACGGCCGCCAGTTGTCCGTTAAGTTAGCAGTCAGTGCTGCCGCTGCGAACGACACGGGAGGACGTGCCGTGTTTTTGTACGCTCAAAGTAAATATTCTGTCGATGTTTTTGGATGTTTTGTACTTAAGTGAAGTGTGATATTGTATTGGATTATTGCTCATTGGTAAGTAACAAAGATCACGATAATAATAATCTATATATTTTGTGGGTTTTCCCAAATG
Organism: Athripsodes cinereus; assembly: GCA_947579605.1. Lineage (NCBI taxonomy): Eukaryota > Metazoa > Arthropoda > Insecta > Trichoptera > Leptoceridae > Athripsodes > Athripsodes cinereus. The sequence continues at coordinate 7,654,916 of OX388313.1, read as the reverse complement.
ATTTATGTGTAGATAAAAATCTTTTATTTTTGACCTTTGGGGCAGGTTCGTACGCCTATCCAGGGGCACATTCGTACGCGTACGAATGTGCCCCCTATCACAATCCATATTAATAAGTTTATTTTTATTTCAGAAAATTTGCAAAAATGGTGCGGAATTACAAGAAGAAAGAGACTAGGTCCACATTAATAAATGAAGAAAATATGACTTCTGCAATAAAAGATGTTTTGGAAGGAAAATTGTCTTACAGAAAAGCAGCGGATAAATATAACATTAAGGCCTCAACTTTGGAGAGTCGGGTAAAGAAAATAAAAGGTAAACCTAATAATACTGACACGAGCCGTTCATATCAGTCTAAATTTACAAGTTACCAAGTATTTTCTACTGAAGAAGAGTCACAATTAAACAGATACATTGAAAAAAGTTCGAAAATGCATTACGGGCTCACACTATTACAAGTCAGGAAGCTGGCATATGATTATGCTAAAGCTTTGAAATGTAAATATCCACCAAAATGGGATGAAACTAATTTGGCTGGTATAGATTGGATTCATGGATTTCGAAAGAGAAATAGTAGTTTAAGTTTGAGAAAACCAGAAAATACAAGTAATGCCAGATCTTTTGCATTCAATAAAACACTCGTAAATGAGTTTTATTGTAATTTAAAAACTGTATATGAAAGGTACAAATTCACTGCAGATCGTATATTTAATTTTGATGAGTCTGGCATATCGACAGTGTTAGACACTCCAAAAGTGTTAGCTGCAAAGACACAAAAACAAGTCGGGCAAATAGTGTCTGCAGAAAGAGGTGAACTAGTCACATTTGGCGGCATTATCTCAGCAAGCGGAAACACAATTCCGCCACTATTTGTATTTCCAAGAGTACATTACAAAGGTTACTTTATGGAAGGAGCTCCTGAAGGTAGTATTGGGGCAACAAATAGAACTGGCTGGATCAATTCCGAGATATTTCTAGACGTTTTAAAACATATAAACAAACATACGCTGAGTACTAAAGAAAATCCAATCCTTTTACTGTGCGACAATCATGAAAGTCACATTAGTTTGCCAGCGATTAACTATGCACGAGATAATGGCATAATTTATTTGTCATTCCCCCCACACACATCTCACAAGCTTCAACCGTTAGATGTTGGAGTGTTTGGGCCATTTAAATCCAAATTGAAGACAGCCTTCAATGACTGGCACGTGACAAATGCAGGGAAGACAATCACCATTTACAATATTCCGAAAATTGCCAAGATAGCATACTTTGAAGCTTTTACTGCTAAGAATATCATAAGTGCGTTCACTTCGCCAGGCATTTGGCCTTTCAATCAATTGGCTTTCAGTGATGAAGATTTTTCACCAATTGAAGTGTACACATCCAGCAACGCAAACATTGATTGTCCTGCTCAGAAACCAGAAAATACCAACACAACTAATAATCAACCAACGCAAGAACCTCTAAATAATGATAACGACACAACTGGAACTTTGGCTTCTTCTAAAAAGTTACTACAAAATATTCACACAGAAGCAGCTTCATCTACTCAGGCACATCCACTAGTAAGCGCTGAAACAACTTACCTAAATTCTGCATTGGGAATTGAGGCGACGCAGAAAACGCCTCCTCGAGTAGTTGGAGTTCAGTATCAGATTTCTGAGTCACAAGAAATACCAAGTCCTATTACACCAGCAATGGTTCGGCCTTATCCTACAGCTGAGAAAAAGAAAAAAACAACGATGGGAAGGCAACCAGGAAAGTCCAGAATTTACACTGATACGCCGGAAAAAAATAGGCTGGAAGATTTGCAAAATGCGAAGCAATTGAAAAAAACAGAGCAGGAAAGAAAAGCGAAAGCGAGAGAGATGAAACGCACTTTAAAAATTGCTGCACACTCCAAGCCAAAAAAATCAAAAAAGAAAGAAGAAAGCAGTGATTCGGAATCTGAAAATTCTGAGGTTAGTTTACAGGAGAGTTCGACATCATTAGTAGATTATTCTGATGACAATGAAGGTGAAGATTTTGATGCTACTGTGAGACCCGAAAATATTAAGGACAACTCTTTTGTTTTAGTCAAATTTGCAAAAAAAAAGTCTATTATCTATTACGTAGCAAAAGTTATGAGCCATTATTCTGAAACGGAATTTAAGGTCTCGTTTTTAAGAAAAAATCCAGGGCTATCCTGCTCGTTTGTGTTTCCTAATATTGAAGACGAACATGGCGTGGACATTTCTGATGTCGCTTTGATTCTTCCTAACCCGAAATCTCCAGGAGCCCCTACAGCCAGGACATCTAAATTATACAAATTTCCTATAGATTTCTCACGATTTAGTGTGCAATAATTAGTTATTAAGACTTGGTTTATCTTGTTTTTATTACTAATGCACCAAATAACTAAAATATTAATCTCTTGTTGACTGTTTAGTTATTAGTGTAGTCTAAAATATGTTGTGTTTTTTCTCCTAATTGTGTTTTTTTTTCTAAGAAATGTATGTTTGGTTGATAGGAGGTTTAATTGTTCAGTTTATCACATCATTGTTCAGTTTATTACATAATAATTCTTTCATTGTTCTTTTCAATAAATACGATTTTTGATAATTATTTTGCTGTTTTATTTAACCTGTACGAATGTTCCCCTACCCATGTACGAATGTACCCCTCTGGTGGGGCAGATTCGGACATATGCCAACTTTTACTAAAATTCAATCCATTCGTTTATTTTATAAGTTATTGTCTTCCAACTTTTTTATTAAGAAGCTAAATGTGTGCAGAATGTTATAATAAATGATTGAGCAATCTATCTTTAATACAAAAATTTTTAAAAATCAAACTCTAAAAAGTGTACGAATGGTGCCAATCTTCCCCTATGACTCGTGTTTCTAGTAAATACCAATGGCCTCCAGAATAATATGTCTTTCCAATGATGGATACTCACATAATTAGCTTTACTTATCCATTACAAGTGCGTATAATATTTTAAATATCGTATTTTATACTTGTGCATATTTTGCAAAAAAAAACATTTAACACGATTTGCGTCCTTTTGCTTATCACACATTAGATGATGGAATAATTTTCTTGTTTTGTCATGTGTACCGATTGAATAATATTATTACTCTCTTGAAACTTCCTTTGGATATCATTACAGCTTTCGGCTAATGCGTTGTTCAAAAAGTTACAATTTAAAATATACAGTTACATAATATCTACACATAAAAATCACTAAACCATAGACAAAAATATATCTCCACAAAATGTTTGTTGCCTCAATCAGATAAATAAAAAAACTGCAACATTGAACCCAAATAAAAAATCATTACCTTGGCAATACCTACATATTATTGTGTTTAAAGATGGACATTCAACTGGCACGGGGAAGAAACTATAATATGGGTTTGCCCCACATTTGTTGCTATTATGGTAAATGTAGAAATATAGATAATATTAAAGTCAGATTAATTTTCTGGATGTTGGTTGAATCGGGTGTTATTCTTTGTTTTGATGATTTAATAATTAATGCAAACAAAATTGACATAATTCATATTTACAATAATTTCATCAGATAAAGAATATGGTTAGAACGTAAACAATTTTAATAGGAACAATCACCTATGCTTGCTCATCTTGTGGTAGCTCTGCTGTGTTTGCAAGGAAGTAGCATTTAGAATGTTCATGAGATAGGTGCATAATATAATTATACAGAAACTCTGGAATACAATGCAAAACCAGTTTCTTACATTAATAGTAGTAGTAGGAGGAATGATAATATAGAATGACGAGACAGGAGTCGAAAGCCTACCTGTATTATACATCTATCTGGCCATATAATAAACAAAGCTCAGAGAATTTATTCCAAAATATCGTCCGTCCTGTTTTTTTTTTGCATTTGACTCGATTTTCAAACCCGCTTTACCGCACAATTACATATGTATATATTATAGGGATTCAATATTTTTGTTTGTTGCTCCACACTCTTCACGCTTTCAAACGGGCCAAAACACTTTACCACTCAAAAATTGGCATCTGTTTCTAAGTCCCTTTTCCTACCTGCAGCCGTAGTCAAAACGCATTTTAGCGTAGTCGTTCGATTATAGACGACTTTGCGAGAAAGAATCAATTTTCGTGGCTGATTAACGACTACTCTTTTCCTTCCTTTAAGTTTTTTTTAAACTTGCCCTTTGTATAGGTATTGATCGTATGATTGTATGTATTTGATTAAAATGTATTTTTGTGTAAACTGCTTGTAATCAATTAACTTTTGTCTTATAAACTGCGGTCTATCTATCTTATTCGTAGTATTCAAAATGATTTTTACAAATTACGACCAAATAATTATTATGAAAGAACTGTAAAATGCATTATACAATTTTATTTTAACTTGCGTTATACATAATTATATAATTTAAATAAAAGTTATAAATATCCAATTTATTTTCTTTCTTTTTTTATGTGGTACCTATTATGATTGTTTTCATAATATACCTACGTATATTGTAGTAGTCGATGTGGTTATATATTGTTATTCATAATATTAGTACGTAGTAAAACGCTACAGAAAGCTCTAGGCATAAATGTCTTGTTGTATGATTGCATCACACAACACGTTGGAAGCTTTATTATTCGGATTAGATAAATTGAAGCAAGTGTTTTTTGTCTACTATAAATTGTTGATCGCGAGAAAGACGTCTTTCCAATAATCGTTATGAATCGATTGGTAATGACCTAATAAGTCAAAAGACGTCTCTCTCGGGATCAATAATTTATAGTAGAAAGAAACACTTGCCTCAATTTATCTAATTATGGAATTCTACTAACTGCGTTCGCCAACAAAATCAATACTTTAATATTCGACAAAAAAGGATAAAAAATAACACGTTTATATTCAACAGAGACAGTTTTAATTTTTCACTTAATTTTTCAGTTTTAATTTTTCTCTTAAAGTATATCCGTGTTTCTAATGAGAAAAACTCCTTTTATTCATTGTATACAATAAAAAATGTATTTATTTTATTTTCAATTAGTGTTCCTGAAAATACCCAAAACAAAAAATAATATTTATTCCCAAAAGTAAAAATGGAAAAAATATCATTTTTCGGGGAGCACCCGGCAAAGAGCTGGTCTTCCACCCATTACCATAAGTTTTCCAGTGTTCTGTAAAAGGTAAATGTTCTATGGAAAAAAAAAATTCTACATCTTGATTTCAACAAAGAGATATGTCACGTCCTGAATGTCTTAATATTGTATTGGCACGGAGAACATACAAGAGAACAGTTTGTATGTTTATTGTAAACAACTTGTCTGCTGGCTACTGCACATAATTATTGTGTGCTTTATGTATGTTTGATGCCACAAATATATTTTTTTTCTTTTTTTTAAAAAGAAGATATATCTTTTCGGGTTAGGATTACTTAGGATTACAGGATAGGATTACAAAAAAAAAAAATTACTTAATTTTCTACAGTTTATTACTCCTCTATAAACATATAAAAAATCTACATTAAATAGGTATGATGTAATTATTTAAAAAAATCACATTAAGTACAAAAAAAGAGGGAATTTATATTTACCAGATTATACGAAATATACTGTACCTCTACAAGACGGTCCATTTATTATATTGTAATAAAATGTAGTTAATATATTGTTAGGTACAACACAATATTGTTATCTGGAAGTTTCTTCCACTAAGTGGTAGGTACCTAGTAGTCGCTTGATGATATCACTCTCTCAGGTTCAGCGATGAGCTGAGATGCATTAATCAGGAATGTGTAGCGTGATATTAACAAATAAAATCATATAAAAATATCTCCATACACGTAGATTGGTGATAAAAAAATGCACTACCTTTTTCATAATTTATTATGTATGAATTTTATTTTATTTTAACTCTATTCACAGACGCTTTAACCCTCATGTGAGAATTAAATTTAGCATCCATTCTTGGGTCGTCTGATTGAGAATTTTGAATTGGTGAAACGCATATTTAATAAATGGAGATTCTGGTGCGAACACGTTCAGAGGATGAATAATACCTGAATCCCAAATATTGTCGTACATGGACTACCTGATGGACGACGCCCACCAGGAAGAACCCCCTAAACGATGGAACGACAGCTGGGCCTCCACATTGCAAGAGGACCTTCATGCATGAACAGACCTTTGGATCTAATAAAAGGTTAAGAAGAAGAAGATATTATTTTAGTAATAAAAAGTTCAAATTTATGTTGCGTATTATATTATATTAATTGTTGTATCTATGTATACTAAAAAACAAATTTTACCGAAATTATGCAGCTGCAAACTGCAGGTCAATTCTATCTCAAGTATCTACCACACTATACGATCACGGATACAACGATATTATCAAAATATGACTTCAATTACATCTGAATATAACGTTTTAGCAATAGGTTTTCAATTCCTCAAAAAGTATTTAAATGGTCTTTCCGACTAGCGATTCTGATAGTTCTAAATCACTCGCAGATTCTTGAATAGTCTTAAAAAAAAAAAAAAAAAACTCCGATAGTACATTCGTTCTGTTTTGAGATGGATAGAATATTTGAATTTACCCATTGACCTGAACTACGTGGACTATGATTACTCGAAATATTTTTTCTCTCTTCTATTTGTAATACTTTTTGTTGTTTTCATAAAATGATTGTTTTATATTTGGCTGTGATTAACATTTCAAAGGCTTACGCCGTAAATATATGGAAGATAAATAAATAAAATAAATCATTGGCTTGTGTATGATATGATTCAGCGGTTTGATGAAATGATGTGGTGCATCTATCTAGGTACCTACATTAAAATAAATTAATCTAACAAATACCTGTATCGAGATGATACAGATAGATACGATTATTCTTGACTTTATTCACGTTCATAGACGTGTGAAATTGTTTATTTAAATTTCTCAAATTATCTACTTGCCTTTCTAATCCCATTCAAAAAAAATATTATGCCTACCGAGGCAGTAGTACAAAGTAATGCCAACATCGATCATTTACATAACTGGATAGCTTGTAGCAATGACATAACAACATTTTATAATATCTTCTACTCTGTAGGAACTGTAAATAACTGTACAGGTAAGCCTAAGAAAATCTTATCAATTTGTTCGATAGTAGATAACTTTAAAGATCTTTGTTCTTTTCGCGGATAAATTAAAGTGCCAGCTATCGCGGGTAAAAACTCTCGGAGACAATATAAGAAACACTGAGATTAGAAGAATCCATGACATAAGAGAAATCTCGAGATGGAATGAGAAGAAAATCTTACTTAATTCATTGAACTTGATTTTTAATACATTTGGAATTGTGGGTCTATAGATTCAACGGTAAATTTCCCACCCAGCTGGCTGCATCTTATGTAGGTACCCCTAACCAAACTCAAAACCGTTCTGAGATCAATTCACAATATGATTCTTTGTCTAGCATTGTGAGCAACATTCACACTAAGAATTAGAAGACAAACCCTGTCTAGGCATATAGTCACATCTGCCATGCCCTGTTCGAAGTCTATTTAGAATTGGCCATTGTTTGCGTGGTGGGTTGAATCCCGGTATTAGTTTGGAAGAATGGATGACTAGATGATCGTTCATCATCCCTGCCTTAGTCCATTGAAACATCCAGTCCTCCTTCATATTTGAATGGTGAAGGCAAAGTGCCACCTCTCTCTACAGATATGTTCTAGAGGAGAGTCTGGGTGGTGGTGATAGTTGAGTTTTGAGAATTATTTAGAAACAACACAAACAGTGGGTCTAATTTAAATTTATACTAGTCGTCGTCCGAAACTCTTGCAGAATTTTAAAACGTAATGAGGTAACATGACATACATAGATGTCATTGAATGACAAACATAATATATATATATCAATATGTGTATAATTTATTATTTTTCAATATGATAAAATAATAAATCTCCTCAGACAGAACATAATATATTGTAGCACTGGCATTAGAAGAGATTCATTGGTTTTCTCAAGTTAAGTTTTTTTTTGCATGCTTTCTATTATTACACTTGCAATTTACTATCGAAAATTCAAAAGTCATCAACTAATTATAAAAATATTAGTTTGTAATAAATAAAGATTAAGTGCAGATTCATAATTAATTATTAAGATGTTCTCCTTCAATTTACTATTCCAAATGTCATAAAGCTATTTTTACACTATACGGAATAACTTATGCATCTATTATAGTTAAACTGTGCTACCATCTTTATACTGTTTGAAAGTTGTTTATGAAAGTAGTTTTTGCTTGCTAATTAAAACAAAATCAAGGCCTCGTTATTTTAATGTAGCTCAGTTTTGAAAACAAGTGCCTCAGAAAGATATTTATATATTTATTGGATGCCACGTGTATGGTGTTTTCACATTGGGTAAGGGTTCATATAAAAAAAATGTACATAACTTCACTAAAGTTCCATGCATGTTCACTTTTTGCTCTAGAAATATATAGATGAATTTAACATTCTCAAAACAAGATAGCTGGTGGATTTATTACCTTCCTAATTGTGTAATTATTTTGAAAATTAAATATACTTTAACTACTTAAAATTAAAATAAAGTACATAAATAACATCATATTACTTAGTGAGGCTATCATTTTATAATCTATTGGTCTGACTCGCTTATGTGAGATGTTGTGTTGAGATCTCAACTCAAATCTATCAATCTTCAATGTTCCTCCCGGGAGCACAGGGAATAAAATAGAATGTACCATGATGAAAAGGTATAAATTTGTGACATCATCGAGACTACATGGAATGTCTGTTTATTAATTTCAAAGTTGATGGTAGAATTTTTAACATGGCAGTTGTCATTTAATTTCATGTCACTAACAATAAAGTTGATGTTGATTAAAAGCTACACGGAAATAATAATTGTGCATTCTTTGCCAATAATCGTGGTCGTAATCTATACCATCGATCACATTAGATAAGAAACAATACGGCAAATGTCTTACAAGAACTACCGTTACATAGATACACTGACTTATATATTGTAACTAGTACTTACTTACTTACTTACTTATGAAGAGTTTTGGCACATAATTGGAATAAGTACAATGATAATATTCTCTTACCAAATAGTACCTAGTCACTACCGAACAGACAATGAACTTCATATTATTACATAGGAACAAAATCATCAATGGTAAAAAAGCACTTCGTGGAAAAAAAATCATCAATATCACGGCAGATTCCACAAGTGGAGTAGTAATCAGAATAACTGTATCTATAAACGATTGAAACAGTTTGAAATCAAAATTTCAAGCAGGCAAGAACTCAAATTTGTTACCAAATCACAGAGAGAGCTGTTTTGTTTTAACATTTATATTTTAAATATCAAGTACAATTTGCCATAAATACCTATGTACGATAAATTATTTTTTGTTGGCAGTTTAAACTTATTGTTATTATTATTTGGACAACATTTAAGTGTCGTTTATGTGCCAAAGCACCTCAAGGACACTGTACGATTCATCAGTTCTAGGACATGACATCCACGTCATATTGTAAATACCTATAGATAAATAGGTACTTACTTACTTACTTCCGATGGCCGAACAGCCCTTGTAGGACCTTTGCCTCCGAAACAATAGATCTCCAAGCCCTTCTATCCTGAGCAATGGACTGCCAGTCGTCTTTAGCATTGAGCTCCTCCAGATCTCGGTTGATATTATCTAACAATCTTTGTCTTGGTCTGCCTAACGGTCTCCTGCCCTCGGGTATACCCTGCAGAATACCTTTAGTCGCCCTTTCTTCTCCGGATCTAACGACGTGGCCAATCCATGTCAATCTTAGATTAAATGAGAATCTTGTCATTATTGTGTAGGTATATAATATATGTATATAAATGTGTTTTATTTTTTGTAAGATTATTATTAATTCTAATTTCTTCAGCTGTTTTGCCTTTTTTATAATTATAATTTGCTTATTGTTTTTAAACCTTTGGGTTAGTTGAAAGAGACCGCGCCTTTTCGATAAACTCGCCCTCTGTATATTGATTGTATCTGACTTGAATTGTAATTGTTTTTTATGTAATTGTTTGTAATCAATGTACAGTAAGGAATGAATAAATAAATAAATAAACTTAACCGCATTATTTTTTTTATCCTCGTGTAAGTAACAGTCTACCTATGCACCTAGATTATTAAATATATTAGAAAAACCTACACCTATATTAGAAAAAAAATCACATGATCATAATCTACAAAGCTTTGATAATTGTGAAACAATGTATGATCTATTTCTCTTTTCATACCTACTTCTCTTTTCTTACCAATTTTTACTACTTAAAAAACGTTGTTGTAATAGCTTATTACTGATAAAAATCTAAGGTACAACCTATCTGAAAATTGTGCTTTAGAGATAAAACACATTGGCTATACAATGATCGGAAATGCAATCATCGTCCATATTGATTGTAGATGAAAATATTTTATGGATCTATCGAATATCTCAAGATCTATATTGATAAAATCGATCGCCCTTTAAGTAATTCATCTCCCGTTATTCCGTTAACAAGTATTCCGTTAACGTGATCACAATTGATTTCAAAATTACGGGATCTATGTGGAATAAATCAATTATTGGATCGAAGATCAGTCAAAGATCGAAGGTAATGCTTACTCTGATCCAGGAAGTGTAACAAGTCAATGCTTAAGGTGTCCAATCTTGATGCCTGTGCTTACCGACTTCAAATTGTTGATTGTAAATTGACCAGAACAAGAAGTTTAACAAGGAATATCTACAAGCTCAATTATTGTTTGTATTGAGCTAATACTCCCAAAGTATGGAAGCAGATAGAATTACAAATGTGACGATAGGTTTTGATCAGACGTCGAATTTTTGCACTAAAAACAAAAGATTGGTAGTTTTGTTCTGAACTGGTATTTAATAAGAATTAATTTGTTAAAATAAAATTAGTGTATGTCTTAGGTATACAGATCTATAGGAAGACTACTATCAATTTCACGATAAATTAAAAATAATTGTTGGAAATATAATGAAACCTTGGTTACTCATAATATAAACAATTAGGTATTTGTAAAAAATGTATTTAATGAAACAGTTATAGTATTAAGAATATTTTCGATCAATTTAATTAAGTGAATAGTTATTTATGGTATACCTGCGCAAAATTATTAATAAAGTTGAGAGTTCGTTAACTTCTTGTGAAAAAGACTACACTAAACTTGTAAAGTACAAATTATAATGTTTTCACTATAGAAATTGGTAAACAATGCATTTTTTAATAAGTATGGAAATTCTCAATCTCTGACAATGTTTCAAACAATATAAAGTAAACAAAATAGTTCCCATAGGCTTACGTCTTTTACATTTCTCTCAAGAACACGTGGAAGAAACAAAAATCTTCAATTTTATCCAATTTAAATCAGAAACCTCAATTGGAGAAACATGTCTACACAATGCAACATTGTGTAAAATCTAATCGGAAGAAGTGAGAGAGGTGTCCCAACGCTTACGAATTGGCTCTAGGCTGGCTTAAGTGATCACTTTCAGTGTCCATGGACAACGTTCACCAATTCCACCATTCTCACTGTCACGATTTAAGGTCCACCAATCGAGAGATGCTTTATGCAAACCTTAGAAGCAACCATCCTTTTGGGATCTAATTTTTCAGATCTCAAATAAATCGCGATCGAACGTTGTCCATGGACACTGAAAGTGATCACTTAAGCCAGCCTAGAGCCAATTCGTAAGCGTTGGGACACCTTTCTCACTTCTTCCGATTAGATTTTACACAATGTTGCATTGTGTAGTCATAGTTCTCCAATTGAGGTTTCTGATTGGTTTTGTCATCTGCATCCAAATCCGGTTAAACAATAAAAAAATTAGTAAATATCCTAATTATTTATTCAATTTTTTGCATGTTAAATCATTTATGTGTATCCATTATTTATTTAACATTTATAATATTTTTTATTAAAGAATTTAAACATTCCGATAAGGTAATTATAAAAAAGTATGCAACAGTGAAAAATGTTCTTCTATTCCATCGTCGACGGTGACAATCAATTACTTATGAGAATAATTGAGTTATTCCCTCAATTATTCTCATAAGTAATCCCATCAAGGGTTACCTAGTAACATAGGCTACCCTTGATGCCATTACTTTGTAAGGTATTTATTTATTTACATAATAAACGGCTGTATCAGCCTTTACAAATAATACAAATAAAAAGGAACAGTCAAGAGAAATAATGCATAAAGAGAAAAACAATAGGTATACAAAAATAATTTCTAATAGGTAAGTACTGGTATAAACAATCAGATAAAAAGAATAAAAACATATATGTATAAATATGACATATAGGTACCTACATTTCTGTGGAGGGAATAACTCAATATTCCAAAACTGACTCATGCCCCTGTACCTTGTTACCACAGAAATGTTATTAGAGATTTTCTAAAAATGACCCAGCTGAGACATTTATTAGTGCTTTTAAACCCCTTGCCCGTAACTAATTTTATGGTTTGCTTGACTTAAGCTATAAAAAATTAGGTTCTGAAGGGTCAACTATTGTCAGTGCTATATCACAAAATCAACTATAAAAGTCTATCTTTGACTTTCCGCAAGCTTTTTGAACTTTTAACATTATATTATGATGGCAATATAAATAGACAGTAAAAAGCTAAGAAGATGATTGCTATATTTGATAATCTAAATTTTATGTTCCATTCTGTATAGCACTTAACGTAAATCTTAATCTTAATGTTTATGTTTAAATATTGAGAATAATAATAACTATTGAAAGCTCGTAAATAAACAATACAAACACAATATATTCAATGCATTTGTATAGTTTATTTATTATGATTGTAATAAATACCTTTCCAGTACTTGTCAATGAAGCCAAGAGGTTCAGAATGAGTATCATATTTTTTATCGTTGAATATCTTGTACATGTAACACCTATTCTTTTTGGTAAATAAATAAATATTAAAATGTCATATATACCTAAATTGCGTTTAACTAGTCTTATGTTGAGATTTGAGATTTCTTGCGACAGGTCCAGTTTTTTAATGATTGTATCATAAAATATCTTAAATATGAATAATCAAAGACAACTATCAATAAAATATGACAGAATTTTTATAAAATTTTAAAACCTATGATAAAAGCTAAAAACTATAATTTTATTATTTATTTGCATAATTATTTTAGCCATTGACTGCATAATGAAGGAAGATATATGAGTTACATTATATTTTAAAAATAATATTTAAATAGTTAGTATCATCTAATTATTGTTTAGCCTACAAGACGTAAGTATTACAATGATAATGTGTGGTTTAACAATGAGTTAATAATCTAATATATAAAAGGAAGTCGTGTGTGTTACAACACTTATAACTCAAGAATGGCTGTACCGATTTGAATGATCTCTGATTTGTTGGATTCTTCTCCGCCCGGAATAAACTATAGGCTATTAAAACATCTTACAAATTCACGGGAAGAAACAATATGAAGAAAATTATTTACGCCATACATTTTTAATTTCAAAAATAAAAACAATATGGAGAGTTATGGCGCTATTAGCGCCCCCACGTCGCCTGTTGCATTGTGCTAAAATAATCCGTAGGTTCTGCTATATTAAGAACCAAATTACTATAACTAATATGAACGAAATGTGTACTAATATTTGTTTACTATAATTCGGTAGTTACATGGCAATAGGTTGTATCTCACTAAAACATAATTTTACAGGAGAGCAAAAACAAAGTTTGCAAAAGAGATGTTTCAGCCAAATTTCGAGCATTATATATCAAAATGAAGGTAATTATTATTTATACAAGATGTATGTAACATTCACTAAATAATTTCTTGCAGTTTAAAAATATTTGAGTTTTTTTTGCCATGTTGATGAAAACAATCTTTCTACATGTCAATAAGTTACGTCTTTTCTCTCTTTATTCTGACTATAAAGAGACATATCCTTTTGCCACATCAAATATTACACTATTTTGAGCATTTTATGGAACAAACTTGAAAACGCAAAAAATGCGAGATACAACCTATTGCCATGTAACTACCGAATTATTCGACTAATATTTATGTATCGATAGATCTTCTGTCACATAAATGTGGACGTGCACGGATTATATTTGAAATTGTATTTTATTTTTGCAGATGGAAAATTATTATTGAACCAAAAATTGTGCTATTAAAGATGAAAATAAGAATGTGTTCATGTAGGTAGTTCTGATGCAAGATTGTGTAGTGAAATTTGCAGACAGAGAAGAAAAATTACGAAGAAAATTATTTACGCCATACATTTTTAATTTCAATAAAAAATGCAATATGGAGAATTATACAAAATCAACAATGAAGTTTTTTTTATAGATTGGCCTATTTATATGATAATTTTTCTATACATTCTCAAATTAGAATCGTTATCCATACAATTTAACATCTGTAGTTCTGATATTTCAATTTTTAAAATATCATGGAAAGAATTTTTATAAATTTTAAATGAATAGGTAAAATCTACCTGAAAAAAAAATTAGTACCTACATAATTATATTACGTACTGCAGATAATTTGTAAACAAATCTGAGTTAAGTATAATTGTTCAACATAAATTGTTCATGTCAGCCGGTGTGGCGCGGAGCTCTTTCCTTTGAGTCACGAGGTCCCGGGTTCGATTCCCGGACAGGGCAAAGTGAAGAATGACATTTAGAACCAAGCTGAAAACACTACTGTTCGGGAGAAGTCACGGCGCCCTTGAGATGGTCACGGATCATTAAACGGCGCCACATATAAATAGTCCGATTATTATTATTATTATAATTTCAAATTGTCCTGGGTCTGGGTGTTACATATATATGTATATAGTGCATTGTATATGTGTGTATCGTCGCGTTAGTACCCATAATCAAGATTCATCTTAGTTTGGGACTAGCTCGATGTGTGTGAATTGTCTATGTAAAAAAAATGAATGTAACTTTCGCAGTTTAGTGGCCCCACCCGTTGTCGAAGACTTTTTATCCATAGAAAAGGTAATATTTTTGAAACTTGAGGAAATTGTTGGCATATAGCTGATAGCTGATCTCTGAAAGATTAACCTTTATTTTAACTTTAATTATGTAGTTATTGTCTGTTTTGTGCTTCTATATTTATAAAATAAAAATAAAAAATAAAATAAAATATAGAATAGAATAGAATAGAAAATAGTAGAATTATTTTAATTTGCCGGCAAAAAAAATCTACTTCGAAAATTAATTTCCTAAAATTCCGTACATATTACTCGACAACGGGTGGGGCCGCTCAAGTTTCATAGTTGCGAATTTTTTTTCCTATAAAAGAATTTTCCAAAAATTTGGTGACCAAAAAATAATTCACCATATGGCAACAATTTCCTCAAGTTTCGAAAATATTACTTTTACATGGAAAAAAGTACTCGACAACGGGTGGGGCCGCTAAACTGCGAAAGTTCCAAATGAATTATATATTTTTACACTATACCTTCGATGACACACTTTGACAATTACGGGAGTTTGTAAAGAGATTAATAATATTAATCATTCATAAAGTCAGTGGGAGAGGGCAGAAGATAGGGCAGGTGTCGAACATGTGTTGAAAGGCTTGGTTTGGAGTGGCCAGAGGTCCTGGAAGCAGCGGTGGACAGTTATCTCTGGAGGAGATACTTAGGGGCAATGGGCCCCCGACCGAACTAGGACAAGGGGAAGAAGATGTATGTATGAAATCGTTCATTGATTCTTAGGCGGTACGAAGTTCGCCGGGCCAGCTAGTACATAATAAAATTACAAAACAATTGTAGTTGATTTATAAAGTGTATCATTATATATTTTCTTTGGAAATCAAACGCTAATCGGCGCTTCACGCACTGTGATCGTATTGCTGCATTTATGGTAATAATTATCGTAACACTGCTACTCCTGCGAAACTCACTCATTGGTTCACGATTTAACTTTTAACTTTTATTTTAAACTGGATATATTTTGGTGGAGTTTCTTGTTTAAACAAATCAACCATGGAGTCTCCGGTAAAGAAAATGTTCCCACTATTTTTAAGTGTACCGTTAATAGCAAGTAATCGTAAGCCATCATGTTTAAGACATTTCAAATGTTCAATTATGCGTAGAGTTACCGATGCCAACCATTGCATTAACTTTGATTGCTATAAAGTGGATGCTTATAACACGCAGTTAATTCGCTGGCCGCTCCACTTACGGGAAATATCGTGACGTTTTAAATTCAGTACTAAAAATATATAGGTATCGAAATAGAATATTTATGAAAAATTTACATCAACCCATTTGACTTTTAAAGCTCGTATTGGAAACACAACAACAACACAACGAATATCTCGATTCAGAGTAATTCTACGCTAAATTCATCTTACTCATGACATTCCTATTCCTCTGATATCGTTATTAAGAAAAAGATGTATTATTTATACATATGAATTGTGAAATTTCTAAATGCAATATTTTGAAAATATTTGATGTTTTTTTTAATATTTTTTTTGTAAAAGGTACCTATAAGCTGTTTATTGGATGAATTAATAAATAAATATATTCACTTAGGTTAAGCATATTGAGATTGTTCGATAGCAATGAGATGTTTATCGTGATATGACTGTACCAGGTTGAAATTCGCATTGCAAGCGATACACCTTGTCGGCC
Source organism: Athripsodes cinereus (assembly GCA_947579605.1). Taxonomy (NCBI): domain Eukaryota; kingdom Metazoa; phylum Arthropoda; class Insecta; order Trichoptera; family Leptoceridae; genus Athripsodes; species Athripsodes cinereus. The sequence goes on along the minus strand of OX388313.1, from coordinate 7,638,225 downwards.
TAAATATTCGTATTAATTTACTCCAAAGGCAATGATAACAACAACAATACATTATGTATTGAGTCACAATTCTAAGCAATTTATTTTGAAGCGATTATCCGGACGAATTTTTGCGATAAGAATCACGCAAGTCTGTATGCGCAAATAAGAAAAGTATTACCAAATAATATACCTGAAATAAATTAATGTTTGTTGGTTTGTCTCATACAGCTGTGAAATAATTTTTAATAACACATTCATGATGCATTTTGACGACCAGCGCGGCGTAAATGCTCCAAACCGTTGAGTTCTCGGCTTCGATTGCCGGCCAGGTTTATGTGTAGGTAGATAAGTATTGTTCAAATCGTCTTGGGTCTGAGTGTTGTCATGTATTTAATATATTTGATGCATTGTATATGTGTATTGTCACTTTAGTAGCCATATTAATATGAGTTTGGGACTAGTTCGTATTATTGTTATCCTGAAATTGTCATCCTGCACTGAGAACACAACAACTTTTGGCTAAGGCGATCCCAGCAGCATGCGTGACTTACATTGAAAGAACCTCTACACACTCGGATATCTCAGGAGTCGGAGACTCCTATTTATCCGAATTTGCACACATCACTTTCATTTCCTCGACCCGAAGAACAGATCAACGTAAGCCGCCTCGTTGGAACAATAAACAAAAAGAAACAAAAATATGCGTGACTTAAATTAACTTGCATTTTTTTCGAAATAATGTGTTGAAAAATGACTGTCTTTCGAAATCTAGTCTCCAAGATTAAACCCTCACGGAAGCCGGAAAGTAGGGTTGTTTTAATTTTATCTCAATTTTTATTAGAGTAGTAGTAGAAGTATGTGTAATGGTGAACGGAATAATAAATCAAATTATTTTTATTTCCTAGTATTTCTTTGACGAGTGAAAACCTACTCCGTAAAAGCAATGAGTTATATTCGAAAAACTTTATAAAAATTATCAATTTTGAGGCCTACAAATCAACCGAAAAACATTCCATAAATTAACATTATTTCTTATTTTCATACTCTTTTATAATGTTTTATTAGTCACAATAAATAAAGTTTGAGTAAAAACACTACATCGAGGGCATACAACTAGTATTGTATAAAAATAAAAGGAAATGGATTTGCAAACTTTCGTAAACAACGTCGACCAGCTGATGTGTTGAAAATGATGTAACTTTAGAACAATAAAACCAAATATAAGACTTAAACGTGAAATAATAATAATAAAACAAATGATCTATCCAAATTAAGTATAATGTATCTAGTTTTGTCTAAATGGGAGCAATCTTGATGTACGTAATTAAAATTGATTTATTAACCGAATCATCCGCTCATTATTTAATAGCATTGTTGATGATTGTATAAACTTTTAATCCATTATAATCCAATGTGTTAATCGATATTATGTAATGTTTGTTGTGGATTGCGTAAAAAAGTTTTTTATTTTTTATGATTAAAAATTATAGGCACTCGAATCAGTCATGAGAATTTTATTTGTGGACTATATGGATGAAGGAGAAAATCATGTTTTATATGTTCATAGGTGTACCTATTTTTTACGATTGTACCTGATATAGGACACAAATTTCACCTAACGGAAAGTATTCCAATCAAAGCCTTACAGGTAATGGAATTCTAAGTTATGTCACCATGGTAAAGAAAATAGAGTGTTTTATTTGAATTTACTTTTAAATATTTTTTTTATATTGCAACTTTCAATGTAATATTTACTTTAAAACACGAAAAATACTACATGTCTCTTCATTATGTGCTCCATCTATGTAAATTCACTGTGATGAAAAAGACAAATTGGTAATAGGTAAATACAAAAAAAATTAGCAATGTGCAAAAATATTTGATTGAGCCAAATATTGATGCAGATTTTGCAAAGATCTTATTGTGTCTAATATTGAAAACCAACGGTATTTGACGTAACATTGAATTGAATAAAAATAAAATATATTTTGTTTATAGTAAGAATATCCATTTCCGGGCTGAGTGGCCGTGGTCTGTAGGGTAGTCTGTGACCCAACGTTTCACCCACAACTGTGGCGGGCATCTTCAGGGACTACCCTACAGACTACCCTACAGACCACGGCCACTCAGCCCGGAAATGAATATTCTTACTAGTGACGCCGGCCGTGAAAGCCTAAGATCATATATTTTGTTTATATTTTCGGCATTAACTATATAATAATTTCTAGACATATTGAAATTATTTAAGATTAATATGTATCAATTATTATATTTTATGAGCTTTTTCGCAACAGCGATTTTCTTAAACTAATTAGCAAGCATGAAAACAAATATAAAAAAAATATAGGGGGTGGGGTTGTGTAGTTAGTTTTTAGTTTTTTAGGTACCTAATTAGTTTTATATAATCGCTCGTAAATGGTGGACGCTCCATTGAAACCGCGGTAGCGCAAAAGGTCATAAAATATAATAATTGAAACATTGTAATCTAAATAAATATCAATTAAATACACTTGTTAAGTGCTTCCATAAAAACTTCACTAACTGCGAGTCAGTTTTTCAGAGCTTCCGCTCTCATTATCAGACTAACGAATAAATTCCGATTTATTTAAAATGAAGTCTTGTGAAAGCACTAAATATATGAATATACAATATCTTATTGCGATGAATGGAATTATTATAAAATAGATCTTTTTAATGGTTTCTGCAATTACATCTAAAATAACTGTCAATGATATAGATAATAATATGTAAATATCATTTACACTCTTATATACATACATATGTGTGTTGGAGAGATACTACTCTATGTCAATTTTTAGTCAAATAAAAATAGTCCTAATAATGACCACTCTTTCTACGGACATAACTTCACCGTATTTCTGACAAGTGGAATATACCCAACGGACTAATTACATGTAATATACTCTCTGTGCCTATAAAAGTTAAGATATTCAGAACGGGTGGCATACTTCATCGCTGAATTGAAGATGTTAGTCATCTTATATGTGATTTTTACAAATACTTGCCTTTCACAGGACACTCGAAAACTAACAGAAAAGAGAGCGAGACAAATTCTCTACCAGGGACGTCACAGAATTTACTTCCTCTATGACTGTGTATTAGAAAGTGCATTATATTTTATGGATAATTATCTTCTTTGGATTTTGGTTAGCTGGAAGATATTGCCTCTTGATAATAAGGTCGGCAATTGTTCATGATTTTTGATCAATAAAGTGTTGTTATTATTGTTATGTAAAAATAAGAAAAAAATAAAAATTTCATCAAACGATTTATTCAAATTGATACGATCGAAAGTAATGATCTACGATCATGTGTGATCAAATTTTGTACTATGTACCTATATCTAATATTATTTCCGGTAGCCGAACAACCCTTGTAGGGCTTTGACTACCAAAAAAATGAATACTTATGCCTTTTGATTTTGGACAATCCATTTATATACCTTCTTCATACATAAATTGATAATATTATTTTATATTAATTTTTGCCTTTGTGTGTAAATAAATAATAAGTAATTAGTAAATTTATTTATGTCGAAAAAAGCGGATCGACCATATGTTAAAATATATTTCTTTACGTAGGTACTGTGTTTTCCCTACGACCAACAGAATAATTACACGAACATCATATTATAGTCAAATGTATAAGGCATGCTATTTCTAAGTAGATGGTGTAATCGCATGCAGTGTGCACATTAGTACTAGTATGTTTAGTAGTAGGTGTTAGGAATATCAAAGATCATACTGTGATGTCATGCGAAAGCACTTAATGTCAGAACCTAGCTTTAATTTATAGCGTCGGTAAGTACTTAAAATGATTCAAATCCCTCTCGAACTTGGATTAGTATTAATAATTTTAATAATCCTAATACATACCTACTAACATAATCGTATAATATATGGAATTGACTCGGTCTGCCTTGGTACGGACTTATGTTTAGTTACGTTGATTTTATGATGTGTTTAAAATACTGTGAAATACATAATTATTTAAATAAATAAAAATAATATGAAACACTTAAAATGAATGTCACGAAGTTGAACGAGAAGTTTGATTAAAAAGCTGATATTTTTCAAAAATAAATTCGTTTTTCTTATAACTTAAATTATATTCTATAAAATAATTTTATTTATGAACTGCATTATTTAAATATCTTCTCTTTAAATGAATAATCAATCGCCGTTCAACGCTCCTCCCAGGACACAGAGGAAAAACCAGCCTCCTCCTTTCAGATCATCTTTGCGCCAATTGCGTCACCTCAACCCACGACATTTCCAATGCTCTAATATCATTGTCATAGGAATGAGGTATTGATCAATATTAAATTTTCTCCTCTTCGTGTCTTATCAGAATTCACTTCTGTAATAATAACCTCTCTATCCTGTGCCAGTTGAAAGAGTTTGACTTCTACCAGGAACAATATTTAATTATATGATAATATAAAAAATGATTTTCCGTGGAGCATCCAGCAAAGAATTATTCCCCCACTCTTTTCCGTAAAAAATCGAGTGTCCTGTAAAAGGGAAATGTTCGAAAAAATAAAGAAATTTTACGTACCTTAAATTCAGTGATAAGACTTGCCACGTATCCAGAATCTCTTATTTTTTGTTGGTACGGCTTACATGTTTGTTACGCGCAGTTGGCTACCCCACTTGTAGGATATTTCGTGATGGTATAGCATTAATACTTAGTATAATATTTATCATGAATGATTACTGTACCTACCTGTGAACTAATATGTGGTAGGTAAATGATCACCTTTAGCTATAGTATGACTATAGTCAGTACATTACGGTCATAGTGTGACCTCAAGGTTGATACTCTACTAACTTCACTAAGTATAGCCTAGCACAATATATGTACTATAACATTATAAGTAGGTACTCGTAGAAAATAGCGGGCAGAACTGCCTTGTGCCTAGTTTAATGTACAGTAACTTACTCTAATTCGCACAAGACTATCCTTCGGCAAATCAAATGATTTAACATACATAATTATATAGGTACAATGTTACAACATTCATCTCATGATACATTTAATATATATAGCGTTTAAATGTACAATTTTAATGTATTAGATAATTTAACAATGTTGAGTGAAGGCATTTGTGTAATATAAGACATGTATGAATCATATTGGACTACATTTATTAACATTATTCACATATATTTTTATACATATTATAACATATTATTTCTCTTTTATACAGACATAAATTAAAGAAGATGGATTAACGATGGCAGATCAGTTAGGTTGGCCAAAAATACACGCAAACAAATCGCGCGTTAGCGGTAGCGCGGTGTTTTTGACCATAGTCCCTTCGTGCGTCGTATGATCAAGATCAAGACTATATTAAGATCGTGTTTAGTTTTGTCAAGAGTAACCCTGCTGAAGCCATACAAAGAATGGAGTAATGACTCAATTAGTACATAACGATGATTGGCGGTGTGGCGCGGAGCTAATGTTCTTGCCTTTGAGTCACGAATTCTCGGGTTTGTTTTCCGGCTAGGGCAGATTGAAGAAAAACCTTTTTCAAGTTGTCCTGGGTCTGGATGTTACATGTATATTATGTGTTTAGTGCATCGTGTATAATATGTGTATCGTCGTGTTAGAACCCATAATACAAGATTCATGATATCTGAGTTTGGGACTAACTCCATCTTTGTGAATAGTCTATGCACGTTATGTTATGCTATGATCCTGAATGAAAGTGGATTTTTTCCACTCTGTATTACTGAGAAGAGTATTGAAGGAAGTAAAAATAAGAGGAAGTACAAATATACAAATTGGTTGATAAATCACATACTCTCCAAAAACTCTCACAGCAAAAAATATGTTTGTGTCATCAATAAACATAATCATCTAGTCACTGCCCGTTAAAAAACATAAATAATAATTTTTTAATATAATTTAACGAGAAAATACTTGATTAAATTATTATTAAAATAGTAGGTAGGTACGTACATACATTATACTTAATAAAAAAGTAGACTTTCTTATTAGTATTGTATTGTGGTATGATCAAATACGTAATAATGTAAACCATCGTACAAATTTATGATTAGGTACAGTTCGAAGTGTATATTTGGGTGGTCGATGACCAGTTTTTGAAGAAGCTTGAGATGAAATCCAAAAACACGATCGCTGCCAATGTTTTTTTTTCGTAGGTTAGTCTTGTCAGATAAAATAAAAAAAAAAAAAATATCATAATACAAACATCGCCTGTGTAGGGTTATTTATAGAAACATTAATTTAAATGTAAACACGTGATTTAATATATATGTAGTTTAAGGCAAAGAATATAATGTTTTTTGTACGCTACTTTTTGCCAGCAATCAACAAATCTCTGCAGAATATAAAAAATAGTGGTATACCCAGAACTTTGTCTAGAGGCCGCTGCTAGCGTTTTTTAAAGATATATCTGGGTTTTTGTTTTTAATCCAAATACAACCTTATACACCTTTCACAGTAGGCTAAAAGCTTGTGTCGTGAAAGGGGAGTTTGAAGGCACATGGGATCAAACCACGCATCTTATGTGAACGAGGCCGAGACTCTACCTACAAGCTATCGACAAACTCGCATAATTTCAAAACACACTACTTTTCAAATTTTACAAAATTATTCACCATTAGAATACGAGATACCAGTATTTATACGACCACGCCGGCGTTGGAAGTGTTCAGATGATGTAATCTCAATACGGTAGATAAAACATTATTGTACGTAATGTTAAAGAACATAAAGTAATAATGATGATGCACTAGTAAATAAAATGTAATATCTATCGGGTATTTACTAGACGTTATAATTCTTGTCATAGATTGTGCTGCTCAACATAATGTTTAATAATAGTAGGTAATACTCAAATGAACAAACGCCGATTAAAATTTATTGCATCGCGATGTACAACGTATGTTAAAATATTACGCATCAATATTATAAATTAAAAAATGTGAAAGAAAACTGATGTGTGTGTGTTTGTCCGAACGCAAACTTAGTGTCTGTCACATAATTTTATTTGATACAATTTCGCTGTTCTAACGTTGACAAATGCGAAATGATACATCAATTACAAGGATCATCATGATCGTTATTTTATGAATTTTAACTGGGATCTACATAATACGTCTTTGCATAAACAGTTTTATAAACTATTTTTATTAAATTAATTCATCGTGTCGGTGTTTAAGAAGTAGAATAGAAAAAAAAATGTTCTGCTGCATCGTTTTGTCAATCGATTGGCAATGTCTGTAAGAGACGAAAGACTTCTTTCATAATAAAAAAATATTATAGAAAAATTGTTTTTCAAAAATTTATTCCAATTTTTTGAAATATATTTTTCGTGCTAGGTACCTAGTTATTTGTCTTTATTTAACAAACTTCACTGAAAAATATTTTCGCTATCAAAAAGCATAGAGAATTTGAACCATGAAATTTAAGTTGAGTCTGAAAAACAAATAAAAAAAATCTTAAAAATGTCTTTATTTGCCCTTTACGATACAATAATCTATAACAAAATAAGGAGATAGCCGAACTTCATACGAAAAGAAATCTAATGAAAACACTTTAGATAAGAAATACCTAAATATTATGCGTTTTTTTGAAGAATTAAATGTAAATTCTTGGGTAAAAAACTAGTACCATAAAAACATCTTGATTTGTCGGACAAGATTAGATAAAATTTATTTAAGGTAAATATTAATGAAATAATTATTATAGCATTTCGGTACCTACCTAATATGTTAAATAATAATGTGCGTAATAGATTGATATTTATTTAATTAATGTTTATTGCCTGCATACAAATAAATAAATCATATTAACTGTCATAATTTGTTGACTTGCATTCCGGAATTTCGAAGATTTATCACTACCAGTTTTTTCTTGATTGTTTAGTGAAATTGTTTTGAATAATTAGCCCTCAGGCTGAAAACTGAAAGTTATTAATAACTTCGAGGTGGTCGGTTGCATTGTAGTAAGATTTGTACCTATAAACGGAAGATTCAAAATTATTTCCCAGTATCTTAAGATTTACTACTACTGCTACTACTACACCATCACGGCATATCCCACAAGTGGGGTAGCCAGCAGACCAGCTGCAACCAATAAACATGCAGGCCGTCTTCTCTGTGTCAATTAATAATTATCATAACATAACATAACATGTATAGGCAATTCACACAGACCGAGCTAGTCCCAAACTAAAAAATGAATCTTGTATTATGGGTACTAACACGACGATACACATATAGGTATATAATAATAATAATAAAAATCTTTATTGCACAAAAAACAAACATTAATAAAATATAAACATTGTAGAACCAGACAAATAAATTTGTGCAATGGGCGAGTTTATCGCGAAAGCGCGATATCTTCCAAATAACCCATATATACAATGCACCTAACAAATATACCTACGTGTAACACCCAGACCCAGGACAAATTGAAAAATGTCATTCTTCTTTTTGCCCTGGTCGGGAATCGAACCTGGGACCTCGTGACTCAAAGGCAAGAGCGTTAATAGCCTCCACACCACACCGGTTGTCAGACATTCAGGATCGGTGGCAAACCTCATCGCTGAATTTGAGATGTAAAATGTCTTTATTTTTTCAGACACCTGCATTTTACAGGACACTCGAAAACATACGAAATACTGTGGAAGACTAGTTTTCACCGGATGCTCCACTGATATTTAAATCTTCATAATAATATCTCCTACAAGTGAAGTAGCCAGTAAACAGCGTGTAATAAACAGATAAGTCATCCTCTCTATGCCAATAAAAAATAACCAAAACAAGATAGGTGACATACTTTACTGTATAATTGAAGATATTATATGTCTCATAATATAATATGTGAAATTTATCAAGTTTGCACCTTTTATAGGACATGCGAAAACTTACATTTAATAGTGGAAATGTGCCTTTTTTATAACCGGCGACTCAATAGAACCATTATTTTTTCCCATAAATAAATTCTCACTAATTTGTACATACCAAGCAAAAATACAATTTTACCAAATCAATGTCAAGTTTATTCTTGTTTTGATATAAATTGAATATATATAAATGCATCATTTTCATCATTCTTCATTTAGAACCGTTACAGTATGAGTTTTTAAAGCTATAATCATTTTAATTAATAGTGTCTAAATAAACAGAGATATAAGTCTGTAGATTAAAACATATAATTAAATATTGCTTCTCTCGCGATTGAATCGCATTTTTTGTAACGAATATTTAATTATTAGCTGTCAGTCTTGTATAAATAATTGAATAGAAGAACTGTTGGAGAACACCATGAGCGTGTTTTGGAATAATTCTACAGAGATCTAGAAATAGATGATATTTTACAAACCCTCAAAATAGAATAGGTACCTAAGAATTATTTTAAACTTTTCTCTGGATAAATTTCCATACAGAGAAGGTAAATAAAAAACTGGTGTAAAAACACTTTCAAAACTTTTACCAGAATGAGGGGTTTAATAGAAAGTATACATAAATGAGAAAGTATTCATAAATAAAAATAAATTCAAATAACTAGTGATGTGAGAAGAGAAAATTCTCCAGAGAAATTTCTCGAGAACGAGAAATTTCTCCGAGAATTTCTCCTCTGATGGAAGAGAAATTTCTCTCCATAATTTTTCTTAGTGGTATGACCTTTCGTCCATTACACTTCGCAGCCAACCTGATTGATCCAAAAGTTTATGGGGCTGATTAAGGCGCAAATCAGAGGTTTTTAACACTTTTTTTCCATGTACGTACCTACCTGCATTTTTTTTACACTTAAATATGGGCATGTGGGGTGTCAAACATCAAGATTTTTTATCAGTTATTAGCACTTTTTTCTATGTAGGTACCTAACATTTTTTTGTTTCCATAATTAATTGGTGATAAATTGTTTCAACATTTGTACATTTGTACATTGATTGATTGAATAAAGTATTTATTATTATTATACTGTTAAATAAAAAATAAAAAAATTCTCCGAAAATTCTCTACTTCGAGAAATTTACCGAGAAATTTCTCGGTAAATTTCTCAAAAAATTGTTTCTTGAGAATTCCACAACACTACAAATAACATTGTCGACCGGCAGTACTTGGTGGTAGTTCAAGTTTAATTAATAAAAATAAAACTCTTATATTTAGTACTTCCACATTGATTTTACAAATCGCGAGCCGGCTTTCAAGAGCTTCAGCTGTCATTATGACTTTACTTATAAGCGATTTATAAAATTTATGTAAAAGTATTAAATATGAGTATTGTATTATTATTAAACATTAATACACAAAACAACGGGGTTACAAATCACACGTAAATACATACATAGATAAGTTCATAATACTGTGTCAGTGAAGTAGAAGAATTCCATAATTGAAAAGAATGTTTTTCTACTTTGAAGATGTATTATATCTCAGTCACTAAAAAATCAGCTTAGTAGGATTTTTTTTTTAGTTTCTTAAACAACTAGATTACTTTTGACTCAATTTTAAATCTAGGTTATTTCCAAGAAGTGCAAAATTAGTACTTACTCTTTAAAATAGGCTTTTAATCTCGTTTCATGAGTACCAAATTTATACAATTTTTTTTTTAATGATAAGTCATTATTTCAACGTACGAGTACCTACTCGTACTCGCTAAGTTGATATTTCTAAGATTTTAAATCACATCAGGAGTAACATCCTAGAGTCTGTGATTTTAATTGCATACCTCTTGATCTTCTGCAACTAGCCTCCACTGAAAAATATAGTCTGATGATACGGATGAACAGTCTTGTAATAATGATGGATGTGTATTTTTTTACACTTATCCGCTCTCAGGTCAGATGAAGGATTCTCCCTAGGAGTCCACCAAGCAATTCATTTACATGTTTATTAACATTGTATCTTTATTTTTAATGTTTGAGTAGTTTCAATGAAACTATTAACTTGTCAGCTGGCTTGATTACACTAGAAGGTCATCTTAAAAAAAACACAACCTCTTTTTGTTTTTTTTTTTGTTTTAATCTCAAATTAATCCTTATTATTTTTGCGCGTCATCAATAATCGATCTTGTAATGTTAATGAAATAAAAGAATCCTAAGCATATTTCGAGAATATATGATCACTTAAAGAAGTAGGTAGGTACCTATATCAAAACAAAAATATACAAAAAAAACACCTACATGGATAAAATAGTGTAAAATATGCGCTGGACCACATAATGTTATGTTGAACTGAAAAAACTGGAAGGGGACAAGGAACGATGGAAAAGAACCAGGCTTGTTGAATAAAAATCCAGTTTTAAGAGACTTGGAAGAAAATAAGAAAAGTCATACAGGAGTAAGTGATAGAAAAGTAGTAGTGAGCTACAGTTGCTCAAAAAGTCGTAGAACAATAGTGAAATTGAGCAAGTAAGGGACCACGTTTATCTGATGTTAGATGAACGAAGAAGGTACAAGACTGGATATCTAGACTTATAATGCATTTGTGTGGGTAGGCCTTAAAAAAGATAGCCATATGACACTAAGTAGTGGGCCTAAACTCTGAGAGAGTTGCATCCAACAGATAATTATCAAAGTCCAAGAGGGAGGTTTTTATTTGATTCTGGACACGAGAAGAAGGCTGAAGGTGACACAAATTAAGGCAAAAGTGTATACTGATCCCAAAATAATGCATTTAAAACAGATGTCTTCACAACCCAAGCCTATCAGATTATGCTGCAATTTATGTGCATATTGTATTAAGCATAACGCGAAACTTGTATTTATAAAAAAAAATATATCTTTTCACAATAAAGGTATAATTTACATAATAATGGTATGGACATAAAAATAATATCAATCCGACATTAATATTCGCATTTGCGCAAACTGGGTGGTTCATACTAGAATGTACCACACATCAACATTTTACTCTGAACACAATCTGATACATCTAAAATAAAACAAATAATAAATATTATAAATAATCATGTTTATCTGAAAACAGGTTTATTACCTATATCACTCAAAGAAATCGTAATTATTCATAGTATAGAAAATCTATGCATAAAATACAAATTATATTAATGAATCCAAGATGTTTTTAATACCTTCTTTCATTCACTTGCATAAATAGCTCATGATGCATAGAAAACTACCTTTGGCATATTTCATCGGCATAAGATTGAACGCGTCACTCCTCATTTGATGGATTTATTCGAGCATAGTTTGATAAGTAAATCTTGGGAATCGGGTTCTTTTCTACGCATTATCTATGAAATGATTCGTTTTTTCTTATCCTTGTATTAACGTGAAATGTGCATACTAGTTCAATATTGACATTGTCATGTTTCCATCTTGACAACCTATGGTTTTATGCGAAAAGATTTTGTAGTTTTGAATACCACAAATAAAAATTATAGACAACATTTTTTATCACTCTGTCTCATTTTTAAATTAATATTTCATTTCAAAAGGTTGTTTCATCTATAACTGGGGGATCCAGTAAAATAAGATGCAAGTTGTCCTCGAAGCAGGGGCTCAGAAAACATCTCGAATCATCTTCAGTTCGATGGAGTGATATATTTATTTATTTATTACAATATACGGCTTGAGCCTCTTACATGTATAAAATATAATTATAGAAAATGCATGACAGACAGTACATATATGCCACCTATTCTGAATGTCTTGTTTTTTACGCGGCGGCAGAATTGCCATCCACACTTCTCAACATTATACAACCAGATAAGTCTCCATATGATCAGTCATGGTCACACAAAAACTTAACAGTCTAATGCCGGGAAATGTTCACCTATCCAGATATACAGGATATCAAAGGATTAGGCTCAAAACGCGGGATCAAAATACCAGCATTGTGCCTGAAATATCTGTGTTCAAAAACTTTTTTACAATATTACAAGTGTTTATTATAATAGATTTTTGAATTTTAATATACAAATTAACCGGTAAATCTAATTTTTGTAAATTATTTATTAAAGATTTCGGAGTTACCCCTGTAGCTGACATGACTAAAGGTATTATATAAACGGATCTAGAATGCCAAATATTTTTTATTTCTCCTGCTAGTTCTGTATATTTACGTATTGAATCTTGGACGACCTTCATATTTATTATTATATACAGTTAGTCCCCTTGCTACCCCACAAGTGAGAAATATAAAAATATGTATTATTATTAACTTAATAATAATTCAAAATGGATTACCACAAAGTTACACTTAAAAATATCGAATACTTAAAAATATGTTTTTTTTGTATCCTGGATAGTGAAAGAATGGTCATCCTTCAAGGACAAGCATTATATCAGCTCATATTATGTAATGAAAACAGATATCCACCATCTAGAATAAAACCAAGTTGAAAAGAATGAGAAATTATAGCAAAGGCTTATAAAAGATTTGATGGATTCATGTGTGGTAGAAATAAAAATAGTTTGGACTTACTTAAATTTTAATTTAACACTATTAAAATTCTTTTACTCGTAATGAATGAACTAATAGGAAATATTAAAACACATGTTAATTTCCTATGTGCAAATGTTCAACGTAATTCAATCCTCATAGCACTCACATCATAAGCCTCAAATACATTCATTGAATAACATAAATTATATTATATAATCATTGTTTCAATGGGAATGCAATTTTTTATATAAAATATTGAACACGAATAACAAATATTTCTAAAAGAATAATATATGTTTTTTATTCCACACACTCGTACATATGTTTACGATGCGAATCCTGGCAACATATGATAAAATTGTCTACGCAAAAATATTTGAGGCTGTTTATTAATATGTTGGAATGTAAGCAGTAGGGAAACGAATACCTCCAATGTAGACTTGCATACTTAGGGCATGTTCCAGGATATTAAAATTACACGCATTTAATTATTAGCATAGACATAAGCGATATCACGTGGATTCTTCGGTAATGAATAGGTCTAAATTATATTTTTTAAGTTGAAATAAAATAATAGGTATATACATTATATTATATATACAAAGTTTTTTTTCTTCCTTTTACAGGACACTTGGAAACTTGTAGAAAAGAGTGGAAGACCTATTCCTTTTAGGGGGCTATACGAAGCTCGGGTTTAAAACTAGCATCATAATAACGTGAGAGACAATAAAATCCAAGTTCATCAAAGTTCTGTCATCGTCAATCATCAAGAGGAGACCTTCTTTGAGTCGTAAAATTGAAGAATGAAGGATCTTCAAGGTCGGAATGACTTCAAAGTCCTCTGTTTTTCATATACATGCATACATAAATAATAATTTTCTCTGTAAAAACTTTATTGGTTATGGTCATAATAATAATAACCGTGAAGAGAATAGAAAATTGCCCGTGAGAATATATAAAATATTTTATCTATTTATTTATTCTTTTTGCACATCATCATAAAACCATAGAGTTCACAAAACAATATAAAATAAAATTTATGCGATATGCAGTGACGAGAATATGTTGTGATTTCTTGATGTTTTAGATTTTTTAGACCGCTTTTAAAATAGAGATAGCGCGATTGACTTTTTTTCATTCCTTAGTTGTCAAATAGTGAGTGTAAAAACTCGGTTCATTTAAATAGTGTTCCGTAATTCTTTTCTTAAAACCAACTCATGATAGATTTACTTTGAAGAGATATAGAATGTCTAAGGAGTGTCTAGATATATTAATGAGGTTAGACACAATACTTTTTCCTCTTCACAGGTGGGAATATATTTCTTGAAAACTGTTCCATACTATTCGAACTAGAGTTATACGAACCTACTGTTTTTCCAAAATCTGGGTAATGCCTTCATCCTAACCTTTGAGGCTTTCTTACATATTATTGAAAAAAGGGAAAGAGTCTGGCTTGATCTTCAAAATAAATAATATTATAGGATGTTTTAAATAAAAGGATTAATAATCCGAAATATATCAACTATCGTTCTACAAGAAATACTTGAGCAATGGGGGTCAACGCGAAGACCCCAAAACGATGAAAACTGGGGTTCTACATCATAATAAGACTATCCTTATTAAATCTTAGTGTAAATAAAAGGTTTATAAGTAAATATTTCACTTTATTTTGTCTTCATCTCATCTTAATGATTTTTTTAAGGAAAAAAAAATTTTCTTTCTTTCCAAATTGTGTAATTTATTTTTAATTTAATTTAATTCAAGTTTTGTGTTTTTTTTTTTTTTTTTAAATATTGACATTTTTTACCTATAATCAAGTTTTATTCAAGTACCTATATTTATGTAATTTCAATTTGTGTGCTTGATAGCTGTATTTTTGTCTGTCAAATTGTTATTGTTGTTTTTTTTTGTATAACATGTAAAAGGCTCTGCCGTATAAGAATGTAAATAAATAAATAAATAAATAAAAAAGCTTTTGAAATAATATTTACTGCTAATATTTATTACAGAATAAAATAAGTCCTGTTATTATGAAACATCCATTCTATTTATAAGGAATAATATGTAATCATAATATTTATTATTAATATTGATGAGTATTATATGGTAAACCGTTACCTTAAACTATCTATCTACATAAAGAGACCTATTATTATAACACTGGAATATACGGTTCATCATCCTACCATACCTTATTGTTTATTATTAGATGTTTCAAATGCAAATAATAAGTTGTAAAGACAATGTTGTAATATTGATTTGTATAAATTATAATATAATTCTTCTTCCTTGTTGCCTTTAAGCACATAAATAATACACATTATTAATTATATTGTTTTTTTAACGTAATTTACAATTTAGGAGTGCTCCATTAAAATCTATAGTGTTTTATTTATTAATATTTTATGAGTCTCTCTGTCGGCAAACATCCTTCCTATGACAATGACTTAGAGCAATAAGAATGTCGTAGGAAGAGTAAACTTATTTGGCGTAGAATTGTTTGAATTGAGCAAGCTTTTCCTTTCCAATGTTTCCAGAGGGTAGTGAAAAGTGAAAAATAATGTAAATAACTGACGTTTATTTTGCCGCTCTATTATTTTTTGAGTGGTAAGCACATTGACCCTTTTTACTTTCACAAGAAAATAACTTCGGTAGTTAAGAATAACGCCTTTACAAACGAATATTACTTAAGTGGAAAACGAGATTTCATAGATAATCGAGACAAAGTCCTTCTGTATTTATTTATAATCTCTGTCATAAGAAGTAAAGAAGCGAGTCTATTAAGAATTATTGATTTTTAGACAGCAAAATATTTATATTTTATTGATATTATAATGAATAAATTAGTATTTATATTTATTAATGTCGGTCTAAGATATTCTCTAATACTCACTAAACCAACTTACAGCAAATGGGATACCGTAAAAAATATCATCCGTGTTAGACAGGAACACTTCAATAAGTGTGACATAGATTGCTCAACACCACGGTCAAACTCAAACATAGTGTTCGTCTTGCAGGAAAACTCATCATATTTTATCTTACCACAGTTTTCGACTCGTTGGTACATAAAATACTTTGGTTAGCATAATATAAATCTCGAATGCGAATGATTTCATTACGGGTGTGTTCAGATTATTTTAAACAATTTTAACGTGGGATTGTCTTGATGAATAATAATTCATTAAAATTAGTGTTACGAGTATCAGCTTGACAAATTTATAAATATTTGTGTCCATTTGTATATTTACATGTCCTTTACAGACACCATATTTGGACAAGACAGAAAAAAATACCTACACTCTGAACGAAGTCCCATCCTTTGGCAGGTTTTAGGGTGAAATGATTATAAATATCTTATAATTATACATTGATAAAGAGCGTACGTATTAAAATATGGATAACATTTTATTTTAATTTATTGAATTATGTCATTGAAAGAGACCCACCGACCACCCGGATAATTTCCATTTATCCGATTTAGTTTATACATTAACAAATAATAATATTATTGGTTAATTTATTATATTATAATTATATCAGCAGAATCAAAATAGGGGGACAACGAAGACGTTGATTTATCTCTGAATATTCCCACATAGCGGTTTTTGCCGGCCAGTACAGTACTGCACATGTAGCCCGCTTGTGGGCACATTAAGTTTTACTTATAAGATTGGATAAATTGATGTCCCCCGACTTCTAAGGCTAAGAGAGAGAAAGAGAGAGAGAAAGAGAGAGCATAAAAGAGAGTCATTCAATATAATTTGTCAATTTTTTTATTTATTTTTATAAATGTCTTTAACAAGCCGTTTAAGAATTAAACAGCTCGTCAAAACCACATAGAAATCGAGACAGTGTGTTTAAATTTTAAGTAACAGAATACATAAATAAGCCATTTAAAAAAATACAAGAAACTGTAACATAGTTAGTGTCTCTATAATAAATGAAATTGATGGTTATTTCCTAAGTGATGCCGGATAAAACTATATTAATTGCAAATACCTATATGTACAGAGTGTTACATAAATGTTTTATGATTAATTTATAATTAGACCTTGTCCATTTCAATAATAACGACTCAAATTGATGTAAACCGGTCGACAGCTTCCAACTTCATCGACATAAATAATTATGCATCTTTTTTTATAACATCAAAATTGGTTCGACTAAAAGAAGTTAATAGTATTATTATATTGTGGGAGTTTATTACGATACGAATTTAGTAAATGGGATCACTTCTACTTTCAGCACGTTTTTTTATGTAAAATGTTCAAGGCGAACAAGAATATTCGATTATATCGAGAGAAATAATATCTAATTTAAATCTGTTTGACAGTTTTTTAAATATATTTACGAATTCCTAAGGGAATGTTTATACAATTTTTGACGAAAGTTGTTTTTTTTTTCAATTAAGAACATATTATAATAAACCAAAACATTTTTCTCTGATTTCTTTTTGGAGTTCTACTACCTAAACAAGGACACAGTGAATCCTTTCAGATTATAAATGTGTTTGTTTTATTATTGGTTCCGTGGAGCAGCCGGCAAAAAGCCTCCCACTTTTTTCGTAAGTTTTCGAATATTCCTGTAAAAGCAGGTGGTTGGAAAAATAAAACGTTTAATATTTAAATTGAAATGCAATATGAGACGTGAAATGATATGGTTATGAATAAATAAATAAAAAAAATAAAATCGAAAATAAATACTAACGTCACATAAGCATTTCAAAGTTTTCAAATATACTTTAAAATAACGCACAAGTTTTACAACTACCACTATTACTATACCATCACTGGAGTTGTCAAAAATTAATAACAAAAAATAATAACATAATATGTAACATGCATAGACACACAGATCGAGTTTGTCCCAAGTTTAGATATGAATATTGAATTATAGGTACAAACGCGACGATACACATAAAATATACAATGCACTAAACGCTTACACATTTTGCCCTGTTCGGGAATCGAATTCGGTACCTCGTGACTCAAAGGCAAGAGCGTTATTTCTGCGCCACCACGGTCACTATGAACGTCACAATATTGGCAAAAAACAAAAGTGTTTATCAATGAGTAATATTCTATAGCAAAAGAAAAATGGTAGTGATTGTGTATTTATTGAACACATAAATAATTCACTCTTGACAGCTAAAGAGAGTGTTAAT
This sequence comes from Athripsodes cinereus, assembly GCA_947579605.1. Lineage (NCBI taxonomy): Eukaryota > Metazoa > Arthropoda > Insecta > Trichoptera > Leptoceridae > Athripsodes > Athripsodes cinereus. Next base: position 7,619,664 of record OX388313.1, on the reverse strand, counting down.
ACTTCGTTGTTGAGATTTAAGTCAATCTGTCATTCGCAAACATTTAGCAGGACTAAAAAATAAATATGACAAGAGAAGTGTAAAAAGAGATTAGTATGCTATAACAAGAGGCGCTGTGTATCTCAATACAATCAAAGTGTACACAGAGACAGTGAACTTAGGTTGGTACTTCAAACAGTACCTTTGTGATATGACAGGCCTGATTGTTTTTATTCGGAGAAGCTAAAATTAATCCATCATTCAAAATTGGTTCGTGTACAAAAAGTTTAACTCCATTGAAAATTTTAAAGAATGATTCGGTAGAGTTATTTATTTCATGACAAAGCGCTCGCAATTTAGAAAGTTATGTATTTTTATAGGGTAAATAGCTGACACGGCAAACTTTGTTTTGCCATAGGTATACATCATTTCAAGATTACTAATATCACTATTAAAAAATAGGGATTGGTGGTAGAAGAGTGAAAATTTAGGGCTGTATGTATTTTTTAATGCCTCACCATAAAAAAATAAAAACTATGTCCAAAAAATCAAAAAATTCGGGGTGAACCACCCTTAACTTTTAGGGGTATGAAAAATATATGTTGGCCAATTCTCAGACCTACCCGATAAGCACACAAAATCTCATCAAAATCGGTCTAGCCGTTTCAGAGGAGTATGATAACAAACACCGTGACACGGAAATTTTATAAATTAGATTATTTAATATTAATATTTAACCTATTTCGCTTACAAGAATGCAGTTATGGAGGCAGAGATTTGAAAAAATGCAATATCGAGTTGCAATGGAGTTCGTCGGTAACCTGGAGGTAGAGTCTCGGCCTTGTGAACAAGGGGTCTATGGTTCGATAACAGGTACTGGCAAACTCCCCTTTCACGACACAAGCTTTAATTAGCTTACTGTGAAAGGTGTATAAGGTTGTATTTGGGTTTATAACAAACAAAACCCAGATATATCTTTTTAAAAAAAAAATGATGACAATTCTGATAAAATCAATGAAGCCCTTTAATATTAAGGGTAAATTTTCAATTGTAATGAAAAAATAATAGAAATAGAGTTAGGTATATATGTAAGTTATAAAAAAATATTTCAAATACACACACTGTGTACAGTTGTGTTTGTAGTTTAAATATTTTTTATAATTTACATAAATAAAAATGAACTTTCACAACGTTGACACCGACAAAATAGAATCTCTCGAAATAGAGTATTTTGTCGGTGTTTATTTTGTAAAACTCCATATAATTAGAATTTTCAAAGTAAGTTATAGTTCTTTTATTACATCGGTCTGCAAAGCTTGAACTGCGAATCCAGGTTTTTCTCACAGTGCTATGAAAATAAGATATTCGTAAAAAGTTGCGTAACTTATTGCTGAATCGAAGATGGTGAAAATCTGATATATCTTATATGGGATGTTTTGACATTCTTAAACTTACAGCAAAAATGGGAGTTTTATCATACATTGGAGATTCAACAGTTTATTACTCGATATCTCAATTAACCAAAAAACAAAAAAGAAATAGATAAATAATATGTCGTATCTTTAAAATGAGAACTTCATGTTTATATGGATACTGCTAGATTTTTATATATTACTGCTTTTTGGAAAAACAACCAAAGATTAAAAAAAAGTCTAAACAATATGTTATAGATGTTCTAAGAGTCGATACACGGATTATCACCAAAATTGGAGTTATATATTTTGTAAATTGAGCTATCAATAAATAATGTATAATTTCGTTTGGGCGTGTGTCCACAAAAACAATATTATATTATGTGTACAAACCATCATTCAAGAAGTAGGTACCTGAACTGTGTTGTTCCCATTTGAATTGAATTAATTCATCATTGTCTATGGCATAGTAAAGGTCAATATTGTTTTAACCCAGCCACAGAACAACTTCATCTTATATGAACAAATATAGATTTCGTTTAGATATGTCAAAAAAAAACGTTATCGAATATTTTTGTTTGAGTACCTAATATTATTACAGAAGTAATATTTTTGTGGAGCAAATTACAAAAAATTTACAAAGTGAGTTGACATTGGATGCTTTTACAAATTAATTGAAAATTTGAACAATCAAATCAAATCTGCTATCAATTCATTTCAAAATAATCTGTCAAAAACACTACATTTAAGAAAAAACAATAGTATTTTTGTGATGAATTCTAAGAATTGATAAAAAAAAATGACAAACGTAGTGTATGATAAAATATGGGACGAGAAATTTTACTATCTACATACTCATAAAGAATTTTCTTGTTTCCTGTTTCATGAAAGTGTTCATAGAGTATAAAATATAAATATCTTTCTCGCAATGTTTGACTAACAACAGCATATCCCACAAGTGAGGTAAACGGTGAAACAATAATAAGCAAAGGATGAATGGATTGATGAATTTTCCATATTTTATCTCATCGCAAAAGGATTTAGTTTGAACGGGTTAAAATTCTGAGTCATGTTATTAAAACGAATTTAAATGTCATTTACATTTTGGTTTAGTAGGCCTACATAATATAATTATTTACGTTGAATGTTACAGAGTTACTATCCATATTAATGGCTTGTCATAATTAGTAACTGATGTCATATTTATGCTTTATCATAATTATTGATTACTTACTGATTGTGTAACCATGTGAATGCCTTTTAAAATATTTTTACTCTTATAAATTGTTATGGGTGTTTCAAAATTTAAATATCAAATGTTCTCCGTGAACTCCGATTATTTTTGATAATTATCGAATAGGCAAACAAATATACTATGTCATTTCTTAGATATACTATGTCATTTCTTAGATATACTATGTCATTTCTTAGATATACTATGTCATTTCTTACCGAGATGGTTTAGTAAATTGTAATTCTAGTATAATTGTTGGACGGTTTCATTAATATAATATTATCTTCGAGAATGAATTGAGCATTAGGGAATGAAGATATCTTATATTTTTTATAATCATTAAATAGGCAAAAGGCAATTCGACTTTTTAATACCTATAAAAAGACACGGTTCCCTATTTATGTGTTTTTTTTCAATTCCACAAAGAAATATTTCGTATTGTTTAACTATTGAACGGAACATTGAAAACATTGTATATCTTTAACAGGACTTTTCTTTTGGAAGCAAGTTATTATATCAAAATTACAAAAATGGGGATGTTTCGAATTAAAGATGAATCTGAATTTGAAATAAACCCAAACACCCTCACAATAAGCAATATGCTTGTGTCGTGAAAGTAAGTAGTAACCCGAGTCTCTCGATTCAAAGTTCGAGATATCGGGCTTCCGACCACCTAATTGCTTTACTACACCGCATAAAAGTTACTAGAAATTATTAGTTGATTAATTTCTCGTAGTGGGCACACAAAAAATTACTACTAAAACGGGACATACATCTTCCATATTAAAACTTAAGTATATCTTAAGACATCCATAAAATAATATAATTATTTTCAACCAAGTATTCCTTTCTAAATATCACACCACATCGAGTAGTTTTAATCTTTCACCCGGTAGATTTTGACGAATAACAGCCATAGATAACAGCTCCATAGAGACGAAAGCGATAAAAATATTTTTATAAGTTAACAAAAAATGCAGTATCAACAATAATAATTCATAGGGTTATGAGATTAACATTTTTTACCTGCTGCACAGAAAACACCTACAATGTAGATATACCTTCCTATATAAAAAAAAACCTTTTGTGTTTGTCCTATAACAATATCATGCGTACCGTGAAATTTTTCGTTTTTTTTTATGAAGTGAGAATAATATAATAATAATTTACTTACATACTTGTGGTTATAATCACGAAATAATTAGGTACTATTCCATTTTTTATTTCAGGTTAAGCGAAACATTACTCTTAAAGAGAGATTAACGTTATTCTACTTGGCTTAAAATTATTCCCGAAGTTTGTTTATATTGATGGCATTAGATAATCGTTTGCGAAATCGTGAATGCTCCACAGAAATTTCGGTAGTAAAAACTCAAAATTATTCTCTGCTGGCAATAAACCATTATGTGTTTCCCACCACTTTCCCTGGATGTTTTAAGAGCTGAGCTCCTATATTATCCAGACTTGACGAAACAAAAAAATCTTTATGTCTTAAGGGCTCTTCCCTGGTGGCAATTGTTTTGACCAAAAAACAATAAATAATACTACTTCTACTATACTTCTATCTCATCATGACATATTTCACTTGTGGGTTAACCAGTAGACCAACCGCATGCAATAAACATGTAAGATGTCCTTTCTGTGGCAACAAAAAAATAAGACATTCAGGATATGTGGTCAATCCCTTCGCTGAATTCAAGAGGTTAAATATAAAATATAGGTAAGTAAGATAAAGGTCGAAAACCTGCAAAGGACACTCGAAAACTTACGAAAAAGAGTAGGAGACCAATTCTTTGCCGGGTGCTCCATGGAATAAATCTTGCAATAAAAATATCCTTGATAAATTCACAAACATTACGAAACAAATTATCTAGATGAAAATATTTAATTTTGAGTGTGATATGGAATAAGCACATCATGAAATAAATTGCTTTGTAAGTAGTTTTTTTAAGTAATAATATATTTGTACTCAGACTGGCCATGGCTAAGAAACCAGGGCTAAATAATTTTGTTGTTGTCAAGGGTGAGGTTGGCTTAGGGACAGGTTGTTGACAGGTTATGAACCTGTTACTACGTCCCAGAGATATCTATTATTGTCATCTGATATAGGTACCTATATAAATATGTAAACGGAGATAACAAATGTGTCAGAAAAGTTTAAATTATTCGATTGACATAATAATTACATGTTACATATCATTATGTTTTACTAGGTAGGTAGGTACCTACCTACTTACGAATTGGTAGAATACACGTACACGTAGATTATTTATACGGTTTTTAGTCTTCATATCTTTTGTTTAAATAATAAGTTTCTTTTCCAGCAATAGAGTACCCAGTAAAATAACGGTTTATAATAAACACACAAATTGTTCTGTACGTGTGAATAAAAATAAGAAATTCAGAATAGTTGGCATGCTTTATTATACCGGAAAGCCCATGGATGTACTTTTAATTTATGCTGTATTAAAAATATTTACCTATAGAATATCATTTGATTTGATGTACCATGTACGCATCTATGATATATACAAAATAATATATATTTATCCAAATGAGGTGCACAGTGGAGTATCGTTGTATACATGTAATAAACATGCAGGTTTCCCTTTCCATGCTATAAAAAAAATTCAATAAAGATGGATAGAATACCTCGTCGCCTGATTGAAGATGTCAAATGTAAATAAATGACATTCATAACGTTACTTATGCTACGAAAATGGAGGAGTTGTTCTGTATACGGCAGGACCACGAAGCTTTCTCAAAGGGTTATTGCCAACGTTGAGAAAACCTGATAAGCACACAGAGAAGAAGAAGAAGATGAAGGGCATTTACGATACATGCAAAATAAAACTAGAACGCTTATTCCATATTCATTAATATTTTTAATTCCATCAACCGCGGTATGCGGTATAATAACAATATTCTGTGAGCCGATTACCTACATATTATATACGATGCATTGTTTGAATAGGATGTGGTGAGACAACAACAAACAAAACATATGGTCTACCCTTAACACTGGAATGGATAGCTTTACCACTTAATAGATAAAAGATGCTTTTATAATAGTGGAGAAGAGAGTATATTGAAGTCAGAACTGGATACCGTTAATCAAAAACTACTTGGTTAATTCGTTAACGAAGAATTAACTTCGTTAATATATTTTTAAATTAATTTATGCATGTTACGATTAACAATTGCAGTTAGTTCTAAGAGCTAAGAATTAAAATAAACTGGCCCCCGCGCGTAAAAATAAAAAAGATGAAAATATCGTAAAACATAGACATACCTATTACCAACTAGACTAGATATTCAAATGAAAAATTAGTTATGTGTCCAATCAAGTCATAGGTCCAAAATAATTTCATATCTGTCAGTCAAATCGCTCTTAATCTCTAACTGATCTTGAATGACATACAATGTTTTTTTTTTTTATTATAAGGGTAATTTTTTGAGTAATTCAGGTATATAGGATGTGCAATACTTACTATAATGTGAGAGAGATAATTAGCATCTAGATATGTTATAGCGTGAATCAGCAAACGTTTATTGTCTTTTTGTTAATTTTGAAATCTGTTCTCTGAGAAAATTTGTAGGTACTGTATTACAAGTCTTTGGTTTAAAACGCTTTTTAAAACAAAATATTTAATATTATTTACAACTTAAACTGAAATTTGTTAACTCGTTAATATATTAACCGTTAATGTTAAATTCTGGGTGGAACATATATGTAGGTACCTATCCATCCCATCCGTCAACTCCGTGATGTGGAATTAAATTACTGGCTGACATAGTGAACCCCCAGGGCCAAAGTGATGCAAGGATAAAAGGATTATAGTTAATTTACTTACGTGTGTATATTTTTATTTATTTATTTTTATTCTGTGTTATTCGTGTATCTATCCGATAATCAATTTTCGTCTTCTTCTCCTTGGGCACTTATTAGTCCCACATGGTGATGGGGTCTGCCTTTCTTGTTTTATTTCACCACTTGGTTCTGGCAGTGCATCCTCATGGGAAACATCGCAGTTCTCCATGTCTTGTCTCACTAATTCACGCCATCTGCGCTTTGGCCTTCCTCTTGGTCTCCTGCCGATAGCCTCGATACATTTAAAATACTAAATTATCTAAATAATGCAAGTGTATAGGTACTTAATATCTGCAAAAGTTTGATTCAAATATTTATATTTTTTTATGTTTTTGTAATATTATACATAGAATGTGTCCGATTGAATTGACTTATCAACTAGATAGTATAGGAAATATTAAAATAAAACGACAACATGCAATAAATATGTGCTTCAGAAAAAACCTTTCGAATAATTTGAGCACTCTAGTCAAAGAGCTTCAAATTATCAAGAGTAATGAATTTTTTTTAAATACCCGGCGGCAGAATTGCCATCCACACTTTTCAGTATTATACAACCAGATAAGTCCCCATATGATCAGTCATGGTCACACAAAAACTAAACAGTCAAATGCCGGGAAAAATTCACTTATCCAGATATACAGGATATCAAAGGATTAGGCTCAAAACGTGGGTTCAAAATACCACCATTGTGCCTGAAATATGTGTGTTCAGAAACTTTCTTACAATATTACAAGTATTTATTATAATAGATTTTGGAATTTTTATGTACAAATTAACCGGTAAATCTATTTTTTGTAAATTATTTATTCAAGATTTCGGAGTTAATATTACAATCACATACACATATGACTATTGGAATCACTATTGGAATCGTATAAGGGTACAATCGCTAGTAATTAATTAACATGAATGTTTTTACGATGCTACATGTTATAAAAAGGAACAGAGATTTTGAAGAGCATGTGGGAATATGTCATGCCTTTTTTGTTTTTTTGGTTTATATAATTTGGTGAAACGTGTGGGTAAGAAAATCAAGGCTTTTAAAACATCCTCTAAAACAATAATTATATTGCCTTTAACACAAGCAAAGAACTGCACTAAAATTAAAACTTAAACAAAAGTTTTTTAACTCATAGAATAACTTGATCGCTCAAATAATAATTTTATGAAGTTATACGTATCTATAGTTAGTCCGCTGGTTACCTCACATGTGAAAATGCAGTGGTGATGTGAATTTAAGAATAAAGGAATAAGTATATGAATTTGTTATAAATTATATTGCGCCGACACACTCTCCAAATATCTCTACTTTTTGTGGCGTGGATGAAATGATGTACCGGTTAATTTATTTTTCTTTTTCTATCTGTGCCGTATTAGGTCCCTCCGACGTTGGCGATCACTTTGCTTCTCTGTCCCGTGCTGTTTGGACCAGCTCACCAATTTGTTTTATTGTTATTAATTTATGTTCAACAATGATTTTTTAACCAAAGCTGAATTGTGTGAAAATCAATTTCAATTCAAAAGATAGGTTAAAATGTTCAAAAGACTATTAAACCTTGTAAGAAAATGATAAAAGTTCTTCAAATCAATAGGAACTAAGAAAAAAATATATTCATCACTAGTGTAGGTATGTACTTTGGATAATCAAACGGCGCCACGTATAGTCATCCATTGTTATCTAATTAAACTTGTATTTCTTTATAATTCTCTGATTGTAACTCACAATATTACCTTGAGCAATGCTTTGTTAACGACATTCCGTAACTGCTCGTCAGGTAAAAGGAGGCAATGCATTATTTTACCCTCTTTTATAATCCTAGTGTGCTTATAAAAAGTTTTAATGCAATTAAAATAATATTAAGTAGGCTAGACACTAAACAACCTTTGTGTAGAGTAACAGATTCAAATTGGTATGTATATCTTTTATCAGCGGTTGGACTTATGATGATGTGGACTTGGAGTATGATAATGTGCACATAAATATGAGATAATCGTATCAAACACGCTAGAACACTCCTCTGGAATCCGCTGTTACTCTAAACAAATTTAAATATACATTAAGTAATTTGATTTATTATATTTTATCGTATAAATAATTCTAACTAGCAAATATTATATCTATCTGTGTGCAGTTATAGATTTATATTCTGTTTTATTCTGAAAAAAAAATTGCTTTCTTATTTTGCGAGTTTTCAAGGCTCAATGAAGGTTAGCAGAGTAAATTTGTGTATTTTTACATTGTCATAAATTACCATACATATATACATACATACCATCACGCCGCTTCCCTCGCGGGGTAGGCAGAATGGATCGAGCGCCACTTCCTTCTATTCTTGCATACATCTTTCGTTCCGTCACTGTCATACAATTCCTCATGCATGCTCTTCTGTTCAATGTTCTCAACACGTGACCGTCCTATAGGATTTGATTTAAATTATCTTGCCATTTGATCCTCGGACGTCCACGTCTCCGAGCACCATTCCTCTCAGCCAAATAAATTTAAATAGCAAAATTGACAAACGTCAGTTTAAATGTTCCGTGGAGCACCCGGGAAAAAATTGGTCTCTCACTCCTTTCCGTAAGTTGTCGAGTGTCCTGTCAAAAGGTAGGTGTTCGAAAAAATAAAGACATTATACATTTCAAATTCTGCGTGGAGTTTTGCCACCCATACTGAATGTCTTATTTTTTTTTATGAAGAGGACCGCTTGCTTGTTTAGTACATTTAGTTGGTCTGCTGGCTGCCCCATATGTGGGATATGCCGTGAAGGTATACAGGCACGTAAATAATACTACCTGCATTTAAGATTAGCGATTTTTTGCGATGTTTATTTATAACATTAGTTTTTTGAGAATCAATTAGACGAGACGACAAACGAGACGATGAATGGAACATATACCTACCTAATTTATATTTAAAAAAAATCTAAAGCATCGAAATTCAAATTTATTAAAATCAGATAAAGGTAATGCAAACTCAAAAAAAAACTATGCAGGCATTTCAAAGGAGCACATTTTACTTCCTTTACGGTTAATGCACCAGTCAATTGAAAGCATGAAGTCATCAAAAGAATTTAAAACGAAATTTATATATTCGTATCAACCAACCAAATATTAATAAAATATTTTCGTTTTATTATTATAAGAAGCATTGCAATTTATTTCGCCTTTATTCGTGAATGAATTTCATATCATTTGTAAGAGTAATTTAAAAAATTTAATAGTCATATTTATTATGCAACGAAATTGCATTTTGAGACGTAATGAATGAAAATGTACCATGAAAATATTATGTTCGAGGTACCTAATCAAGTGCTCCTTGATGTAATGATGTAATAAAGTACTGGTATCTTCAATATAATCAAAAATTAAAATTATGACATTTCTTTTGATAACTCGATGGGTCCTTAAAACTCCAGACGATAATCAGAGATAAAGAAACTTCAAACAATTTGATTTTATCAAACAATCAATTTTCTACGACTTTGTCCAAAGCGACAAAAACATTTAAATGCAAAAGAATCACCAGATTTTTATAACGGAGAATTTCGTTTCTTCCAAATCTATACACATTCTGTTTCCAAGAAGGATGTTCAGGCCCCCTAGTCAAAACACATTTTAGCGTTATGAAGTCGTTCGACTACAAACGAAATTACGACAATCTACCAACATGTACCATATAATTATGCGTTATTGTTGCAATTATAGTCGTAATTTCGTTTGTAGTCGAACGACAAGTGACGCTAAAATGTGTTTTGACTAGGGCTGCAGATTAAAAATAATTATGAACGCGAGGTTCAGTTACATCTTAAATTCAGCGTTGAGGTTTGCAACCCATCCTGAATGTCTTGATTTTATACTGGCACGAAGAGGACAATTTGTATGTTTCTTACATACAGCTGATCTGCTGGCTACCCCACTTGTGGGATATGCCGTGATGGTATAGTAGTAGTAGTAGTAGGTTCAGTTTATCTTTTATCTAATAATTTACATTACAACTTTACCCGCTTTTTTTTGTTTTAAATTTTTGAGTTCAGTAGTGAGTTTGTAAGTTTCTTCATGGTACAAAGTGGAGGATCTAAATGTGCATTACACGGTGTGTCACTACACTCCACTGGTTACTATACAAATGGCAGATCGATGCACATATGTAGCTAGAAAGATCAAGAATTTTCAGATTTCTTTTTATGAATCAAGGGATGAAATGTGATTATTGTTGAAAGCAGTTTGTGTTCAATTAAATTTTGATTCCTTGATCATACTTGATATCCTTGATTCAAACAATTTCATCAACATTAATTCTGATTGTGTACAATTTTATTTCTACTTACAATGGTAAAAAAGCTTTTGATGCAATTCAGATTTATCTTCTTGTAATACTTTATCTTCTAAAACAATATTTCAAATATTTATAATGTAATTATAATAATGAAAAATCCCGTGTTAAAAAATTATCCCGTGGAGCACCCGGTAAAGAATTGGTCTCCCACTCTTCTCCATAAGTTTTCGAGTGTCCTGTAAAAGGCAGGTGTTCGAAAAAATAAGACACTTTACATCTAAATTTCAGCGATGAGGTTTGCCACCCATCCTGAATGTCTTGAATTTGTATTGGCACGGAGAAGACAGCTTGCATGTTTTATATGCAGCTGGTCTGCTGGCTACCCCACTTGTGGGATATGCCGTGATAGTATAGTATAGTATAGTATAGTATAGTATAGTATAGTATAGTATAGTATAGTATAGTATAGTATAGTATAGTATAGTATAGTATAGTATAGTATAGTATAGTATAGTATAGTATAGTATAGTATAGTATAGTATAGTATAGTATAGTATAGTATAGTATAGTATAGTATAGTATAGTATAGTATAGTATAGTATAGTATAGTATAGTATAGTATAGTATAGTATTGTGAAAAGGGTACGCCCGGGACGACGGAACCCTTGCGGACGGAAGAACAGCGCTCTTTTTGCCAACTATCATTGGGCATTCTCAGAACATGTCCCAGCCAGGACCATCGTCTCTCCAGGATTACGGAGATTGTCATGGAAAGAGGTGACGCAATTGGCGCAGAGACGCTCTGAATGGAGGAGGCTGGTTTCTGTCCTGTGCTCCTGAGAGGAGCGTTGAGGACGATGAAAATGAAATAAAAGTTGTAGGCAGACATAATACAGATTTTGAAAGAATTCGCATATTTATAGAATATACGAGTACATACATATATGAAAGAGTTTCTCAGAAATGATCGTTGACGTCGGGACTCAACATGATACTTAAATAAGAAATTATAGATGTACAAATAAAAGCACCGTGTACAGTAGCCTACATAATTACCATGACCACAACAAACCTGTAATGATTACAGAAGACATAAAACCATTACCACTTCGATTCATACATTACAATCATCTTAAGATTCATTCCACTCTCATTTTCACGCAGGTACCTAACTACACGATGTGTGCAATTGGTGGCTTAAGTTAATACTTAAGAAGGTGATAATGAACAGGTACTGCAATCACTACATAAATAATATTAGAGTTCTTTTGTATAGTAATATGTAAGAATGTTTATTTGTGTGTGTATACGTATTGTTTGTAACTCAAATTACATCCGCACTTTTTCTACACGCTGTTAGTCCACTGAATATTATTCTTATGGGAAATGCCGTGAGAGTAGAGAAAGGTTTATTCTTTATAATTAACTTTACCAGGCAAGATTTATAACCAGGGTTTATAACAAAACCCAGATATATCTTAATTTAAAAAAAAAAATAAAAAAAAAGGGAAAAAATAAAATATATAAAAAAATTGAATTCACTGAGCTACTCTGATCAAAATATTGTACGTTTGATTGCATTAAGTGTACCTATTAACAAAGATTTATCTATATCATCATGGTACATGTTATAAACATGTAAGTCTTCATCTCCATGCCAATAAAAGTTGATACATTCAGGATGGGTCGCATGCCTCATCACTGAACTTAAGATGTTGAATGTATAATTGAATGATGTTGAGTTCGTCGGTAGCCTGGAGGTAGAGTCTCGGCCTTGTGAACAAGGGGTCCGGGGTTCGATCCCAGGCGCCGGCAAACTCCCCTTTCACGACACAAGCTTTAAGTTTACTGTGGAAGGTGTATAAGGTTGTATTTGGGTTTAAAACAAAACCCAGATATATCTTCTTTTTTTTTTAAAAAAAAAATATGTCAACTAACCTACCGTCATCTATCGTAGAAATTTCTAAAATATAATCCTCTGAACGATGTCATTTATTTTTTGTATTTATTATCTTTTTATATAGGTGACAATGGTTGCAACTCTCTGAACGAAGCCAGATTTTAAGCTAGTATATAAAATGAGCAACAATTTCTCAGAGAAGGTAGGTACCTGCTGACGTTGATGACGAACAATTTGATGAAATCTGTTGATTGCAGTATGAAGTACTAATTTTATTTCTCTTGATCATGGATTAGAGTGCAATCTAGAAGCGCCTTTACTGCATAGAGAGTTTTCATTTATTGCTGCACATCTTGCAGCATCTTTTATATCTATACATATGAAATATGTACTAAGTTGGTTGCTATCTTGATGGTAGTCTCGAACTATTGAGGGAAAGGTTCGTGGTTTGAATTTCGCTTCCGACTTACATAAATATCAAATATAACTCTCTTACCTGCTCCAATGCTATAAACTCATATTAAAATATTATTTAGGTATAATAATTTCCTGCAATTCAAAGTTCATATATTTTATTATTTATATCCCGTACTTAAGTATGGGATATAAAGCAACTGAACCCTGCATGGAAAGCCTTTGCGACATACTCTGACTCCGCAAGATGTTTCTCAGTGTGTAGATTTTTGAGCGATTGATAAACAAAGATTAAATTCATTGTTGAAATAACTATAGTGACTGTTCATAAATAATTTTAAAAAGTTGTATATATAATCTCATAATCTCTTTTTCAAATTCTGGATAAAATAATGTCCATATTGTTCTTAATCTATGTGTCGTCTGATTCACCATGTGAGTGCTCATGGCGACAGGAAATTTGTTGATCGCGTGATGCTAGATGTATGTATATTGAATGATGAATGAACATTATGCTTTTCCATGAGAACCTTAAATCTATAGAACGATGTACATAGATGTACCTTCATACAAACTTATACCTTATAAAAACTTACTAAAAATACTTCATTCTACGTTATTTTAAGGCTCCGATATTGTTTTAACGTGGAAAAAGTGTTGTATCTTCTTCTTCTTTACGTGTTTTGTCGGGTCTCTCCGACGCTGACGATCACCTGCGAGAAATCTTTTCTCTTCTGGGTAGCACGAAACAGCTATTCCACACCTCTCAATGCCGCAGGAAAGTCAATATTCTCTTCTATGACCACTTGACCAGTTTTAGGATGGCATATTTTTTTCCTCCCATTATGTAACCAAAATATGAAGTTTTACGGAGCTCGATTGTTGTGAACAATTATGTATGGAAGAGGATTTTCCAAGCTGTTGACTAAATCGTAATCCAAAATATAATATAGTACAGTCTAGTTTTCAATAATACAATGATCACAATTTCATTAGAACAGAATATTGTGATGGTGTGTTAGATAAAAAAATACTTATACTCGTAATATAAGTATACAGGGGCACAGGTTACCTATTAAGAAAAATCAACTTCTACAACCTTCAGATGCTGTATTATTGTAGTTTTTTTTTTTGTGAATCATCAATATTTTTTCTCTGACACAAAATATTGTCTTATGCGGCTTTCGTGTTATAAATATAAATTACATAAACTTTTATTATTTTATTGGGTTCACTTGCCTCACTGATTGTGAGTAATGAAAGGACATCGAAAAGATTACATCAGATTGATTGTGCTTTACACCTACATAGCACTTAACAATAAAATACTATTGCAAATGCTTAATAGCTATTATGAATCTCCATCTATCTAAACATTGAAGTAATAGGAATAATACACTTCACGAATAATATAATTTCTATTAATTATAGCGCTGTTTTCATAGACGTGGGAGCATTCTGGATAGTAATCAATTATAATTATAATTTTATTAGTAAGTCATAATAAAGCGTCATAAAAGCTTTCAGATTTACTTTATTGGACAACTATAAAAGTAATGATATGTGTAGATATTAAAGTATCAAAGTTTGACGTAATCCATTAGGTTCCCTTCGAAGTATGGTACTCCCACTTCATCATCATCATCATGTCAGCCTCCTTGCGTCCATTGTTGAACATAGGCCTCCCCCATTGATCTCCACAGCTCTCTATCCTGGGCAGACCGCATCCAGCCGCCCCCTGCAACCCGTCTTACGTCGTCCGACCATCGTGCTTGAGGCCTACCAACACTTCTTCTGCCTGTTCTAGGTCGCCACTCCAGAACTTTCTTTGTCCACCTAGAGTCTGTGGTTCTGGCCACATGACCAGCCCAACTCCATTTCTGACTAGAAACTCTGTGAACGACATCGACCACCCTGGTCTTTTCTCTGATCCATACATTAGTTTTCCTGTCTCTCAGTGAAATACCCAGCATTCTCCTTTCCATGGCTCTTTGCGTCACTGATAATTTGTGTAAAATTCTTTTCGTGAACACAAAAGTTTCACAGCCATAGGTGAGCACTGGGAGAACACAGGCATCAAATAGCTTCTTTTTCAAATAATTTGGGTATTTCGGGGATTTCAGGATATAAGATAATTTACCAAAGGCCGCCCATGCCAAGCCTCGTCTTCTTTCAATTTCTACCTCTTGTTTCTCTCTTCCAAGTTTTACGGTGTGCCCTAGGTATACATAACTATCAACTTGTTGGATAGCTTGTCCATCTACCACTTAAAACTCCCACTCCCACTTAAAACCTATCTATTGGCACGGAAAGGACAACTTGCACGTTTTCTACATGCAATTGTCTACTTTACTTGTGGGATATGCCAATAAACATCAATATAATAGCTAAGTTTTATATTAGGTACATCATATATGTTGAATGCAAGATGATTGTAAGCTATATAGTTCATTATACTAGATTCATTAGTGCAGGAATCATTGTTCTGTTAGTACATAAGTTGTTCTTCATCAGCAATTTTTCCGCTGCTGAATTCATATCAATTTGTTTTCCATGCTTTTCTATGGTTGTTTCTAGACCAACGAGAGGGATAATGTCATTTATGTCATTTAATAATTATTTAATAAATCATCGAGTTTTATTTCCAGCTAGGATCAATAACATTTTCACCGAAGACTGCGCCAAACTCATACACACTAAATTCTACTTAAGTTTCACTAAAAGCCATAATTTTTAAGTTAATTTTACTTATATTTTCCTTTTTAATGCGATCAGAATGTTTACAGTAGTAAGAATATTGGCACATATTGAATTATATTATCTAACCATTTAATTTTCAATTTACTAGATTATATTAACACCCTTTCTGTATAATTTTTAAAATGAAACACAATATATAATTATTCCACTACTGACTTTATTTATTTCTTGAAAGCCGGCTCGCAAAAAATAAATAATGTCAATAGTGGAATAACTATATATATTGTGTTTCATTTTAAAATTTATTAATATGGACTTCCTATAAGAACCGTCGGTCGATAAATTAAACTTTACCCTTTCTGCAAGCCAACGTTAAATCTTGCAATATATATATTTGCGCCTAACATTATTTATCATTTTCTACGGATCAATATGGAAATCCATTAAAGTATTTGATCATCCGGTATATGGCCGCTGGGTAAAATATTATTATACGACTATTTAGTGTTTTTTTATTTATTTTCTATGGCTAATGAGAGACATACTTAGTAATGAATATCAATAAGTCACAATGTCGATACAATCTTGACCTGTATTGTTTATTCATAATCATGTTTTATGATGTCATATCATTTGCCCCATACACTACAGGTTAGCCGTTAGATAGTATGAAAATATATTTCATACGTAGGTACTTAAGAACAAAAAATAAGTCTCTATTAAAACGTAGTAAATACTCAATTCATTACATTGAACATGAGACAAAGGTAAATATACATACATACCATCATGCCGCTTCCCTCGCGGGGTAGGCAGAAAGTATTGAGTGCCACTCCTTCTATCCTTGCATACATCTTTCGCTTCCGTCACTGTTATACAATTCTTCATGCATGCTCTCCTGTTCAATGTGCTCAAAACGTGACCGTCCTGTAGGATTTGATTTAAATGATCTCGCCATTTGATCCTCGGACGTCCACGTCTAAAGGCACCATTCCTCTTAGCCAAGTATATCTTCTTGTTCATTTTGTCCTCGTTCATTCTTTCCACGCGCCCAAACCATCTTACTTATTTACATTCATCCTTTCAATTACACTAACTTTCATTCCACATTCTTTTCGTAAATATTTCAGAGCAAAATGGCTAATAACCGTGATCGTATAGATAGAGAGATATAAAAAGTATTTTTTTTGTATCATACCATTCGATGTCATGATTGAATAAAGATAAACTGATTTCATTATATGAAATCATATCTCAAGTTTATGAGTATGTGTAAATCCATTCCTTTTCAGCATTAATTATTTTTACTTGGTAATAAATATGTAATCTTAACAAGGCGATATAATATGTGAAATCTAGTAAGTTAATACAAAGTCACCTTCTATAAAGATGATGATCGAATATAGGTAGAGATGACAGCATTGTGGAGTAAAACAGTGTAATAAAGTATGTTCTTGAAAACGATATAAATCATATTGGTCTTTATTGTCTCACAAACAAAAGCAGAGAATATAAGTTTATTCCATGTTCGTTTTTTTTCTGTCTGATTAAAGTAGATAAAAAAAGGCATTTATAATACATTTACGATGTGATTCTTATTTGGTTTTGCCTTCAATTTCATGAAACGTCCATAAAATACGATATAACACATGTGAAGGAAGGTCAGATAAAGTCAGCACAGGAATCAAACTACAGTATTGTTAATTGAAAACTTGTGAAAAAAAATCAAGCTTGAGTATAATGGCAGCCGATCATCATGTAACTTCATGTTCTTTGAGTTATCAATTGTTTTGTAATGGATACTCAAATTAAAGATAAACTATAATAAGAAGTGAAAGAAGACAAATAATATTATTCCAAAATTATAAAATGAAAGACAAGCAACCCAAAACATAGAAATATCTGAGAGACTTTTTTCAAATTCAAATTTTCATAATTCAAATTTCTTTATGTATGTACAAGTGCATGTAACGTTGCCTGGTATTTATGAATGCACAGAAAAAACGACCTGCATGCTGATGGCCAAATGCAGTCTTCTCCCTTCCTTACTTTTGAAAAATGCCAAAGCAATATAGATAGTGAAAACTTATAATGTTAACCTTAGGCAGTCGTTGGTTGACAATAGCAAAGGCTTTTTCATATGAAAGAGATTTTAAAAATAGGTGTAATTTATATAGAGGTGAAAAAGAACCCATTGACCTATTGTAACTCTTTTTATCCTGTCTATGTCCATTAAAATGCGATATCTTGATACGTTACGCCAATATTCCTTTTATTCTTTGAATGGTCAATGATAATTTTATTAGTATTTCAGTTTCAACGCTACTTGAAAATGTTTTTATTCTGTTAAAATGTGCATTTTATACTGTTTTTCATAATAAAAAATATTAACGTTCGATTAACTAGTCATATAATGTAAACACTATTGAAGTAGAAACAATTGAAATCTTTAAAAATAGCCTTAAGATAAAACGCTATTTTACGTATAAGCCCTTGTCTGGCTACTAAGTCAATTACACTAAAAAAACATAATAAATGATGAAACATGAAAAGGTCCCAATACAAAAACATAACCTGAGCATACAGTTAGAGGTAAGAATTGAATATCTTTTAAGATGGTTATTAATTAAAGTAATAAATGTATAATATGAAAGATCAATACAGCCTGTTAATAAATATTCCGCATGTGTTTTAAAATGGACTATGATGAATTACTACATCATTTCCTACAAGTCCATCAATATTCAAATATATTTGCATGTTAAGTCATCAATTTTAAGAAAATATCAAGGCGAAATCAACATAGAATGTGTCTACAAAATATATATCAACATTTCTATTGTAAAAACCCTAAGTTCACTTGATTACATTTCCTTTCGTGGAAGATTACTTGGCCAGTTATATTTGGTAAGGATACGTGGGTGCCGGAATTGTATTATTAAAATAATGGATATGTTGCACTGAGGACTGTACGGCACTCGTATCAGAGATGTATAAACTATGATGAGATAAAAAATAAAACATTTTTATTTATTCAACAATATACGGCCTTTAAAGATCAATAATACAAAGTTAATTGAGAAATTTAATGCTAAATTTTGAATAATTTTATGATACATGTTTTTTTTATCAACGAACGACTAACAAGCCACATTTATCAAGTAAGCATATTATTTATTCTACCTCCTTGTTTTTCGTGGCACAAAAATTATTTCAGTGTTTTCACAGTACACCCAGTAAGCTACGAAATGTGGAGTAATGCTTTGCAAATTTCGGCCTTGTAAAGTGTGTCGCCGCCTTATTTGTTGGAGATGTGCGAGATCGAGAACATTAGTGGAAGATGGCTCATGTTTCGCTCAGTACAGGCTGAAGCCAAAAGCAGGCTAATTGAGCTTTCTCGATCTCACGGGACAGGCTCTGAAGATGAATCGTTTAGTGATGCGGGTCCCAGATGCTGGACCTTCAACGCTGAACAACGCTGATATTTCTATTTTTACATAATATATCTTACACCTTTTGGAATCTCCTATAAATGGGCTACTTAATTATCTATCTGCGTGCAATAAACATACAGATATCCCTCTTCATGTCGTAGAAACAATTACAATTTAGGTGGATGCCATACTTTTGGTAAAGTTTCTTGAAAAAGCTGGAATGTAGAATGTGTTCCATTGTTTATTTTTTTATTTATTTATTCATTCTTTATTGTACATTGATTACAAACAATTACATGGAAGGTAGGTATACATTCAAGTAGGATACAATCAATATACAGATGGCGAGTGTATCGCAAAGGCGCGAATCTTCCAACTAACCTAGAGGTTTGAAAACAAAAACCAAATTATAATAATAAAAAAGTAAAGAAACTGATGAAAAAAAAAATTATCTTACAAAAAAATAATTATTGTTCACTCAACTTTTTTATCCAAAATCTATATTTTTTTGTTTCGGTCCTGTATTTTGAGTGATATTGTGATGATCAGTACGCCTGCAGTGGTAAGTTACACAATACTGGCTATTCTTTATGCTTTATAGATAATAATATGTGGGTGGACCACTTCGATTTAAAATGAACACCGATGTTATTAATAATATCACCCGTAATGTTAAAGGACTATAATATGATACTGTAAAAAATATTTTCTTTGAAGAGACAACAATGCTTTCGATATTATGAAAGTGGCAATTATGTTAGTACAGACAGAATAATAATATCTTGAAAGTGTATCAATGCGCTCATATATCATTGATTTCGAGATTATAATATTTGCATTGCCAAAATTCAATTTTGAGAGATTATGATGGGTTTTCTTAAGATTATTTTCTCTTTGAATATAATATTTTATTCAATAGAAAAAGCGCATAATATTTCTAATGTATTAGTTTTTTAGTCAAATATTTCCAAGGAAAAATTATAAGGGGTTTAAATTTCGTTTTAATCTGAAGAAATTTTGTCTTAATCGTAGGTAATCGAATTGTGTTTCAAAATTTTTGTTTTCAAATCTCACTCCCGATCGAATTACTACTCTATACAAAGAAAAACATATTAGCTAGCAGGAATCCTTGGTAACATTTTAAATTTACTGGATTCGTAGATTTGTCGTAAAAAAAATAAACAGTTTATAAATATTACAACATTTCTTATTTCTAAGCTTTGAAGGTGAGACTAATATAACTCATAACGTACCTACATACATATAGTGAGTTTACTGACAACCTCATTCGTTAAAGGTTTATAATATTTATTCATTCACTTACATCTCTCCTTGTGCAGAACACCAGAAAGGTCTTTTTTGCAAAACTTCTTTGCTTCCAGGATTTGTTCAAGATATTGTACACCCATGTGGCAGAATACCACACTGTTAAAAAATATATTATTGTTAATTTTAAAGAAAAATATTACTTTCATCTTTCTTGATGGTAATACCCAGATTATGAAAACGATTATTATTGAACTTTTATGTTAATGCCCGTCTGAGCGACATACAGCTAATGTTTCTTCATAAGAGAAAGGCTTTTTAAAAGGAATTTCACCGCACCTTAAATGCGACAGATTATTATTTTGTTTGTGTTATAGATTGAATTTATATTTTTTATCATACGATTAACCTTTGCAAAGAATTGCATAATGTGATTCATTGTATGAAAAAGTCTATGCAATAAAAATGTGTAGGTACTTTCTCAAATGAATAAGCGATATTATTTTTTATAAAGAATTAGAAATCTATATTTATAATATGACGTGGATGTAATGTCCTAGAATTGATGAATTGTACAGTGCCCTTGAGGTGCTTTGACACGTACACGACACTTTAATGTTGTCCAATAATAATAATAATAATTACAAATAAAGTTTATCAATTCCTAACGAACTCCTGTGTATATTGCCCTATTTTATTTGTTATATGAATGATGATGTGCAAGAAGAATAAAATAAATAAATAAATAAATAAATAAAAAATTCGTATGTATGGGCCAAAAACTATTGATAATTATTTCATGTTCTTCCTTCTCAAAGATTTCCGCACTTTAATTTTTTGGGAAATCAGCATGTAATGCATAATGAAATGAAATGAAGATAAAAAGTCAAATCATCACAAACATATTTATAGTCTACCAGCTAACCCACTTGTGGGATATGCCGTGATACCTCCAAGGTGAGCAGATAATTATAAGTATGACATGTACCCATAACGTCAGATTTTTTTCTACTATTTTTATCTATGAATTTTATGCTTTTTACCACTATAATTAGAAACTGCACAGAAATCCACAACAATTAGTTTACATCTTCAGTACACATTATCTAATTTAAAGACATAATTATATAAAATTACAACCATCGAGTTTTTATTGTTTAAATTATATTCAATTCTATTTTTAAATTGTTTTATACCGAAACGTTAAATGATTCTTCAAAAAAACAACCTAATGATGCAATAAAAACACAGATTGCCTGGCGAAAAATGGTATTAAATAAAACATTTAATTGATTTAACGACTTCTAATTGGCTAATCCTTGCACGCTATTTGAAAAACATACCTATCTGATGTAAATAGCCTAATAAAGGTTTCAGAAGTATTTTTGCGAATTTTGTTTTAAACATTTTACCCGTGGAATTTTCGGTAAAGAATCTCTTTTTTGTAAGTTTTCGGGTATTCTGTAAAGAGCGGATATTCGTCAAACATCACGTTTTAAAACATAGAACATCTTCAGTTCAGCAATGAGGTATAACACCCATTCTGAATGTCTTTAGTTTTATCTGCACGGAGAGGACGACTTGCATGTTTATTACACGCAGTTGGTAATCTGGTTACGTCACTTGTGGAAAATGCCGTGACGGGATGGATTGATTGCTTTTACAATCAACCATTATTTGAAGAAACATGTAAATTTAACACATGGAACAGTTATATCAGTCTTAGAAAACACAACGTCACCTTATTTGGTAGTTCCCTAGACGGGACTTGAATCCGCCACTCATCATTTTCGCGAGGTGTGCTTAGTCCAATTAAGCTACAGTGCGACATATTACCTAAAAAGGTGACGATGTCTTTTAAAAAACCTATATGTTTCACGTGTTAAAAAAGTCATAGTACCTTGTATTTTTCAGAGATTATTTAGAAGAGATCAAACTTCAAATTCTGATAAAACTCTTTTGTCCCCAACATAAATATATTATTCAGAATCATGATTTCATTCCGTAATCTTAAGAGATTAAAAAAACGTATAAAAAAGATCGAGTGTCTTGTTTTTAGTTTAAGTGGTAACAAACCAGATGTGATTACAAAATGTCGTGTGTCTTTCTGATGTGTTTTTGTTCGACAAACGGATAAGATGGCGTGGGTATTTTATTAGGCAGATACATTATATCGTAGGTATGTTTTTATATGAGTATGTATTATTTGAAATGGTACGTATTCACACACAATACGAGATCGAGTTAAAGCCAACTTAATTGAAGATTTATGAAAATTTGAATGTATTCGATTAAAAAAACATTACGGTATTAACAGACCCTTTTACTCGAAAAAGTTGAGAAAATCAGTAACATTTTTCGTTCAATCACGCAACATTATTTTGCGAAGTATCGTCACTTATGTATGGGATTTCAATTTTCGTTGAACTGATTCTGTTTTGATTATTTTCATTGAAAATTTTATTGATTTTGAGGAAAATTTACTATAAAATTCCCTACTCACTTTATCTAAAACAACTAAATTCAGTTATAAAATTGAATTAAAATGAAGTTCATCTAGTACATAAATAGCTAAATAATGTGTTCTAGATGCTATAATATAATTTTTTAATATTATTAAATAGACGTTAAAAATCATTATTTTTCCATTGAATTATTTTATTTCCCTGCCTCTCAAGCTCGCTGCTCTCATCGCATCTGCTTTTTATTTGATTGTTATCTATGGTTTCTATGATTGTTTACTCTATGGTCTTTACGAATCCGGACAAACGACTTTGTTACGAATCCAGACAAACGACCTTGTCACTCCTGGTTCTTGGCGAAAACACTCTAAATGGGTGAAAAGCCAACCAAAATAAGAAGAAGACCTTGTCACTCCACTGTGTAGCGACTTTGGGTAATCTGCATCACAGGCTTTATTTTTATACGAATCATCGATTGAGCGATCCGAGGTATTTAATTGAAAGGAGATAAAAATATGTAAATAAATAAAAAACTCTTCTAAAATATCTTTCGTAAATCCGTGTCTGACAACCATGTCACCCAATACAAGATTATTTATTTATATTT
The DNA here is from genome assembly GCA_947579605.1 of Athripsodes cinereus. Taxonomy (NCBI): domain Eukaryota; kingdom Metazoa; phylum Arthropoda; class Insecta; order Trichoptera; family Leptoceridae; genus Athripsodes; species Athripsodes cinereus. Next base: position 7,596,106 of record OX388313.1, on the reverse strand, counting down.
ATTTACATATTACAAGTACTGTTTTATCATTCTTGATGCATTGTTTAATCTTCTTATTTCACTTTTGATAGTTTTACTTCTTGTGATGCGTGTTACAACTTCATTTCAAAACAAAATACAAATATCATTAAGTACCTATCAATATAGGAATAATAATGACGATATTTTCATTGGAATTTCGTATAAAAAATCTTATGACTTTTATAGCATCATGTAAAATAAATTTCATCGCATGTTTCCGTGGTATGAATTGTGTAGAAATATATTTTTATCATTTAAAATATTTTTTCAAAAAAAAATTAAAAACGAAAAGTTAATTAAAATATATGTCTGAACAATATTTTAATCATCCGTCAAATTTCGGTAAAGAATAGATCTTACAATATTTTTTGTTAGAGTCCTGTAAAAGGCAGATTGGTATTCGTGAAATATCACATTCATTCAGACATGATGTATGCCATCCATTCTGAGTATTTTATTTTATTTAGGTTTACTGGAAGACGTTGCCTCAAGGCAATATGTACGCATTTTATACACATTTTTTTTTTTTTTTTAAAAAGATATATCTGGGTTTTGTTATAAACCCACATACAACTTTATACACCTTCCACAGTAAGCTAAAAGCTTGTGGCGTGAAAGGGGAGTTTGCCGGCACCTGTGATCGAATCGCGGATCCCTTGTTCAAGAGGCCGAGACTCTACCTCCAGGCTACCGACGGACTATTTTGACAATAAAGTTTTTATTATTTTGTCATTATTATTTGACGTGCAAAGGCTGACCTGTATGTTTTTTACATACAGCCGTAGGATAATAAAGATAGATCAGCCGTTATATTACAGACAGAGATTTATTTTGACAATAAAGTTTTTATTATTTTATTATTATTATTTGACGTGCAAAGGCTGACCTGTATGTTTTTTTACATACAGCCGTAGGATAATAAAGATAGATCAGTCGTGATATACAGAAGAAGATTATACATTGAAGAATGTTTTAATACGGATTCTTTACTTATTATATAAAACAGAAGTTGTAAGTTCGCCATTATATCATTTATTTCAAATTTAACATTTTCTGCAACTCCTGGATAAATCGCGACCGATGGTACTTTATGAAAGTTTGTGTAAAATTTCTTTATATAAAATACTTATGTACCTATATTTAGTACTTCTATAGAACTATGTATGACTCAATCATATTTTATGGCAAGTTGTTGAATGGCGATTCGCGACTTAAAGTCATGGATAATACAACATAAGTGTTTTTGCTGCAAATTGATCTGCCAGCGTTACTTGGCTTATAAGATATACATATAATATAACAAATTTATAATATTTGTATAGATCCACATTGTTTCATGTATAATATGTATATATATTATGTGTATCGTGAGAGAATTCGTTTCAATTCGATAACAATTTAATTGGCATATAAAATAAAACACCCGATTAATTTATACCTTACATCCTACAAAAATGCACGGATATGTAAGTACATGAACACAAGGTCGTCTACAAATAATTTTTCTAAATTTAGCCTATTGTATTAGAAAACAGGTGATTTAAAAAAATATTTAACGATCCTGTGTATGTATGTAGATATAATTATGGCCAATTCTGTATCATAAAATAGTTTAGTTGCACTAACTAAGTGTAAGGAGATAGTTGAGTCATAATATTTAGTTCAAATTCGTATTCACAGTTTTCCGTACTAAAACTAATTTAGTTAGCTAGTTCATTTTGACACCTTAGCACAACTATAAATTTCGAGAATCTATGGATTTCGTATTCAGAATGAAATTTTAGTTGACATCTGACAACTACAATTAGTTGTATTTGGCAGAATTTTATTCGCGACTTTTAATGTGCGAATATTATTAGTTGCTGTCATTTTGCCGCAGAATATTGCTATATTTTGGAAGTTTAAAGTTGTTTTTTCAATTAAAAGTAAAAAATGGATATTTTTAGGGTCCTCGCAACTCTTGGCATCTATAAATTGTAAAATTATACCACCACCGACGCAAATGCGAACGTCAAAATATACTGGCAAATCTACATTTCACAATTTTCACGCGCGACAACTATTAAATTGTTGCCAGAAGTGTAAATCGGAACGTGAAAAACATTTTTTATTGCGACAACACCGACTAATATTTATTTGTCCCATAGATTTTACCGTTTGCCCTTGGTGGTTTTCGAGTTTATAGTTGTTTATAGTTCGTAACTAATACTGAATACGAATTTGTACTATAATGACTAATATTAGTCAACTATTATTAGTTAGTTTAGTTAGTTCATCAAGATTCAGAATTGGCCCTATTATCTAGTTAGGTTTATTTGCCATCAAAATCATTATTTTTTCGTCTTTTAATGCTCCTCTAGTTATTGGAATCAAGACTCCTTTACCTAATCCTTATCTATACAAACAACTTCTTCAAAGATCCAGTTTATTAATAAAACACTATATATAGTTTTTCCACTGTTGACTTTATTAATTTTGCGAGTCGACATTCAAGAGCTTCCGCTAAGGAAAAATGAAAGTTCTTTACTAACTTAATAAAGGTTCGCAATATTAATAAAGTTAACAGTGGTATAACTATATATCGTGTTTTATAAATAAATTACTAATATGAACTTCCACCAAAACCATCGGTCAATAAATTTAACTTTGTCTACAAAGATATGTTACATATTGAAAAGACACGATTATCTTGAAGTGCAGGAAAACTTCTTCTTGCATATTGGAAATTCGGATTGTCTGAAAGAAAAATAATCGCTTGTGAGATAGCTTTTCCTTTGATGTTTCTTATAATCATGAAATATATTTGTATGCCACACTGATGTGCTAATTAAGATTTATTTATTTATTTATGATTGCTTATTAACAGAGTAAAAACGAGTGTTTTCCATTTGCCGTGTACAGATGGCAGGATGCGAACGTCAATCAACACCAATCATCAAGCATGTGGCCAAATTTTGGAGCATTCGCCGAAGAAATATTCGGAGAATGCCTTCGTTAGCCGTCCACACCGCTTGACACAGCTTGACGAAGCTTAATGAACTTTGACTTTGGCCATAGATATATAACAAAATTTGACAGTTATCGTTCGCTACTCCCCCTTCGCTGGCAATCCGCCTATGTACGGATTGGACACCAATCTTTTGGCCGAATGTAAGATGGCGGTGTTTTGAACAGCTGTTTTCATGTGAGTTTTGTGCGTGATTTGTCATGATGACGTTTCGTCCGGTTTATATGCCTCGATGTGGAGTAGAAAGTATTGAATTATTACGTCTACACACAGTTACAAGAGTGCATGTATGGTATTAAATGAGATTAAATGCAGAATAGAAGTGGCACAAACAGCATTTACTAAAATAATGAAAAACCTTCTTTGTGACTGCAATATAAACCTAAAGCTGAGACAAAGAATGGTCAAATTTTATGTATGGTCAGTCTTACTTTACGGTGTATAAGTGTGGACTCTCAAAATTAATATAATTAACCGCTTTGAAGTGTTTGAAATGTGGATCCACCGTACAATGCTAAGAATATCCTGGAGCTCTGTAAAATATTATATTTGGGCTATGTGATGAGAGGTAAAAAACACACCATACTCCAGCTCCTCATGAAGGGGAAGGTCGAGGGCCGCAGAAGATACCTCTCCAGCTGGCAAGACACGTGAAGAAGAAGAACCATACATACTCTTACACCTCGTATGGACAAGCAAGATACAACGCAACAATCAATTATAGAGAGGTAAGTTTTTTTTGTTGCAAACACTCCAAAAATATACACCAAAATAAGCAACAATTATCACTATTTCCAGTCAACTATTTAAATAATTAGTAGCAATTTTGCTCTTTATCTATCTTGGTTGAAAATTACACATCTCTAAATTGTTTTTTATTATCTCCCCAATATAGTAGAAAACCAAATGCAGATATTCGGCTCGCTAGAGAATATCTTTAAATCTAACCACAAAAGTGATCATTTCTTAAATTTATAGTTGTGTCCACAATACATTAACTGTACTATAAGAGTAGACTTAATACAATTAAAGGTCATTGACTGTAAGATAAACAACTTTCTTAATTAACTTTTGAAATGGAAGCGGACTTTCTTGAAAACTAATCCCGTCAATAGAGTTGTGTAATCGCTAAACGCCTGTGTTTTGATATTAATAAATTTAACATGAACTTACAGAGCGCAATACTGGCTACATACTGTAGTAATTTGTTATAATAATATTATCATTATCAAAAAGACGGTTCTCTGATGTCATTATCATGCTCATAAATATATTGATGCATTCTTTGATGATTAATAAAATTAACTAACCTTTATTTTGTAAGTCCGCTTGTTGTGCTTAACTTCCTGATAAATTTTGCATCTTTAGCAACATATCTGAATAGTGACAGGTGAATGTATTTAATATTTGCTTATATATCATATTTCACGAGTGGAAGAGACAGAATATTCAACAAACAGGCCATTCTTTCCACTTTATTTGAATATAAGACAGATTATTGTTAAATCAGAATAAAATTGAAGATACTAATTGTCTCATGTGAAATGTTATATGAATATTTGTCTCTTGCAGAACACTGGAATATATGTGTACAGAATAAATGGGAGACTTGTTTTATCCTAGGGACTTCACTGATGTGTTGCGTCATTTATATTTTTGTAAATTATAGTTAACTCCAAAAGGAAATCCGACCCCACAAGGAATAGAGTAAATCTTCCACTAAAACATCATGAACAGAACGACACTTTTGATTCACTGATCGACTGTCATCTAGCAGGATTGTCTCAGTTTTCCTATCGTAGAATAACCTGTGTATTCAACGTATAGCTAGTTTACTCGGTATCCTATGGATCTGAAATCCAGTTGTAGATAGATGGGAAAAAATCAATTAGCTATACCTACCATCTGAGATTTATTGCCATATAAGACTAATGAATTTTATTGAGAAAATAGTCTTTTTGAATCTAGATGACATTTAGTCATTGTCCTTAAATTTCAAACTCTTTATTTTTGTTTCAGTCAAGCTTTCTGAATGCATGAGATCATCAGTTCATATTCACACGGCCACAGAAGCCATCAATACAAAGAATCAACTTTGTAATGAAAAACCTACTTCCTTGAACTTTCAGTATGTGTGCTGTATAAAATTTTACACCATGTCAACATGATGTCACAGGCACTAATAAAAATAAATGTATGCAGTAATGGTTGTATTTAATTTAAAATATCTTCATTTTAATGAATTAAAGATAAAAAATAAAACACAGTTTACCTTTACTATGAAAGCAATTCATAATAAAAGTAATCAGTATTTTATTTTTTATGTTTAATTCATGTTTGTTCGATATTCGAGTTTTGAATAATTTTCTCTTAGCACAAATGGATATATAATATGGATATAGATATATACCTATTTGTTATGTGGAGCACCCAACGAAAAATTGGTTTCCCTCTCTTTTCGAGTGTCATGTAAAAAGCAAGTGTCCTAAATGTGTTGTGTTGGCATGGAGAGCATGTTTATTACATGCAGCTGGTCTACTGGATACCCCACTTGTAGGATATGGCGTATATACTATTACTATCACGCCATATCCCACAAGTGAGGTAGACAGCTGGATGCAATAATTATGCAAGCCGTCTTCTCCATGCCCACAAAAAATTGTGTTATTCAGGAAAATGACAAGCCTCATCACTGATATGAGATGTACAATGTCTTTATTTTTTCAAAGACTTCCTTTTAAAAGATACTTGAAAACTTATGGAAAATATCTAGAGACGGATTCTTTTCCAGGTGCTCCACGGGTGAAAGAATTTTTAGTTGGTCTTACAATTGACTGATTTTTTTTTCAAGGCTATATTTTTACATTATTTTTCTTATTTCATTTTTTATTTTTAAAATGCACACAGGATCAGACAGTCAATTTCTATAATTGACATGACAACAAAATGCAATATCAAAAGGTGGACCAGCGAAGATCCTATATTTACCTGAGAAGTATTAAAGAAATCAAAGTTAAATGAATCACTAACAAATAACTGTAAATTCAGTACCAAATAACTCACAATCCTTTAGCTAAAAGATCAATTGTGTCGCTGAGTTTCGAAATCCGCTATAACACATTCAAATGTATGTGTTATAGCGGATTTCGAAACTCAGCGACACAATTAAAAGTATGATTATGATAAATTATGATTAAAATATATGAAAAACAAATAAAACAAGATGAATAGATTCAAATGAATGAATCAAATAAGAACAAATTAATAAAATAAGACTAAAAATAATAAATCATGATACAATGTATTTAACACAATTAATATAATTATGATGAATAGATTTAGATCAACAAATTAAATATGATTAAACTCAAGTCAAAGTAACAAATCATGATGAAAATGTATTTAAAACAATATATTAAGATGGATGTATTTAAATGAATGAATAAAATAAGAATAAATGATTATAGTAAGATTAAAAATCAATCAACAGTAAAAATAAGAACACTATAAAAAGATTCAAGTGAACGAATAGTTACTAGTCAAAATGTACAACTTATGTTCGGCCGCTATTAGAGAACGGCTTTTAAATTTGGTCGCCATATTTGGAGAAAGATATAGCATTGGAGAGAGTTCAGTGAAGGTACACCAAACTGGGAGTGGGGCTTAAGGATTTGACATATGAGGAGCGACTGGAGGCCTTGGGACTGACAATGCCTAAAGAAAGGAGAATGAGACATTCAAGGTGTTGAATGATTATTATGACTGTCCTGAACTGCCCCAAATCTACAATGAGCACTCGTGTTGCACAGCCTTAAGCTGAACATAAGTGTGTTTGCCCATAATCCACATAAACACTTTTTAAGTTACAGAGTTGTGGATGCTTGGAACGGGCTGCGTATAGATTTGTTGTTGCCGGGAGTGTAAATTCTTTTAAAAATGCACTTGACAGAGTGCAGTAACGTCATGGACTCATTCAAAGATATCAGCTTTACTGCATGATTGATATCCATAATGATAGATAAATAATAATAATATAACACAAATAAGTGAACAAAATAAGATTTTTTTAACATAATAAAATAAAGTAATGTATTAAAATATATTTACAACAAATTAAATAATATGAATAGATTCAAATGAATGTATAAAATAAAATATCAAATCAAAATGATAAAATGTATTAAAAATAAATTATGGTGAAAGATTCAGATCAATGAATAAACTATAATAAAGTAAGATTTAAAATAAAGTAATAAATCATGATAAAAATGTATTTAAAAGAAATAAAATAAGATGAGAAGATTATAATCATAGAATAAATATATGTCCGCCGGTGTGGCGTGGAGGTAACGCTCTTGCCTTTGAGTCATGAGGTCCCGGGTTCGATTCCCGGCCAGGGCAAAGTGAAGAATGACCTTTTTCAAATTGTCCTGGGTCTGGGTGTTACATGTATACGTGTGTAGTGCATTGTATATGTGTGTATCGTCGTGTTAGTACCCATAATACAAGATTCATCTGAGTTTGGGACTAGCTCGATCTGTGTGAATTGTCTATGTATGTTATAAATAGCTTTTAAATTTTAGATAGGAAGCACTGTGAAAGTTCATTTTGATTTAGATTAATATCAAAATAATATAAAGAACATCGTTCGCTTTATTGATATTTAGCTTTTCGGAAATACTTCCACTTTTTTTTAAAAAAAGATACATCTGGGTTTTGTTATAAACCCAAATACTACCTTATACACCTTTCACAGTAAGCTACTAAAAGCTTGTGTCGTGAAAGGGGAGTTTGCTGACACAAGTTTTTAGTAGCTTACTGTGAAAGGTGTATAAGGTTGTATTTGTACAAAACCCAGATGTATCTTTCAGTAATAATTACTTTTAATTATAAAAATAAATAATAAATTATTGTTATAAAAATGGACATATTATGTAAGCTACTAATATTAATATATCAATCACTGAAATTAAACAGCAATTATTTTATAATCTTATTTGTTACAAAGTTATTTGTCAAAAGAAAATATTATAGTTTTGATTATCTAAAATAAATACATTTACCTATATGTGATCTGTAAATATTGAAGAAGGATTAAATAAATGTGCAACGCTGTTCATAAAGATTTATTTTCAAAATATCATCCTTTGAGGGGTGGCACAAAGGCTTGAACACCGTTTATTTCTATATGCATGCATGCAATTCTTCATAAATGCTTTTCTATTCATTCTACTTGAACTCATCTCTCTTCAAGTACTGCTACAATATTCATCTCCTTCCAAAAACCATGTCAGGTCCCCCCAACGTCGGCTATCACCCTGGAGTACGCTTCTCTGTCCTGTGCTACCTGGAACAGTTCTTACACACTCTGGATTCCGTTTCACTTTCTGATGTTTCTTAGCCAGGACATTTGGCGCCTTCCCACCATATTCATAAGAACTGAAAATTCATAAATATAAAGTTAAAACAAAGAATACTCTCACCTCATGCATAGATATTTTAGGAGTCAGGGGACTTCTATTTATTCGCACATATAAAAATATACTTTTTCTATTACTATGAATGAGCATGTAATAATCATTCAAGCTGTCCTCGCTGTACCAACAAAAATTAAGACATTCAGGATGGGTGGCAAACTTCATCACTAAATTTAGGATGTGATATGTATATTTTTACAAACAATTGCCTTTAACAGGGCTATCCTCTACCGATCTACATTGGCTGAGGGTCCCAGAGAGAGTGGAGTTTAAATTGTGTCTCACTGTCCACAAGGCCTTATGCGGCACGGCACCCACATGTCTAACCGAACTCTGTTCCGTCGACGAAACTCCGAGACGACCGCTGCGCTCGGCCTCTTCTGCTGTCAACAAACTCGTGAAACCCAATATGGCGAACACCTCCAAATTTGCAGAAAGGAGCTTCAGAGCCGCCGCGCCATCCGTCTGGAACAGACTGCCCACAGATCTGAGGGTGAATCAGTCCACAACCACGTTTAGAACCAAGTTGAAAACACTACTGTTCGGGAGAAGTCACAGCGCCCTTGAGATGGTCACGGATCATTAAACGGCGCCACATATAAATAGTCCGAATATTATTATTATTATTATCCAGGGGTTTATTTTATGATATCCTAGATAAAAAGAACTCTATCCTTTTAATATAATCGGATGTAATGTTTTCTAAGTAAATGAAGTATTATTTTGTAAATGAAATATTGTAGTTCAAACAAGGTTATTCTACAACACACAACAACCTGTAATTACGAAAGACATTCATTTTATGCTAACAAATATTAAATACACATAATAAGTGTTGTAATGAAATACTGTGAAATAATATTAATGTGTTCTCTTACCAAATGAATTAATCCGAAGCCTGATATTTTGACATTTGAGTTGATTATCAAGTAACATCTTTGGCTTGAGATCTCTTTGGACAGTATAAAATCTATCCTGGAAGTGCTGAAAGTGAAATTTAACAAAAGATTTGCAACGATTATAATAACATGAATTTCTTATGTGAATACATCTAAGCTTCGATTATTTTGAGAATAAGAATCCGGTGGAATCTTGCTGTTTTTTAAACACAAAATTAATTATTAGCATTTTCGTATGCGTTTGACATGTCACAAGTACTGAAATTTGTACAGCAAACTGATTTGTAGGTTAGGTTAGAGTAAATCAGGTGTTATTTTATGTAAAAGCACATTTATTGACAATCATTTCATTGTCATTTCTTAGGTGAAAACTATACGATTACGTGAATATAAGTAGAATTAATATGCTCAACACACTTACGCGCCAAATGCCAATTCTGACAATCAAATGGCATTGTTGACAAGTTAATAACCATAGAGAATAACTTTCTTCTTTTTCTTCTTTTTTTATTTCTTTTTTGGCTTTTCAACAAGCTTTTCAACAAAATATTATATTATACAAAAAGTATTAATTTGTAGAAAAGTTCATAATAAAACATCTTCCGGGATAAATTTGAATCACAAGAGACTTCGTTGACTTGTTTGATGATTTCAATGCAGATAGCAGTAATTCCGAAAAAAAGATATTGTTAATATTCTAAATACTTACAAAATTTATTATTTTGTATTTTTCATACCCATCCTACATAAAATTTTAGTACAGTACAATATTTAATATCGTGTTATTATTCTGTGTGACCATATTTTATTTTTTAAAACCACTGCTTGTGGAGGTTAAAAATTACTAAATTCTTCAAAATGGCGTAGGAATTTGAAACGATCGGTTTTCTTAAAGAATATTTTCTAACAGGACCTTTTCCTACAACATAATGGGTATTTGCACCGACTATTGTTTTAATACCGGATACTTTCATATCGAATGAAAAAAGTTACATGCTCAATATAATATTATTTCTACCCCCTCCCCCCCCTGCCGTAATTTCAAATGCTATAGAAATTTGAAATATTTCAAAATCTCCTCGGTTTTCTTAAAGAATAGACCATTAAAGGATGACGTCACAGAAAATCATTGAGGGTCATCAGGCATCCCAACACAACAGACGAAATACAACACTTCACAGTGTTTACCAACTTGACCATAATTTATTATTATCGTTCAAAAACTAACGTAATATTAAATAACATGCTATCAGTATAAGGTAATAAGGTACCTACATATATCTATAAAAGAAAAAAGCGTAGGTACCACGTGAAAGAAAATGCTTAAGGACGTATATCTTTCTAACTGCGTAGTTCTAAGTATGTGTGAAAAAGAGATAAAGTACCCTAGCACACGCTATCTCAGATAGTAAATTATTTCCAAGAAGAGTGTTGTCATGTCGGTATTATCCTTCCGACTGTCAGTATAGACCATTAAAGGTCACGTGGTCTTGTCTATGGATTTGCTTTTGCTTGGGGGGCAAACAGTCAGATTGCGCAAATCATCCTTGTAGGATGTTGTGCCATAAGAGAAAAAAAGAAAGTCAGACGACAAAATAATAACAAAATCGACACTGACAGTTTTTTTGATTATTAGGTATTCTTTAGGCGTTCCACCTAATATTACACCGTAATCGTCTGTTGTGTTGGGATGCCTGATGCCCCTCAATGATTTTTTCTGTGACGTCATCCTTTAATGGTCTATACTCAATATTAGGTGGAACGCCTAAAGAATACCTAAAGGGTCGTTCACATTTGTTCACTTTCAGTGATCACTCCGGATGATCCTCCAAGATGAATAGGTGTGAACGGGCGTTTCATCAATAATGATCACTAGCGATGACGGAGGAAAGGGATTACCACTCGTCATAATTTTAAAGGTTCTTTCACTGAAACGACCATAAACAAGTTTTATCTTATTATTTGTTTTATTCTCTATGAATTTGTATTGAATGTCAGAATCATGTACAAAATTATTATGCAGTCGAGAGCTATATTATTTAGTTTATTTTATCTGTTACTTTTTTGAATTTGTTTAATTATTTTTGTACGAAAATATGTTAAACTACATACAACATGTCTGAGAGTGTTGACATGGCAGTGAAAGCATAGGATGAACAAGTATGAACAGACGTGTTCACTTTCGATGAACAGGTTTGACCCTGACACTCTGGATGAGCATCCAAAGTGAAGCAATGTGAATGCAACTTTAGGTTTGGTCTGGTGCTATTTTATATAAGTATTTTTTTGATTCTTTGGATAGCTTCAGCTATTTTCATGGTTTCATTAAAAAAACTGTAGCCACAATTTTATTATCTATCAAATAGGTGAATTTCATTTTTGTTATATTTTGATATTTTTCTTTAATGTGTATTGTATTAATCATACCGGTAGCCCTGAAAACTATTTTCGCCATTCGTGTGTCAATATCCCCTTCAATAAAGTATATTTGTAATGAATCAAATGCGTACTAAAAATGTAAAAAAGTAATTTAATTCTCGTGAGAAAGACTGAATTTCAACGGATTATTATTTTCCAAGTGATATAATAATATACACTTATCTTAAATTAATTTGAAATTTCATCAATTGTAGGTATGTGAGATGGGTTTCATTACCTGAAATCTTTTGCTGAGGTATATAAATATAAAAACAAAAATAAAATCAGGACTTAACCATAAAAATCGTTTTATATAAATTAAGTTACGATCGATGGCTTGATTTTTTAAAAGGTAGATTTTTTTCATGCAAGCAACACTCTATCACAGTTTGGATCCGAAATGCATCTATGGTTATGTTACACAGAACCTTCGCCGAACGTTCCGTATCAATCCGCATGAGAATTTGTATGTACCTTCTGAAGGATTCGGCCTTGATTGCCAATCATTCGTTTTGCTGGTCAATCATATGATTGACAATCATTCGGCGTTCGCATCCTGCCATCTGTACACGGCTATTCAAAGTGATTCTGTGTCAATTAGTCACGATACTCCTAACAATGTGAAAACAAAATAGAGGTGATATGAAAATAATTAGTCAGATGATCAAAAATAGCGGTCAACGTTTTCAATCGATAGCTTTCAGATTTAAACAAAACTGCCAACTTAATTTATGGTTTACTTTTTGGTATAAAATGTTCGTATTATCAAATAACATTTTCAACCTGATACAAGTTTGCCCAACCAATTAATGAAGTCATCACCCTACACGCTACAAGGTTTAAGAATTTAGATTCTCAATTACTACAAGTACATACAATTACTGCTTTTATAGGCTCTTACGCTTGTCATCTGTCTGTGGAACGACACAATATAATGCAGTGAACATTGTCGTTTATCCACATTACTATTATCGTAGTCAAATACCATTAAGTACGTTTATAGCTTAATTGTATTACATTATTCGTATTTATACTGTATGTAGGCTCGTAATTAAGGCAACACGTTCCTTTGAAAAGAGCCTATATAGATATTTTTTAGAACTCCATTTTCATAGCTAGTCCCTTCGTCATAATTTTTACAGTTGTCATTTATTACGATACTGTTATGAGAGCATTCACTTTGAACGCTAGGCTTTTCTAAAAGAAAAAGAGAAACTGCCCTCTATAAGATTTGTTTTTCATCAGAAATTTTCAGAATACATCGAGATGACGATATGTATTTTAAGTTTGCTTTAACGTTTTGCCTATTTTAATATCATTTATATTTTCAAACCTAAATAAGGATACATTTTACACAGTGTTTCAGATAAAAATAATGAATAAAATTCTGTATAGACACGTCAGTTTCCGCGGATTCATTCTTTCACTAGCCCACATTTTACTAATAGCCTAATCAACATCACATAGAGACATAGCAAAGAGACATATTTATTTATCATCTCTTCTTAACCCTTCTGCAAACATACGACAGAGACAATAATAATTACATACATAGTTGCTTCTTCTATTACGTAGGAGGTAAGTGCCTACAATTATTAGTGGCGGGAGTAAACTTTTTATTAAGGTCATAGTTTTTGTAGTGAAAAAATATTTATTTTACTTCTATAAGATTGATAGACTTATCTTTTTCTTTGCTTTGTTATAGGAATTTAAGAGAATATCTGACTTTTCAAATTTCTTTTTCCCTTCCATAATATCTCATCATCTTTATCTCATTATTTTTATAAATTTCTATTTAATTTATAATTTAAACATAAAAAGTTTTTTTTTTTAAATATGAAGGTACTTTTTATATATAGAATTTTTTAAACAAGATCCCATCTTACATCCCATATGTCCCATAGATCTCTTAGATCCCATATTTTGGTATGTAGCATTATGAAAAGCATGTCATTGTAGATATCCAATATTTTTTTCATGTATGGCGAGCACGCCACTGCTTACAACCAGAGTGTGTTTTTTTAAAGTCTACAATAAACAGCCTAAAAAAGTACTTCTAGTATTTCTGTTGTATACTTACAATACATGTGTGTAATGATATATTATTACTTTGTTATATGTAGGTAGGTATATAATTCAGGATGTGCTGTGCTATTGTCTAAGTAACACTTGAACAAACCTAGCAAAGCATTATTGCCACGCATCCTGTTTATGTGTCACACTATAAAGACACAGATTTTTATAAATAGAAGTTTTACTTTTTTTCTTTAATTTACCCAGCACTAGTAGGTACATGTTGCATATATATTTGAATAAAATGACTTGTTCTTTATTTGCCTTAATCTTAATATCACTTACGAAGAAGAAAAACCGACTTATATTTCATCACTTTTTTCACCTATCTCACACGTGACGTGAGGAAGTCAGAGCGAAGTTCTTATTACTAGCCATTAAATTGTCACATTCACTGCTGGATAAAAGTTTATCCAAAAGTTTCCACTTTTTTTCTATTTCTAGGAACATGACAAAAGCTTCGTTTAGTGGACTCATCGGGTGTAATGAACATGTAGAATTGAAGAAAGATGAATTTACCATACATTAATCCATGAATTTACCATCCATACCATAAACAAAAACATTAGGAATGAATGGCAAATCTTATCTCTGAATACAAGACATTAAATGTCTCTTTTACAAGACAAGTGAAGCAAAAAAGAAAAAAACATGTCATGGAGCTAGTTTACTGACTACCGCACTTATAGGATATGCCGTACCTACTGTAAAGAAACCGTAAGATGAAGTTTTAAGATATCATTTTTTTTTATTTTAGGTTTCAAAAAAAATACTTGTGAATACGTAATACCGCACTTATAGGATATGTAAAGCCGTACTGTAAAGCAACTTTAAAATCAAATTTTTAAGCATTAATTTTTTTATTTATTTATTTATTCATTCGTTACTGTACATTGATTCAAAACAATTACATAAAAGGTATACATTCAAATTAAATACAATCAATATACAGAGGGCGAGTTTATCGCAAAGGCACGATCTCTTCCAACCAACCCAAATATTAAGGTTTTTTTTAACCTTTTATTCAATAAAATAAAATAAAGATAATTGAAAAAAAAAACACAATATGTAGTTAACTTCCAAATGACTTTATTAACTTCGCGTACTAGTATTCGGAGACTCTCGTCTCCATCATCAGGCGATTAGTAAACTTTTTACTAATCGCCTGATGATGGAGACGAGAGTCTCCGAATACTAGTACGCGAAGTTAATAAAGTCATTTGGAAGTTAACTACATATTGTGTTTTTTTTTTTCAATTATCTTGAAATGGACTTCCAACAAGTACCTTCGGTCAACAACATTAATGTAATAAAATAAATATACGTGTATGTATATCATTTTCTAAATAAATATATATATTTCTTTCAGTAAATTAGCATTCATTGACTTTACATATCACTTGTTCAATCATTTGATTAACATTTTATGACTACACTTATACCTACGTACATGTTTTTTATTTCAAAATTATGTAAAGTAATTCAGCCTACATTCATTACATAATAGAAGAAACACACTGCTACTTAAAATGCAATACTTTGTTCAATATTTGATCAGTTTGTTAAGTAAAAATTGCTTTGATCATACACGTTGCATACAATTAATAGGTATTAAATACTTTGTTATGGGTACTATTTCACAAATCCGTAATATTTGACATAGAAATCCAATTTGAAATCGTTTTATAATTTGCATTTTGCTGTATTGCTTTCCAATATTACATTCAAATATTTTTTTTTTTTTTTAAAACGCAAATTAATATAGCTACCTCTACCCACGACCTAAACGATTGTATGGAACATGAGTATTATATTTATTCGGTCTTCCGAAAAAGGTTTATGTATTATATGTGACATTTCACAAATACATGGCACTCCAAAATTTATAGAAAGAATGTGAAACATATTTTTGCTGGTTGTACTTACTCTACAAAACTTCTAGTGTTACTCATATTGTCTAAAATTGTAATGAGTATATCTCATTCACCTTGATCTGAACATCAAAAGGAAGCTGGGTGACATTGAGTATCCACGCAATTAATTAAGCTTGTAAAAAATAACGTTCTTGTAATTAATATTATTACACTATTCTTGTTATTATAATTGTACTATTATTTTTATATGCGGAGGAAGTAATCAATGACTTTGATACAAAATACCTGTGTATTGTTGTATGTATGTAGGTATGTATTACAAAACACATCATAGATAGATTGAAAAGATACCAGATGATGTATAGTTAAATGAAAATAAAACAATGAAGCTATAATGAATTATTTTGACTAGATAACATTGCACAATATTTTCTGTGAAGATATACCTTCTCGTACCCATATAGATTTGTGATGTATTCAAATAGCAATAGCTTTTATTGTGTAGGTAGCATAGGTCAGCAGCGAGATTCGGACAGACTACAAAAAGCCTCAAGCATCACCCCCGGGAAAGAATATCCCGGGGAGTCCCCAGTAAAAAAATATGCCTCTCATTTTTACTGTTAATTTTCAAGTGTCCTGTATGGTTTTTTGTAAATCATCACGTTTTGAGATATTTATTACATTCAGTTCAGCATACATACCACCGACCACCCGGATAGCGCAGAAGTCTGAGGACTTCCATTTATCCGAAATTCTACACATTACAAATCTTGTCCACAACGGAGGCGCCATAGTGGGCAGCCTGAAGGGCTGACCGGCCAAACCACCAAACCGCCAAAACCTACGTGTGAATTTTTTTGACTAAACTCCTTCGATGTACCTCTATACGAGAGAAGCAAACAAAATATATGAAACAAAATAAAAGTACCTATACAAAAACATTCTTAGCCAATTTTACAAACCATACAATAACAATTAAACAGAAAAATAAAATAAGAAAAACAAATTTATATACATATTTGAGCACAAGGCTGAATTGAGGTGTCCAGAAACTTTTCCAGGTATTTAGGTCGGTGAGCACGCGAGTCGCTGCAGAGACGCTTCCCTTCCTAGGGGACATCCCACCCAGACCTAAGTCTCTCCACCAAGGGAGACAGGACAGCACAAAAACAAATAAACGAGTTCGCTCGCGACAACCAGTTCAGAAATATAGTATGCCACTCATACTGAATGTCTTAACATTTATTGGCACAAAGAGGACGACTTGCATGCTTATTACAAACAGTTGGTCCGCTGGCTAACTGGCTTGCAATAAAATGCATTCAATAAATGAGCAATTTTCCATATTTGCTTGTGAATAATTCGTTAATCAAATCTTAAACGACCTTATTTTTTTCTTATTATTAAAGTGACCATCGTTTCAATAAAAATGAACCTAGGATAAAAAAAAAACAAAGATAAAATCCCAACTTAGAATTTTCATTTTATCAAACAAAAATGCACTAATTATGCTTATATCCCTTTTAATCTAATTTTAATATCCCATTTAATTAAACGAGTGTTTCGCGTAATAGTTCGGCGCGGCTCCCGTCAATAGAGAGATCAACACATCAGTTTTAAAAATGAAAAAGGATCACAGTAGAAAGACGCTTTTCAAGGAAAGGCAGAACCTACTAAATAAGGATTGTCCTCGCTAAAGGATGACGATTGTTCACCTTATCTATTATAATAATCTTTGTTCTTGTACTTAGTAAATATTTTTTATATATCATTCACTACATATTGCAATACTACTATTAATCATTCGCCCACATGCGGTTATCTAATATTCATACAAAATAATGAGAATTTTAATTCAATTTTACAGATTTATCGTATCTAGACGGTTCCTACTAAACAAGTGGATTGCATTAGAAATAATCAAACTTAGACATGCAAAGAATCGTTATACACATTCGTTATAATGTAAATAGTCAGGTTTTTAAATTAATTTGTAAGTCGGCAACCTGTTGGTACAGTATCGAACATTCAATGGAGAAATCTCGAGTTTGATTCCTACAACTGATTTTTTTTTAAAACACATGCATATAAAAGATAAGTGAACTGTAAGATTAGAAAATAAAATATAAAACTTCAAAGGAGACACACCGACCATCCCGATAGCGTAGAAGTCTGGGGACTTCCATTTATCTAAATTCTACACTTGACAAATCTTGTCCACACAAGAGGCGCCATAGTGAAAAAAAATATATGAAACTATGAATTGGTGAACGTACTATGGCGGTGTTCAGGGCGAGATTAAAAACCCTACTGTTCAGGAGGTGTTATGATTCTTTAATGGGCCCTTGCGGTGGTTTTTACACAAAAAGACACTTCTTAAAAAAGTTGTCTTGTTATTATTATCATAATGGGTAAAGTTTTTTTGACCAGTTTAAGCCGATTCGTCAGTATCGGGACACCTTTACTGTTTTACATTAAAAGGAGTTTGCACAATCTGCTGACTGCGCAGATCAGTTGTTTCTTAATAAAAAAAAATACTTAAATATGTTTCTTGATTAGGAATAATATAATATTATCTCGTTTATAAAAGTACGACTGTTATTGTAATTCGGATAAATTTATGATAAACTGCCTATAATTAGTCGGAGATGAGGCGGTTCAACTTTACACCTTTCAAAAACCCACTAAAAATCATTGAAATCTTAATAATACTATTTAAGTACAACAATGCCATATTGAAGTAAGTACACACTATTAGTTATTTACTAAGTGCATGTGGGTTGTACTGTAAATACATAGGAAGATGATATAAACATATAATTTTATTTCCAATGCCATTATTTTATTTTATTTGGATACATAAATATCTACAACAATTATTCTCAGTTAAATTCAAATGCGCACATACAATATAAAAAAAAACTTCACTTAATTTAACGTTTGTGCGTTGCAGTGTGAAAATTAATTTTTTAAAATATAAGATTAAAAACACTGTTAATTTTCACATATTATGTCCTGACGATGCCGCAAGGCAAAAAAGCTCTTCAATTAGTATTATTCGTATTTAGTCATTGTTAATTGATTAAACACATAATTATATTATGTGAAATCCAACAGTGTTTTCAATCTTAACTTACTTCGGATTATGCTTTAATTTCATTCTTACAATTTTGTGTTTCCCATGAGGATGCACTCGACAGAACCAAGTGGCGAAATAAAACGAGAAAGGCAGACCCCACCACCATGTGGTGCCACAGGAGAAGAAAAAGAATACTGTATTGTCTTCTTATTACAAAGTTGTAATCATTTAGCTGAATGACAATATTATGAAGCGTTTTTTTTTCAATCAAATCGATCGTATATCTAGACGGGATGTAATCAGAATTAATTGACAATAAATTACGAGATAAATTGTAGGATAACATTCTTTTACACCTCACCTATGGATCGTAAGATCAAGGTAAATGATCTGTGTTCATATTCATACTGAGTTATTAAAAACTTGTCTTTGATGGTAATTAGTAGTTTATACGTCTTCATCAATCCTCAACAATGTTCTAAAAAGAAAAAAGAATAGTATAATAAAGCGTATATTTCTTTCGTGCAGCATCCGGCGAAAGACTTTGTCACCAATTCTTTTCTATTGATTTTTTTCATCTACCAACGTCATAATAAAGCAATAGATACAAAATATTCAAAGTATTACATAGAAAATAAAGAGAAATAAATCATTAATAATACATATACAGTAGTGGGTTACAATCTGATGGATAAGTCTGTAACGAGTTTGAATTTTCTTCTCCAATTCCTCTTCCAAATCACTATTAAAACCCAAAAGATAAAAATTCACAACGCACACACCCAATACTCCAAATAGACTAGGAACTTTAGGAATGAGATAAGGGACGGATACTGAGTTAAAATATGATTATTATAAATGTTTATTTACAAGAAAATTGTAAATCTTTCTACAAAGACCAATTTTACTTATAATTAATCAATAATAAAATTAGATAATTTCCAATGGAACCAACGGTGAAAAATAGCTTAGTTTTCTCTCTCTTCTGTTAGTTTTCGAGTGACCTTTAGAATACAAATAATAGAAAAAAAACCGTATCTAACATCTTGAATTCACCGATAAAATATGATATCTACCTTGAATGTATTGACTTTCATTTGCACGATGAAAACGGCACGCATGTTTATTATATACAGTAGTTAATTTACTGGTCATCCCATTTACAGAAAATGCCATGATGTAAGAATGAATTTGATTATAACCGAAGAATAATACGTATCTAGAATCATTAAAATGCTCTATGTTGTCATAGATACTTCTAACTTTGCACATTGTTGAAGAAATGTGATGGTACTATATTATGTTATCTATGCTTAACATATTGAGTCAAATACCAGTACATAGAAAAATCCGGTCTGGTGCCGGTGGCTCCTCTTTCTTTATTGATTATAAAGAATAAGAATCTTGTTTTTATTTAATCAACCTCATAATATACCTTTACACTGAGTTCAACTTTTCACAATAATAATATTACGATGTTACATATTTACATAACGTGTCCATCTAATGAATATAAATTATCCATTTGTTTATTGATTTAACTGGATGAATGTATGTATGTAATAAAATAATAATGAATTTATATGAATTTATCATAATATAATATATTATTATTATTTTATAGCCGTTTAAAATTATGGATCAGCATACAAAGTATAGTATAGTACTTAAACTTGATAACGTAACACAAGAAGCTATCTCTGAAAACTAGTTTTATCGTCGCAAAAAATGGGTGATGGATTTAAATTATGAAGACATCATTGATAATATAATATTTTATGATGTACATATATGGGTACCTCATTAGGTATAGGTACTATTTGATAGTGTCTCAGGGGCATGAATGATTCTAATTTAATAATTGTTTAGAATATTTAACAAAAAAAGATTTTTTTTTATTAAATTCGGGCACAACGCAAAGATGACAAAACCTATACGAATTGACTCTAAGCTGACTAAGTTAGTCACCACTTTCGGTGTCCATGGACAACGTTCACCAAATGCTACAAATATGTCCAATTGGAGGATTGACTTGACTAAATCAATACATTATTTTTAGCGTCCACAATATTTAGTCGTGTTTATGTCTCTTTTAAATATCTATCTCATGACAGCATCTAACACGTCGGATAGTCAGCAAACTAACTGGGATGTATTGGACATATCTACAGGTGGTCCTCATCGTGCCATAAAAATAATAAGATAATCAGGATGGGTGGCATGATCGTTTAAATAAATGAATAAATAATAAAAGTAAAGTATGTTTGACATTAGACAGACTTGTAATAAATAGTTTGTTGTGATAGGTGTTATTTTTACATACTGCATTAGGTATATAAGCTATATTACAGTAGGTGCATGAAGAATAATAACGGTTCCATACATATTATCATTATAACAATGGTTTCGCACGGCTCAAAGATTTTAATTGATATAACACAACACGTCTGCGATATTAACCCATTGAAATAATAGGTATATTACGACGTAAAGGGGCGTGCTTAGATTTTATTTTTAAACTTTAAACCTGATTTAATTATTATAGTCTCTTGTATGTAGTTTGTCTTCATTATCAAATAAATAAATCTTCTTGAATATGTTCAGTTTTTGACGGAAAATATTTTAAATTGAAATTTACTACAATTTTGCAAAATTCTTGATATTTGACTTCATATACTCGTAAAACGGTATCAAAAAATATGAGAATTGAGCAATAAATCATTCCTATTTTCAAAAAAATTTGTTATTAATTAAAAAAAACTTAAGCTATTCGTTGTTTTGTTTTTAGTGAATTTCTGCAACGCAACGATAAATAACTTACCGATAGTCTTTTCTAAAAAGTTTAGAGAAAAGTAAAATGCATCTTTTACTTAGGTAGGTACCTAAGTCAATTTTGAATTTCTTATACAAAAAAAAGACAATATTCTCATGAGATGAAAGACGTCTCTCTCACTAAAGAGCGAATGAAGAAGTAGAAAAAAGAGAGTAAAAAGTAAAAAAAAATGTTTTTTATTTTCGAAAAAAAGACATTTCATATAATATGTATATAGGTATTGTATCTTTTTAAGCTCCATTCTTTCTGAATCGCGAGGCAAGATCTTTATCTTTTTATTATATATGCAGGCACTGCGCAATAGGTTACATGCTCAAAATAATTTATCACTTATTATTTTCAAGTTTATAAGTGGCTCAGTAGGAAGAATAGTGAGGTGCCTATAAATTGAGTATAAAATGTATGCAATAAGTAGGTACTTGAATTGAAATAACTGTCTCAGCGCTATCCGTTGTAGAATTTCGTAAATTGCAACTGGCCGGTACTGGGTGCCGGCCGGTACTGTAGGACTTCCCCCTAAGTTAGTTAGTGTTTCTATTAATAGTATACTAATAATTCAAGAGTTTTTGTGTTTGCACTGTGGAAATCCATTTTTAATATTATTAAATAAAATTTAAAAAAAGTTATTGAGCACTATTTAATCTCCACTTTGTTAGACTAGATACCAACATTTTTTTTACATTTTAGTTTCCCTGAAGATGCTTACAAGTATAGGCGAAAACGTTCGGTATCTAACCTAACAAAGTGGAGATTAAACAGTGCTCAATAATAATTATATTTTTATATTTTATTTAATAAAAGTATACTTATAATAAATATAGGTCGAGTTTGAAACTATCCTAATAAAAAAAAAACAATCATAACAGAAATGGTTTATAGCCTGATGATAGAGTTTTAGACTTTCAATCGAAAATTTTCATCTCGCTGTTTATATTACTTTTACTTACCTACTTTACTTTAAAATATAATATAAGTAAAAAAAAATATTGTTGTAGACTTGTGGTCAAATTTTCGGTTTTGTTCTATAATATTCCAACTGCTTATAACTAACATGAAATCCATTCCGTGCCAATATATCAAAATTAAAACATTCGGGATGGGTGGCATACCTCATCGTTGAACAGAAAATGTTAAACGTAGTTATGTTTCACAATGCACATAGTCTTTTACAGGGCTCTTTAAATCCTGCAAAATATAGTGGAAGGCCTATTTTTTTCGGGAAATTCTACGTGATTTTCATACTAACTAAGTTTAAATAAATGTAACTATGCAATTGAAACACGTTTAAATTAATTATCTCACGTACATAGACAACAATAAGTTCTCTTTTAACAACATCCTCTCAATAAACTTCTCTTTAATTTATCCCATGAATAAAAGCACATTGATATCAATATATATATAGAGGAAGTCTTTGTTACGTATAAAAGGTAGCAGAATGTTAATAAGTCCAGAACTGTTAGTTACAACTGTAGTTATAACTTATAAAAGTAGCATTCTGAAGAGGCAAAAGTTTTTGCTTCGTACAAATAAGTAGAATTCAAATTAATTCCGTAGATTTAATGCTTTCTAATGCACTGTTCAACTGGATATTGAACAAGGGAAATAATTATCAGCTATCAGCTACGTACACACAAAAAAAATAGTATATTCAGACTAACAAGACATATTTACAGTTAGGTAACTCTGGCTAAATCTTCTTCTTCTTCACTACTTCACGCCATCTGCGCTTTGGCCTTCCTCTTGGTCTTTTGCCGGTAACCTCGATACATTGAGCATTATTGCCTATATACTCAGGTGTTCTCCTGGCCACATAGCCATACCATCGCAATCTGCTATCTTTGTATTTTGTCCGATTATATTAATTTTCATTTAATTATTCATCCATTTATAAACAGCATTGCACACATTTTATCGGCATAAAATATATAAACATATAGCACGAAACATTGTGCATATAATAAAATAAGAAAACAAAACAAAATACACACAACACCATCAAACAGACAAATAAGCGAGGAGACAAGGACTATGCAATCAGCACTCATAGGAACCCCGAAAAAAAACATTTTTCACAAAACAGTTTATCTCAGTGCAAGTCAAGAATATTTGACATTTACAAAGGACAATTTTAGAAAGACATTAAGCCGGAACAATAACGCTAATCTATGTTTTTGAGTAGGTATAGCGTAATTTAGTCAGATCTTAAAGTTGGAACAGCAGTTATTCATTGTTTGTGAATAGGTAAGACTTATAAACTGTTCTATCTTACAGTCTATCATTAAATTAATCAATATCACAATCCCAGTGAAAGATTTGTATTGAGGCTAATACTACAAGTACCTAAGACTAATAATATACAAATCTCATACAATCTATAATCACTGTGAAATCACAACTCAATTCTTATTATAAACAGTAGCAAAAGTTCTCGATAACTGTAAATGATTACTTTGTTGAATTATTTTGCGTTTGGTCATCATTTTTTTGACTTCCTCAGTTATATTTAGAAAAATCCGAGTTTTTTTTTTAATGTGTTTATTCCAAATTATTTTGGAATTAACTTTTCGTTATATTTACGCTTTTGACCCACATTTTTTTTTAATATATATTATTATCTTCGAATAAATATTTGTTATTTTGTAATGTATGAGTATGTACCTAATAACATTTGATTTTGATTATCCGCTAATGAAACGTTATTGATACAATGTATTGGAAAATTAATGCTCTATCCAAAAGTTTAGCGTATTCCAGAATAATAAAGTATCTAACTGTTTTTTTTAATATATTTTTTTGAAAACATGAAAACCTGGAAAGAGTAATTAT
The DNA here is from genome assembly GCA_947579605.1 of Athripsodes cinereus. NCBI lineage: Eukaryota > Metazoa > Arthropoda > Insecta > Trichoptera > Leptoceridae > Athripsodes > Athripsodes cinereus. Next base: position 7,571,596 of record OX388313.1, on the reverse strand, counting down.
AACTGGGGCTGTAGAAGGGAGGCGGAGAAGGGGCAGAATGCCAAGAAGATGGAGCTACCAAATTAAGGAGGCCACACAGATTTCATCACAAGGGGCCTTGCACATGGCGGAAATCGCTCAAGGTGGAGACAGATGATCTACAGAACGAAGCATGATGGTCACGATCCTCAGGATTGAGGGACCGACAAAGAAGACGATATTATTTTTGAGTAATGGCAGATAGTGTACAATTAATTCTAATTAAAATTGATAATCTTCTACCAAGCAATTCAAGACCAGTATTGAATGGTTTAGACAGTTGGTTCATATCACTCGAGATTAATGACAAGTCTGATGACAAAGGAAAGCAAATTCTCTTTATTAATGAAATGAAAACAATTTATTACAATAATAAATTACATGAAAACAATTGATTTACTAAAATTGTAGAAAGTAAGTAGTAAATGGAAAAAAATAAATGAATGTGCTCAGAAAAATATTATCATGAAACTTATGTATACTTCAAGAATTATTGTTAAGGAGGAAACTAACAAAATGAATGGTTGAAACTAATAAAATACCACAATCGCAAACTTTCGTTTTATATTTTGAACAAAATATGCAAAGAATGCACTCAATCATCGGCAGTAGGAATATTCTTTTATTTCCTTAGGTTAATTAGCCTTAAGCTACAAAAGTTTATAAAAGCTTAATGCAGGAAGTATTCGACGATAAAAACGGTCATTACATAATATTATCGAAGTAATAGCAAGTTCAGAGGAAATCAGTCATTTTTTTTATTAAGTACAACAATGTACAACATTGAAGGCTAGAATTCGTTAATTTTAAAAGATGTTTCTGAATTGGAATTCATATATATAACTAATTATTAACGTAGGTTACGTATAATAATAGATAATAAATACAGAAAATGTAGGTATATTCGCATGGTTAAACGTTTGGATTTGGGATAACAAATTATAATTTTATTTGACTTTAACTCATGTATGTTATAGATTCATATATCTATGTAGGTATATCATACAAATTTCATGATCTCTATAACATAAGCCAGTGGATCTATGATTTTATAAATATATAATCATAATATAGACTGCTTTCTTTTTATCAAAAAATTGTCTCATTTCACATCACAATTATTATGAATACAGCTAATAGACATATTAATGAAGTGATATGAGATATCAAAGATTAATCATCGCTTAATATGAAGTTGTGTATATTTTATGTGAAGTTTTACAAATATCTGGCTTGTCTATAATACTAGACGGTAAATTTTAGACAAAAACTTTTCAGTAATCAACGTTTACATAAAACATTACTATAATTATCATGAAGTATAAGAGTACCAAGCTACGAATACATAAAGAACTATTTGTACAGATACCCATCATCTCAAATTTCTACTCATGTAATAATTATTGGCAAACAATAATATATTGAAAACTACATTAAACGTGGTCTATCTATCGTATGATAATAAAATTATGTTCCTAGGTGCGGATATCATAAAATTGTATAATATGATACCTCGTATTAGCTATGAAACTATTAGCATTCAATACTGGAAAAGTGACGAATATTTTACCGTTATACAAACACTTGTAAATAATACATTATTTGTTTTCGCAATACCTGGACAGAGATGTCAAAAACGCCATTGAAGTGTTTTTGTGTTCAAATAATTTTACATATTTCAATTATTTATATTGAGTATGTACACAAATGTCACTGTTAAGATCTGCGAAACAACAAAATTACTAACAATTTAATGTCTCGTGGAGTTTCTGGGAAAAAATAGATTTTGTATATTGTGTTTGAGTGTCCTGTAAAAGGCATGTACCTATACATAAAACAAACCACGTTCTAACAGCAATTTTATTCAACATTCTCAATTCAGCGATGCGGTCTACAGGAATTTCTTCTTGCCGTTTCTTCATCTGCATCTTCTTTAGTTGTCTTGCAAGGAATTGAACGGGATACTGTTTGCCATTTATGTATACACATTGTAAATACTTATCTAAAAAATTAACTAAGCGCCTCTGTTGTTTCACATATTTGTAAAAAAAAGTTGTTAATTAACAATCTTTGAATTCACAATTTGAATATTTGTGTATAGGTGTCTCCCTATATGGAAAACTTGAAAATGTTTTATTTGTTTTTGATTATGATATTTTTCTATGATTATTAAAAGAATATAACATTAATTACAAGGATTCAAAGAAAACTATTAGCACATGTTTGCAATGCCCATAAAAGGCACCTTCAAAATTAATGAAGACTTCATACAAGAATTGTTAACAAATACTGTTAACGTTATTGTATTTTAAATATTTTGAATCTCTTTTATTTAGTTTTAAATTTACGCATTTTTATGAAGACTTACGCGAAAAAACTTTCATCACTAGATAATAGCGGTGTATTAGTGAGAAAATTAATGAAATTGAGATTGCCAGACAATCAGAAGACATGCAATAATACATTAAGCAGTATTTGAACTATATTTCTTTGGAAATTCAAAATCTGTTTCCGTCATAGGAGAAATGAGAAGTAAAAAGCACAGAATTCCATACAAAACCTAGAACCCTGACTCATTTACAAAAGTGAGACAAAAAATCTATGAATTTTTGACAGAACGGTTGGCGAAAGCGTGTGGTGTTTCCTACATTTTATGAAGTATTTCTCGCATTTTTATTAAAATATATTATTTTTACATTTATAAAAACGTAATTATACATTTTTTGAAGTTCTTGTCGACGTTTTAAGCGATTAACCACACTTTTTTTCGCCAACCGATCTGTCAAAAGTGCCGAAAAATGGTGCCTCACTTTATTACAATGAAAATACATACGAGTACTCCATCTAGGTATTATATATAAAAATCTATGGTAAAAAGTATGAGCAAAGAAAAAATAAAACAAGTTTTATACTGTTGCATTCCATATAAAGATACCCATTTATTTCATTGATTTTAGTTCATCTTAAAAACCTTTTTGAAAACAGGCTAAAAACGAGCCTTTTATATTCAGAGAGATTCTTCGTAAGCTAAATCTGCTTTTTCCAGAATATTTTCATGAAATTTTGAAATATTTTATTGTATGTAATGTGTGCGGAAGAAATGAAACCTGTTCGATAAGTTTATTTTCCCCGTGTAGAAAATAAACTCATCGAACTTGGATGTTAGGAAGGAATGCTGGATAAAGGATATGGAAAAAAGACTTACCGAATCACAGGAATTTCCGTACCGATATACGTTCGACCGATCCGAATTGATGGTTTTCTCTCTTTTCCTAAATCCGTGATGTATTGCTGGTCTCTTCCTTCCTTCTTCTCGGAACCGATTCACAAGATGAAATGATGATGAAATCCACCGTACTGATGAAATGACCGACCGACCCGAAATTGACGTTTGTCTTATTTTTCAAAATGGTGGGAAGACAGGAAGTGGGTAAGGAGGGGAAAGAGGGGAAAAGGAATGACCGACAGTGTTACCATAAACGATATTTATTTTGTTTGAACGAAACGGGTGCATACCGCAACAACATACTTTTTTGATACGAAAATATCAAACAAAACCTTTTAAACGAAATCAGAATCAACCAAGTTACAAAATTAATAATTCATCACAATTTAATGGTTTTGCATTAAGTGTAGAAATGGTTGTTCGTGAGTCTTCTTTTAGCACGAGAACTAATAAAAAAATATTTATGTTATTAGTGTTTCGCTAATATTATTATTATATTGACGATTGTATCACAAATATGAAAAACTGCAATGGCTTTTGCACGTTTTGTACTGAAGTGACAATATATTATTATTTCATGAGGCGACTAGAATAACATTATCCAAGTATTAAATAACACAAATAGATAGATACTAGTGAAATATGTTGAAGTGATACTTGGTGAAGAAATTCAATGGATGTTTAATGTATTCTTGAATATATTTATATTATAGTTAAAATCGAAATTTACTCGACGGTAGGTATTACTGAAGCTAATAAATTTGCTAAATGATAATTTTTAGTCCCTAATTTTTGAACCTCTTATTTGATGACAATTTCTGAAATTATTTCGTAACTTTTTTGATACTAGTTGCTTCAAGTTTTCTCGTGCTTTATCAATGGTTTGAAAATTATGTAATTGAAACAAGTGTTTCTTTCTACTATAGATTATTGATTCCGAGAGAGACGTCTTTCGACTTATCAGGTCATTATCAATCTATAGTAGAAAGAAACACTTGTTTCAATTAGATAATTATGGAATTCTACTACGTGTGCACCGACACAATTAATAATGGTTTGAAAATTGTTGTGAAGTGTGTTTTATAACACTACATAACTTGCATTGATTTGTTAATACATTCAATTCATCCATAATCATTTTGTTTAGATAATTTGGTACAGAACTATAGAAAACGATTCATTATCAAAGCTTTTAACAAAAAGTATGAATACATTTTATATTATCGGACTGTTTAGAGCTTTCGAACAATACATAACATTCAAATTAGTACTTAAAAAAAATGTAAGTATATGCGTAGGAAGGAATACATTTATTATGTAAAAATATGCAAGCAACGCGTTTCAAATAAACCGAAAGAATCAACTTGCATAAATAGATGCATTTATATAAAATTATTAATGCAAATTATGTAATTTATGATACTAATTAATTAATTTATGATACTAATTAATAGTTCTGAGAAAGAAAAATATTTTTGCTGAGTAAATATTTTCATTTATTTAATTCTGATTGAGAATTTCTAAATTAGCTTATACCGAATGAGAGTAATGAGACTGACACTCTTTAGGCATGTGTTAATTTTAATAGTAAAAAAAGTCTCATGGGCGGCCTTGTGCTAAACAAGAGAAATTAATGTGCATGGGGATAGATATTATATTATGTATCAATATCATTATGCAAACTCCCAAAAGCGGAATTACCGGTAACTGCACTAACCGATCGTAATAAAGCATGCAATTTTGCCGTTATTAATGCGTTTGCTGTTCATAAAATCATAATTCACTTTGTATATCGCTGCCTTAATGCAGAACTAGCCTAAGTGTTTTGGGGTGATTTTTCAAAGGAGCAGTTTAAATCCTCGTTTTTGTAATAATAAAAATAATAGTTAAAATATCTAAAGCACATTTTGACAAGCATTATTATTTAGGAATCTAATAACTATCATTCATTAAATTATCTCGTATCTGTTATTATCATTTCTTATTTCTCAATACTTCAGTTTGACTTACATTTTAACTTAGGCTAGTTCTACATTAAGGTAACGATATTTAAAATAACAACTCGTATAAAAATACATCATCAATTAGCTGTGGAGCACCTGGCAAAGAATTGGTCTGCCATTCATTCCCGTAAGTTTTCGGGTGTTCAGTAAAAGGCAGGTGTTCGAAACAATATTTAAACATTTTCAGGGATAAGGTTTGCCACCCATACTGAATGTCTTGATTTTTTGTAGACACGTAGAAGACAGATTGCGTGTTTCTTACATGCAGCTGCTCTACTGTATACCTCGTTTGTGGGATATGCTGAGATAGTAAAGTATAAAAATACGTAGCATCATTGCACTATATTGGAATAAACAGTATGTAAATATGTTCAGGTATATAAGTGTTTATCACATATATTTATAAGTTTTTTTTATTAGTCGTGAGATTTTCTCACACTTCAATATTAATAATGTAACTACCTACCTAATATTATTTTATTTTCCTACATAATAATATATTTATTTAAAAATGATAAATATGCAGAATAGTAAAGATTTTGCGCATAGATAAGAAATAAATTAATAATAAAAGATGGATAGCTAAATAGAAAAATTGTATTGTTTCACAATATACATAAAAGTATTTAACATACATTATAATTATTATTAATAATTGTTAGAGATGGTGCATACAATTATGTATTTTTAGCCACAAGCAATGAAGCACTTGTACATTTTCTCCCATACAATCAATGAACGAGTTTTAATCATGGATTTCACTAATACGATATATTCTGTTTCTTTCTACAGTTACTAAGTTCTGTTTGGATTTAAGAAATCGTTTTAAGAAATTAAGAACTAGTAAATATTAAAGTATAAAGTGTGTGTATTGCACTTGTCAAAATATATCATAAGTTGTAAGGAAAAAAGTGTCTATTTGTTTGATGTTAGTTTAAATTGTTTTTACAATTTTACACAAAAAATACATAGGTACACATTTAATATATTAATTTATATAAAGGGCGTGTTTATCGCAAATGTATGATTTCTTAAAACATATCTAATTTTTCAACACGGGAAAATCAACATGATTTTATTTTTAGCACTTTTATTGATGATTACATATATTTGCATAAAATTTGATATTTTCTATGTAAAAAAATATATAGGTTTTTAAAAGACACCCAAAAACCCCTTAGTGCAGGTAATTAATATACTTGATGGGTTATGAAGATGGAGAAGGCGAGATATCTACATGGATTGAAAATTTAAGACTATAATTATTATACTTGTGAATAAAATGTTTATTTTTTTCTCAACAACTTTATTTTATAAAATGCAGGTTTATTCCGAATTAAGTCTAAAACTTTAAATTAACAAGTAATGTTATTTAATAATAACTTATAAAAATATGCTATTCTTTAAATAAAAATAAGTGGGAATTTTCAAAGTACCGTTAAATAGAAATATTTGCGTACTATTATTAATGGGCAATGAATCTTAAAGTTTTCATTGTGTTTGGTAATGGGCGTATCTGAGTATTTGTGTTTAACAAGTAAATATGCCAAAATTACCGTTGAGTTGTTGGTAATTATATATCAAGTACATGCTTACATTTGACACCTTAGTAGTAGTACTATACTCGTATACTCGGTTATTTATCGTTGGTTCTCGCATTTTACCATTTTCGAATTTTCCGTCGAATCCCCAGTAATGCGTAAATAGGCCTCTCGTTCTTTTCTGTAAATTTTTGAGTGTACTTTGAAAGACAGGTATTTGTAAAAGATCACATTTTAAGACACTTCACACTTCTTCACGTCAGCGAAGAAGTGTGCCACTCATCCTGAATGTATAAACTATTATTAATACGGAGAGGACGACGAGTATTATTTTAATAAGAAGTTGGTTTGTTGGCTACACTGTTTGCGAAAGATTCTATGAAAAGATAGATGGGCGGTGATCAGTAGTTTAATGATGGAGACCAGATTTTATATCGAGAAATCTTGGATTTGGTTGCACCCGTCGCTGATTCGCTCTAAAAACTGTTTTGCCTTAAAGTGATTTGGATTTATATTTCATCCGGAGTCATCTTTTAAAAAAAATTACAAAAATGTGTGACTCTTAAATTTTCATAAAACGATTAAGTAACTTCCTGTATTGGGATAGTTGGAAGATATTGCTTCTGCGATAAACTTGGCGCAATAAAATTTATTTGAATCACCTTATTTAATAATTTTGTTTTTGCTTATGTTCTATATTGTGCACTAATGTTAATTATTATTATTCCTGAAACGAAAGATTGCAGGCTCCAAATTGATAGTTTCTGTGATTTTTGTTGTTCCATCCACAAACGAAAAAGTTATCTTATTATAGTGGACACGTTGTATAATAATGTTTACAAAATACAGCATTCATTGTTTCGGTAGTGCCCCGGACGGGACTCGAACCCGCAACCTTACCTTTTCGCGAGGAGTGCTTTCTTCAATTAAGCTACCAGGCAACATTGTTAAATTTACATACATAACTTCATACAATGGTTAATTGTAAAATAACATCGATAAAATCATGATCTTATTTTGCATACAATTAAAACATTAATTATGTAATGAGACATAGGTATGTACATTTAAAATTAAATTCATCTAAAGGTAGGTGTATAGAAATATTTAGTTAAGTACTTAGGTAGTACTTGTACTTAAAACACAACGAGTGTCTTACTCTATGGTAGACAGAAACTGTTACGTATACATGTTGGTAATGTTAAGATCCACCTACACGATCGTTAAATTAAGACGATAATTGTAGTAACAAAATGATAATAAATAATATATGATAATTTTATGACGAATATATTCGACTACTGTATGAGGAAGTCGTTTTGTTTATCTTATTCTGTATTACGTAATTCTAAAGTATAGGTAAGTACTATAGGGGAAAAAAGTGATACAGTTCTAACTAAAATACCCTTCAATAAATCTTAAGTTTGTCAATCAGGCTATAACCATCCTTATCTACAGGAAAAAGTCTAAATACAAAGTAAATACTGAAACCTATTGATGCTTGCTTTGGGAATAATAATAATAATAAAACTTTGTGGACAGAACAAATTAGTAATATTCTTACATTTTTTATCCAGTAACATAACGAATTGAAATTTCATAAAGGGCATCGATTTCCCTGCCCCTTGTCTGGCGAATATGCCTACAACAGATTTACAAATAAACATTTACAAATGTGATGAGACAAATATTATATTAATGCGAAGATTGGTTGAAAAAATAAATCCACAAGAATTTCAACCTACGGTGAATTGCTTTTAACTCTCCTATTGTACATTCAATTACATATATTACGACTTTGAGAAACCTAGAAGCTCTGTATTACTTGAGTTAGCTATTAATTTTAAAACTTTTGTATTCGTAATCTTTGTTAAACTTAATTAAATTTACTTAGTTCATCTGTGTCCTTGCCTCAGCAATTATAAAACTATCAATGTACCTAATTTAATGTAGTATAAATTAATATGTATTTTTTATCTTCTTATCGTTTTTTTGTTTTTGTACGATTTTATTTATTGCTTTTGTCTCCTGCACATTTGACCTAGAAGATAATATAATCAGTTTAAAAACATATGTTTTGGAAGGACATAATATGTACATTAATGTTAGCATGCAGAATATACCTACACATCAACTGACTAATAATAATGTTGGAAATAATATCTTATTGATTGGGAATTTATTTACTTAAGTTATATATTTCTTGATGGAACTTTATTATTCATATTATTTTTATATTTTTACCATCATGGCATCTCTGCAAAGTGGGTTAGTCAATGAACTAACTACGAAAACCCGATAAACACATTATTTGTCCTTGTTTTGTTGGGTCATACCTATAATTCAAAATTTTCAAAAAATATTCATTAATTCATACCATGACAGAATTTCCCAAACATGGGGTAGCCATCAGATCAACTACACGTAACAAACGTGAAAATTATCTTCGTCGTGCCAAATTAAGTCAATTCAGGATAGGTGACATCATAATCCCTGAACTGAAGATGTTAAATGTCTTAAACACGATGTTTTAATAAACCTGAAGGACATGTAAGACACGTTCGAAAATTAAAAGAAAGGAGAGAGAAACCTAGCTGCCTGACAGAAAAAAAATACAAACAAAAAATAATTGTCCAACATTCCATTTATTCCGGTAAAAAAAGAAATTTAGACAAATTTGAGTTTGTAGTAAACACGAATACATCTCAGAGCGATTTTAAAGGAAGCTTTTAAATAAATGAACTGATAGATAGAACGATTGATTTCATTTATTATTTTCTGTTATAAAATACATATATCTTCATAAATAAAAACGATTCAATATTTAAAAAGGATTAAGAGATATATGCTTTCCCAAGGATTCACAAGATAAGTTCTCATGAGTACATTCGGGAATATAATATGGCAAGTAGGTACATAATATGTAAGGTTGCGAGAATAAAATTAATATTTATTTTATACCTGGCTTTGAAGACGTTCGTTGGCATCCTGATAAAAAAATATTTCAGGGTCAATGTCACACTTGCGTGCACGAAAACGAAAGTATCATTTGATCACACGGGTACATTTTTTTTATAAAGTCATGTCGTATAAGAATAAATAACAAAATACAAAGTGATAGATTGTGTATTGCACCGTGCATGAATGCAACGGGTTCTCGTTATAAATTTATCCTTATCTCTCTTTATTGTATGTAAAATAAACGAGACAAGTGATAATGAATGATAAACTCCGATGCATCATCGCCGGTAATAATATGAAACGAAATTCAAAAAAAGAATTAGATATAAAGATTCTTTGACACTTTGATACAAATCAATGTTTCAAAAAGTTTTATCGTCTTCATTGTTTTAGATTCTTCAATTTATTGCTTCTTATTTTTCTTGTACAATGTCAAGTCCCCCCAGACGTCAGTGACCACTTGGGCTAATGTTTCCCCATCTCCCGCGACGTCAAAAAGCTCCTTAACTCTTCAGTGATCACTTATCTATTTGTACTTTAACAAATAGTTGACAGTCATTCAAAAACATCAAAAACACTTTGTAATTACATAATTTTGTATATTATTTATCCTTTGAAGGTAATAAAGCTAAAAAGAATTTATTATTCTTTTTTTTTTCATTTATTATATCATTTTTGTCGAAGGGAAACTTAACTTTTTTTGTTCCTTCTTTCTTTACCTGCTTAGTTTAGTTTTTCTATCTTTACTTTGGTAGTGTGTATATTATAATTACTTTTAAAGGAAATACAAAATTTATCCATTTAATTGCTATTACCTTTCTCTTGTACTTTCATAGTCTCTATTTCAGGATCCTAGATTTTAATCTATCATTCTCTTTTCTATATACATACATATGTGATCAGTATATTTTCGTTTACCTTAAAAGCTTTCTTAACAGTTTATCCATGACGCTTTATGTATTCACAAAAATAATCGACAAACATGTGATGTAATAACACAAATGGTTATATTGAAAATATATGTGATTTTAGTGACGTTGTCAAACAAATGAGACGCTCTAAAAACAGTTGTGCAAACACTTGAATAAAAAAAATAAACAAGAAACGCTGTTATTGCAAATGTGATACACCGCCATGAAGGAAGATTTGTTTTACAGACTAAACAAATAAAACATGCAGAGAAAAAAAAACAAATAAATTCATCTCTATTGTTTTTTTTTATAGGTATGTAATATTATTTGTACAGGAACAAAGTTTGTCAGTTCATTGGCATGGTGAATATGGTCGTTTGGGAAGAGTCGAAACGTTGAGACTAAAAGAATGTCTTCCGAGAAATAAACTACAAAAAAAATCCTAACATAAGTATAATAATAATATTAAAAAAAAATGTACAAATAGCGTGCATATTGTCTCGAGGCAATGTCTTCCAGTTAACCTAATACAATGTTTGATAAACATATTTAAACATAAAGTGATTTTAGATAAAGTAGAATGCATACGTCATATAAAACACAAATTGAAAATAATTGAATTTTATATAAAACACGAGTACCTACCTATATAAAGTTACAATATAAAAATTTAAGCATTCACAACTATAATACTATACATGAAAGTGAGTACTATCTTCTATTAAAAAGGTGGTGGGTTGTTTATGAGAGATTGACGGTGGAATTTTACTTTATATTTTAATGCTCCAGTAGATAAAGAGGATCAAATATCATTGGAGAGGTATATTTTGTTAGAAATACGTAGGTATGACAAAATATAATGTATTTATCTCCATGGAGTATAAATAAGTTATTCTATCTATACCATCTCTATATCTCCCAGAAGTGGAGTAGCCAGCAGAATTATTACGCAATATAAACATAAGACTTGAACTCTATGTTCCAGTAAAAAATAAGACATTTAATAAGTGGTTAATCTTATCACCGTATCTGAAATATAAAATATCTTATAATATGTGATTTACGTCTTATATTCTCGGAAACTTATTGACTCTTTTCTCTGTCGAAGCTCTTTCTCTATTCTAGAAAAGTTATCCAGTTTTCTGTTAAAAAAACAGGTAGGTACTATTCATTATACTTCAAGTGTAATGACAATTATTATCTTAAAGTTCAATGAAAAACCTTATTGCTAATCATAGCTATTGGATGTTTTCATATAAAACAAGGAAGGTTATAAATAAGCATTAATATCGTCCATACACAATTGGTCTACAAGCTTTTGGAGAAATGGGAGGTACTAAAAATATTATTTCATATAAAAAGCTCATACGAAATTATACTTTCTCACTCTTTCTTGGCCTTTCTCTCTATCCAAATCCAAAGACACACCGTTATTATATTTATGTATTTATAATAAAAAGTGTACAAGCTTCTGATATCATGTTGCATATAATAATATTAGGTATATGTATATGTACTCGTAATTACACTAACAATAATCTCCATACCACGCGGCATATTAAAGAGACCTTTCGTTAATGAACCCAACATATTTTATTTGTCTCCGTTTGGAGAAAGTTATCGAATAATAAATAAACAAAACAATCTGTGAACAAATCTGTTAATAATAAATATTGTTTATCATTACATGAACGCAGCCAGTGGAAGTTATTTGGTGTAGCCATATAATTTATTCAGTTTCTGTCAATCAGTTATTTTTAAAGTAAACTAGGATTTTAAATAATACCATGCAAAAATCAACTACTTCAATTCAGAATATTATCACAAATAAACAAATAAATCTTTATTGTTGAAAAATTCAATACAAACAAACAATGAAATTTTACAATAAAATTGAGGTACTAAATTTAGACCAAAAGGAGGACTTGTTACCAAGCAATGTCTTCCAATCAATTATAGTGTCAAAGAAACGGTGTATTACGAAAGAAAATCGTAAAAAAAATCTCTTTTTAAATAACCATTGTCGGACATTCTCAAAACATGATTAAGCCTTATTCAAGAAAATAGAAATTTTGAATAGGTAAACAGCTGGTCGGTAGCCTGATGGTGCAGTTTTAGACTTTCAATCGAAAGATTCAGGGTTCGATTCCAATTGCTGCCGACCTGCTCTATCTTCACGACACAAGCACACTGCTTATTTTGAGGATGTTTGGGATATATTCAAATCCAGGTTCATCCTTGAGAAAAATAAACGATTCCTAGCGTTTTGCTCTTATACAATAGTTATTTATTGGAGAGAAATCAAAATAACATAATTATAATTGAATTATAGATTTGTTTGTAGATGGACAAAGTATCGGTGAAATGTCGACGCACGGTCGTTGCAAAAACCTATTTGGAATAAACCAGTTTTCGCTGCGACACGACACTACGACGTTACGGGTGACCGTTCTGGTCAAATCTTCGCCAATAATGTCTGGACAACATACATTATTATTGTCACCTCTATAGGTAAATATCAGATAAAGACAACCAATAATAATAAATTACTGCATAGCAGACATGACGACATCTAGAAGGAGTTTGTATTACGTTATGTTTTTGTGCTTATATTTCCCTCTGGTAATCTTAATTCAATTCGTATTGCAAATGACGAAATATGTTTAGTGAATTGTATATTTACATAGAAGTCAATTTTACCAATTTATTTAAAAATACCATCATTTACAGTACGAATATTTATCACACAAAATAGGACAGTTCAACATAATTATATAATAACACTTTCAATTTTGTTTCTGGAATGTGATCCATTTCCTACTCTTTTGTAAGTAATTATTGAGTGTCTTTTAAGAGGCAAATATTTTTTAAAAATCACGCACATATATACAGTTAAAATAATTTCACACCCTAAGTTCGGCAATAAGGTTTATCATTACATGAAAGGTATCGCACATTCTGAATTTTATATTTTTAGAGGACAAACTAAGCTACATATATTTTTATCAGGTACAGGTTTATGTGGTTAGTTCAATGACCATTTTACTTGTGGAAGAAACCGTGATGGTGATCTAAATGAAGGTTCAAATAAAAATATCGTATCGCGTATTACGTATCAAATAAAACTAATTAAATTCAAATTGAACAGCATAGATCGTTTAGTCGCGATGTTTTCCATTAAACATCTGGATTCTTTGCCGAAACTGTGATGGATGTCATCATTTACCAAGATTAGTAATAGGATATACATAACAGTTACGTAAATTGTACGTATTATGTGATTTGGGCAATGTTGTTTTATTTATTTATTCTACTATTTATTATTATAAATCTTTTCAAAATAAACCAAAACGAATATAATATTAATCAACCAGCTTGTCAAATTGCAGGAATTGTCATATATAAAAATAAAGGAGATCAAAACAGTATCAAATAATAAGTAATTGCTTCAACAAGAAACACAACAACTACTCGTATTCATTCTATGATATCGAATATACTCCAAGTATCAATACGTAATCCATCATCAAGATGCACACTTGTACTTGAACACATGTCTTCTATACAAAAAGTTTAAATATATGTATATGTATGTAATATGACAAAGCTAAACATAAAGAAAAGTAAGTTTTTTAGGCTCTAGTATAATTTATATACTTTCCTATTGCATGCCAACAAAGAAATGATAATTTAACATGTAAGCATTGAGTGTAAATAATCTTTGACAAGGTAAACGCTTTAATAGTGTAAACATAACGTATGTACACTTATATACGTATCTCTATCTGCTATTGACCAATATAATGCTGTTGTATAGTGTGATTGTAAAGTCAATAGTGTTAAATCATCTAAATTCGTTGAAACTTGTGTCAGACACTGATTTCAAGAATCTAGGTTTGCCATGGGTTTAATTTGTTCCCAAAAAAACAGTGCGGAAATTGATATCAAACGAAGAAATACGACTATTTTTCTACTACTACTATAGCATTACGGCATATTTCAAATGTGGGGTAGCCAGCAGACAAGCCGCGTGTAATAAATATGCAAACCACCCTCTCCGTGTCAACAACAAAATTAGGACATTCAGGATAGGTGGTCAATTCCTTCGCTGAAATTAAGATGTAAAATGGTCTTATAGTTTCGAACACCTGCCTTTTACAGGACATTCCAAAACTTGCGCAAAAGAGTAGAAGACCACTTCTTTGCCGGATGTTTCACTGAAAAAAAATCCAGTATTCAAAGGTATGTTATAATAATCGTCAAATATATCAAACGAGTTGGTTAAATGTAAGTTATGGGCCAGTTATCCCGAATTTCTTCATTTAATAAAAAGAGAACGATTTGCATATTTATTAGATGCAGTAGGTATAATGTTACAATTACAATTCGTAAAAATACAAAAATCTATAAAGATTGGTCAATGAAAACATTGACTAATCAGCCACCATAGTTTTAACGTGTGACAATAGCTTTATTTACAATAGTGGAAGTACTTTTAGTATTGGACAGCTGAGTCCATTGACCGCCAAGTTATCTTTCTTTACCTTCGTACGTTGAATATTATTCACTTGAATGGAAAATCAGATGGATGGACGAAAGTCTCTCTATGTACCTTTATGTGTGTACTTACCTAAATAATGCGACAAACATGTTTAAGATATATGCATGCATTGATACCTCTATTTCATCACATTCTGTCTTTTGCAGGGTAGATAGAGAGGATATAAAATGTCATAAGTATATCATAATATCGATCATACTTTGATTTGATAGGATTTGTCTGATTAGGAACGTTGGCATTCCGGAATGTCTTATTTTGTTACGGCATAAAAGTGACGATTTAATGTTAATTACATGCAGTTAGTCCGTTGGTTACCCTACTCGTGGTAGAAGCTGTGAAGATGTCAATGAATGAATTTATTTGTTGGGTGAAATTATTTAACACACAAAATTTTAATTAAGAAGACGAATGCTATTATGATTAGAGTAAAATTAAATTGGCTTACCAAAATAATTCAATTCATAATAAAATAATAATCAACTACAGCCGTGAAGCATCCGGCAAAGAATTTGTCTCTCACTCATGTCCGTAAGTTTTCGAGTGTCCTGTAAAAGGCAGGTGTTCGAAAAAATAAAGACATTTTACACCTCAAATTCAGCGAAGAGGTTTGCCACCCATCGGAAGTGGAAAGACGACCTGAATGTTTATTACATGCAGCTGTTCTGCTAGCCACTTCACTTGTGGGATAAGCCGTGATGGTGTAGTTGTTCCTAGTAGTAGATATTCTATTTTATTCTTCTTAAGGTCGTCCACTCATATGCGAGTGATATTGGCTTAAACCATATTCGTCACAATTAAATTGCTAAAAAAGTATTTTAGTATCATCTTAACGTTATAATTTTAATGATACAGAGAGAACGTTCTGCGTATTAATGTGGGAAAAACCAAAATGCTAGACACCTAAATAATATCCATGAGCAGGTAAAAATAATAATATGATTTCTTGAGAATTTATACCATGAGTGATCACTGCCTAATGTCATTTTAGACAATATTACAACGATCATTACAATTTTCATATATAATTATTATTTTCTTGTTAAATGGACTTTGAAGTTTTTATTATTGACCCAAGGTGTCATGGATCTGTCTTGAAGCGTAACCGGATTTTAAAATGAATCATCAAAAATAAGGCAGGTAATAATATAAAATTATTTTAGAGATAATAAAATTTAAGCTGAACATAAATTTCTCATACATAATTTATTTGTTAGGTACATATTTTTTCATTAGGTGCATGACATTGTCGTAAGTATAACATTAAATTATATTTATAGAAACGATATAAATCTTTGGTGAGATATAAATATTAAAGCCTTGAATATCTGAAAACATAATCATATATTTTAATACTTATTAGTTTATGAAGACTTTTGATGGTTGACATAGTACAGTGATCGGTAAAATCAATAGTCAAAAGTAAAATAATGTCGGTGGGTGCATGAAATCTCTCATATGTCTTCTTCTTCTTCTGCTTGCAGTAGGTCATTGACCTGTTTGGCCGGAATTTTTTTCCTCTTGCGACGCCGAAGACCAACTATCCTTCCATCTTTTGGGTGGCCTTCCAGGCAATCTTCGTCCTAGTGGGGTCTCGTTCGCAGCGATGTGGGCTAATCTTTCGCTACTCATGCGGTCCACATGGTCCCTCCAGAACCGTCTTCTCTTTCTGCTCCACCGAACGATATCTTCAGTTTCGCAGATTTTTCTTATTTCGGTGTTTCTGACTCTGTCTGTGAGCGTTTTTCCCGCGATTGCACGTAGAGTCTTCATTTCAGAAGTTCGAGAGAGATTTTTTGTTCTGTTAGTGTCTGCTCGCGTTTCGACGCCATATGCCATTATCGGTCTCACGCAGGTTTTGTAATGCGTACCTTACTATATATGCACATATGTTTATTCCTCTATACCAAATTTCTTAAACATCCGGCTGTAACAGATGCTTTATTTGTCTGTTCTCTTACTTCACTCATGTGTCTCATATGTCAAGTTTTTCAAAAATTTGATACTGATACCAAATTATTCGTTTTGTTGAGTCGCATCTACTGACAAAACAATCTTCATATGAGTAGATATTCTCGGAAAAAATATTGAGAGAAATTAAATAATCAACGTGCTGCTTTTTCTTGGATGACACCTGAAAACTCACATATATCTACTTAAAAAATGATTTTGTGAATTTTTCGAATAATGCCTAAAAATTAATTAATATTCAATAGAATTTTCACATAAGGAATCAGACTTATAGAAAATGTCATTCAGTAAAACAGTTTTTTTTATTTGTTGTAAAATCTTGAAAAAAAAACGCAAAGGAGGTTTTATTCTACTAATCCATCGACGATAAGCAGACTAATTGAGCCATCTCGATCTCGCAGGACGGGCTTTGGAGAAAGAGCATACAGTGTGACGGATCTCAGATGCTGGAACAGGCTGCCTCTAAGTAAAACATTAATTATACATAAACATAAGTAGATATGTGAAATGTTTAATTATTTATTTTTTACACTAATACTTAGATGTACTTATTATCACCTCACTATATTGTATGCAAACCATACACCAAATTACTCGTGGTCAATACTTTCACACGAACTTCTTTATTTCTTTTCATAGTACTTTCTATAGATAAAAACTCAAAGCTGTATTCACAACGACATCTATTGAAAGCTTCGCAAAGCAATCTCGCCAAATAATAATGTTGTATTATAATATTTGTGATGATAATAATAATGTATGTACCTACCAACAACAATACACACTTTCTCGTGGGAACATCCATCACAGACACCTTAATTTACGGTGATCAATTTAGGAGAATATTATAAATCTAATTATCTTTAATGAAACATTCGAGATTATGTTTATGTTTGATTTATTTTATTTGCGGATGTTTGGCAGTGAACTTTGTTGATTTATTTGATAATATAATAAGAAAACGAGAATTTTAAAATTCATATTGTTTAAACAATGTCCAAAAATGAATGTTTTATTCTCACGAAATAAATCATCATAATTATAAATGCAAAAGTACGCAAAATTAATAAGAGACGAAGAGGGTTTGGGTTAGTTGGAAGAGATCGCGCCTTTGCGTCAAATTCGCCTTCTATTTATATTGATTGTATCTAACTTGATTGTATATCTTTTATGTAGTTGTTTGTTATCAATGCACCTACAGTAAAGAATGAATAAATAAATAAAGAGGGAAAAATAAAAAAAGATAAGCACCAACTAGTAAATTTTCGGTAATTGACATATTCATTGTATAATTCTGGCATTCTGTGTTCTTATGATATCGTTGAAATCTGTAAGTGGATATTTTTTAGATAATCTATTCTACTCTATTCTTCTCAAGGCCATCCACTCGTTTACGAGTGATTTAGGGGGTTTTAGATAATCAACTGTTAAGTTTTTTTTAAGCTATAATTTTAAAAAGTTTGAATTCTGTAGATTAGCTAAAAGGTATATTCAAATATCTATCTTTGCCATCACAGCATATAAGTATAAAAAAATGTAAATTTAATTTAAGCCATTTATATCATCACCGTACATATATTCCACCAGTGAGGTAGCCACTAGTCTTACAGCACATACCTTGTAAACACTTCAGTTATTTATAGAATAGGTAGCACACACACTTAAGTTGTTTAACGTTTATTTCGTGATGTTTTATGAAAACCTGTATTTCATATCACCTTCATCTTCTGCTTGAGTTAGGACTGTGTCTTATTACTCTTGGAGTCTACTTCTGGGAGGTGGATGTCCAGCTATCCATCCAACGTTCACGTGGTCTTCCTGGAGGTCTACTTACTGTTATGCATTCGTCCTCTGCTATCCTCATCACTCGATCCGAACTTGCTCTCCCCGCATGATCTCACCAAAAGCGTCTCCTCGCTTTTCCCCATCACACAGCATCTTCGACACTACAGCTTCTCTTTTTTCCTGAATTTCTTACTTTGTTAACGAAGTGTTATGCCTGCAATGGATCGTAGAGTATTCATCTCATTATATATGATATAACAAAACTTACAGAAAGAAATTGGGGACATATGCTTTACCTTGGAATCCACGGAGCAAAAACAATTATTCTCCTCTCTTATATTTACCTACATTTTTATGTAATGGGTTGTTCATAGAACGAACAGTATACAAATTTTTGAATAGCAGACAAAATAATGAATTAATATCAGGCTGCTGTAGACCACAAACATTTCATTCAAGTGCCTATATTATTTGTGATAGAAATCTCCATATACCTATACATCTGATAAAAAATAAAAAACAAGTTCATCACACATTGCATCTTACCAACCGACATTCATATCCGACTAAGGTGTTATTAAATTATTTAATAATATCTCATATTACACATCATTAATTTGACAATATTTTAATCCAATTTACAACGCATATCAATGTAATCTCTAACAAGTTAATCTTATTACGATGGAACCAAAGTAATGCATTACCACGTAAAAATTTCCCAACCAAAATACAGGTAGGTATTGATAAAAGGTAGGTATTTGTATTTTGAATATAGTGGACCAGGTAACTTGATAATATCTTCTTCTTATGTCTACATGTAGATTTGATTTTTTTAAAGTGCCCTAGCACCGCTACGTACACAGTCACAGGTGATTAGTGTATTACAGAACACGTGATTGTATTATAGTAACCTAGTAGCATCACTGTGATTGGCTGGTGCATTGTGTGGTGTGTGTAGCATACTCATTACTGAAGGATGTGTTAGTAATCATTTACCTATGAGCGGGGTACTCTTACATAAATTTATTCATTAATTTTCATCATCTTCTTCATCAGTAGGTGCCCTGTCAGCTCCCCCCGACGTTGGTGATCACTCTGGCATAGGCCTCTCGGTCCTGCGCTATCTGGAATAACTCCTCCACACCTCTCATTCCAGTCCAATCTCGTTTATTGCGCAGCCACGATTTCTGCCTTCTGCCAGCCCCCCGACATCCCTCTTTCATCATCACGGTACCTATTTCCCACAAGTGAGAAAGCCAGCGAACTCACTGTATGTAATAATTAACATTCACATTGTTTTCTCCATGTTAATTTAAGACATTTGGAATGGATGGCATACCTAATCGCTGAATTGAAAATGTTTAATGTCTTATACGGGATGTATGTACCTGTCTTTTACAGGTGCTCGAAAACATACAGAAAAGAGTGGAGACCTATTCTTCACCGACGACTCCATGGGAAGATCTCTATCCTTCTTGGAAACACAGACCGACAATAAGCTACTTCTATTAAGAGTGAATTATTATTACCTATATTAAATATTTTCTTTTTGGCACAAATATTGTAAGAATATTAATATTGAACCTACCTGACTGAGGAGTCCTCTGCGTCGTCGAGCACAATACATCTGAAAAAAAATATTTAATATGAAAAAAACATGCTCAAATAATTTCATTGGACTAGTGAAATTTGCTTAAGGTTTGTAAAATTCTATAATAATGCGTTGTAAACTGTAAACCCAAAAAAAATCCCAAAATAAATAATATTATACCTACTGTTACTTGAGTCGTGAGTAAAAAGACAATAAGACTTTTAATATTTGAATATTTTTCTCAGTGGCACCTACAATTGTTACTTACACATCTTTGAGCATACTATACGTTCTCCCTACAACATTTATTTAATATACACAAAGTATTGTCATTTTAGTTTCCACAATACCGGTAAATTGTGGTGTAGTTCATCAACCTATATTCTATAGACTAGCAAATAAAATTTTTAAAAATGGTAATGCGACCAAACAAAGTTTGCGGCCAAAATAATTTCAAATCAATCAGTCTTCACTACAGCTGATTTATAAAATGTTCATAGTAGTACATACAACATATTATGTACATGATAAATTTTGTGATGAAGGGCATTGATTGTTGGTTTTATTGCAGGGATCGTTTAATGGCTTTTTCAGGTGTATGGGGTGTGCAGAACTTAAGTACGAGTTTGAAACGGGACCATGTTATGGAGTGAAACAGCATAATTTATTACTATTAATTTAGGAACATGTTATCTGACATGTCATGTCTCCGTGGCTGTTCAACCTATTCTTCGACTACTGTATGCGTCCTTTGAAAGAGATGGATGTTGGCGTTGAACTGAATGGAAACCGTGTGAATGCGTTGATGTATGCTGATGATTTGGTTTTAATGGCTGAGAGTGAATGTGATTTACAAAAGATTATGTCAGTTGTATATGATAGTTGTAGTATGAATGGGATGATGATGAATGTGACAAAGACGAAAGTGCTGGTTTTTGAAAGAGAGATTGATAGAACAATGTGCGAAATAAAGGTTGAAAATGAATGTTTGGAGCAAGTGGACGAGTATGTATATTTAGGAAGTTTGTTTGCGAGGGATGGAAGATGTGACAAGGATATCGAAAGAAGAAAAGTAGCCGGTGCTAGGATTAACGGTGCACTTGGACCCATTGTCAGCAATGACAATGTGTCGAACATGGCGAAATTGCTAGTGCACAATACCATCCTGGTACCGACACTTATGTATGTAAGCGAAACGTGGGCATGGTTGAAGAAGGACGAAAGTGGAATAAATGCTGTGGAGATGAGATCGCTGAGGAGGATGGTTGGTAAAACGTTGCGTGATAGAGTGGATGCAAGAGGAGTGTTGTGGATAGAATGCGTGTAAATAAATTGAGATGGTTTGGTCATGTGGAACGAATGAAAGAGGAAAGAATGACAAAAAGGATATACTTGTCTGAAAGGAGGGGTGTGAGGAAGCGCGCGTCCGAGAACTACATGGCTTGAATATGTGGATCAAATTCTCAAGGACGGCCGTGTTTTGAGTAAAAGAAACCGACGTGCGTGCATGAGAAATTGTATGACTGTAGAGGAAGCGAAAGAAGTATGTAAGGACAGATCTAATTGGCGTTCCGTTCTCTCTGCCTACCCCACTTGGGATACGGCGTGAGGGAATAGATAGATAGACATGTTATCTGAGAAAATTCGTACAGAATTATAAGGCTATAAGGTAAATGATTTAAGTATACCATGGCATGGTATAGTATAGTACTAGAACTATAGAATAGTATCAATAGGTAGGCGGGTAATTTACTTTAAGTGCGTCTATTATTGTTCTGATGCAATGAATTAACTCATCCAGTGATCTCTATCGGTTTAATATGAGAAACAGGTTTAAATCTTTGTATTATTATAATACCTACAATAACTAGCTTTTACTTGACATTATTCCCTTTTTCAATGAGAATTTGTGTTAATGTAAAAAATGATATGTCAAGTAGGTGCCTACATATAAATTTTCCTATAGATATTTATATACCATTCTGAAAACACAATTACCCCTTTCACTATGGCAGTATTACTTTTATAGGACAAAACTCTTTTTAGTTTTAGTAACTTAAAAATACACAATCATGTTTATTGCTACAACAATTATAATTATGCAAAAAAAACATGCTATTTATGCTTTATTGTAATCAAATTACTCAATTATGTATCGAACAACCAAAGTACCTTCGTAAAAAAATTGTATGAAATTGAAACAGTCAAGTTTGTTCTAAGAGCGCACCATCAGAGGTCATGCGTTACGCTTTGTAAGCGTATTGTCATCTTCGTGGTGAGTCTTTTACATCTTCCATAATCTCAGTTACTCAGATGAAAAATGTTCATTGGTATAAAAACGTACGTCCCCTAATCGCTTCCTATAATTCCTATTGGTCTCTTTGGAGTCTTAGGTGTGTGGATTGTAGTTTTTTTTTCTCAACTTTATGTAGGTAGCTATTTTTCTTATTGTTTGTGTTCTTGCTATTATTATTTAAATTTCTATTTAGTATCAATGTGACGTAGTTAGATGGAAGAAATCACTATATAGTGATAATCTCGCCACTGCACATCATCACATATTTTCTGATGTAAACTGATCTGTTGATTTTGTTATATGAATGATGGTGTGCAAGAAGAATAAAATAAACAAATAAATAAGATATTTTTTTTCATATTTCATACATATTACCGATACATACATACATTGAAACATTGATTTTTTATAAAATAAGATTTCACCAACTATAATAACACATTGTACAATTTAAATCTCTATTGAATAATAGTATTAATGATACTTGGGTACATTTCACTGTATAAACGTGGATTTCCTCTTTCTTACAAAGAATTGCTCCGGTATGTATACAACAATACATGAAGACCTACAACAGGTCGGAAAGTCTTAACAATTTTGTTACGCATGGCCGATCATTACGGTTTAACGTAAACGTGGGTTACCCGTTTTCTGTACGCATCAGGTACCTACCCAACCATGGGTACACAAGGTTATTATTAAATAAAAAAAATTAAATTAAATTTCAATTTATGGGGCGTTTGTTTTGATTAGTGAGTATATTTTCATATATAATTTTATGTACTTATAATTCTTCGCACAGAGAAAGGGAAAAAATACTAACAGTTAAAAATAGAATAGCTATTTGAATATTAATTTTTAATTAGAAAATTATCTCGTTTTCGAACTATTTCAACTTTACAACATTATTTATTTATCCGTATACAGGGTAAGCACTTGACATGTAAATTATATTGTGCAAAATAGTTCAGTAAACAACTAAACTTTAACTTAAAAATGAAAAAAGTTTTTATCGGCATATTACAGCTGTGTTCAGTAGCATGATGTTGGAGTCTCAAGACTTTCAATCTAAAGATTCGGATTCGATTCTACGCGTTATCGAACTAATTCACCTACGCAACACAAGCATATTGTTCACTGTTGACTGCCTGTTCGGCTTGTTCCAAATACAGATTCATCTTTTTTTAAATGAGAAATAATGTTAATATCGTGGAAGCGATGTAATTATCCAGAGAAAATAAGATTACCTATCGTTTCATATTCTTTGCCTACGCTAGGGATATCGCAGTGTGAAAATTGTGAACCATATTCATGTTTTTACCAATGATTTGTTATTATAAATTTCATATATAAAAACGATATACCTAAATATTGTAAAAGAATAATTTCAACTTAGCAAAAAAAATAGGTATCCTACTCTTTCCTACAATAGACAGCTTGCATGTTTATTACAAATAGGAAGTTAATAATCTGCTGGCTACCCCACTTAAGGGATATGCCATGATGGTAAGAAAGAATATTCATTTTATAAAATTAGTTCACGGGCGTTCCCACTAATAGTTAAACGAAAGAGTAGTAAAGTTATTTTCGTTCAAAAGAAATGTATATTCTATATGAATGAGCAAAAAATCTTTCTGAACTGATAAACCTTCATGTTTTTTCTTAATGTTTTTGAAAGGAAGAAATATTAAAGAGGATAATATTTATGCTAAGATATTGTATTGTCTATATGCGTAGGTAAAGATATGTATATTTGTATAGGTAAATTGTTAATTACAATTAACACGATGTATAAGAAAGATGTTTACTATTGATAATTTGTTATTTTATTGTACACACAAGGCCCGTGTTTAATTAGGTGTTTTCTGTTTTATAATTAGACACCATTTGTTTCATCTGATTGCATAATGATATGCATTAAATTAAGTAATACACACTTTATAAATAATTCAGCCTATATAAGCACAATCGGTACAATAAGGTGTAGTATATTTCATAATACAATTTTTACACCTGGATAGGTTTGAAATATTACTTCCAAGTACCTATTTATATTTATTCACAATAGCTACAAGTTTATGCGTAAATATAGGTACATAAGATTTTAAAAACCTCTGAATATTTTAGTATGCTACCCATTCTGGATTTCTTAACTTTTAATTAGCATGGAAGAGACAACTTGTATGTTTATTTCATGTATTTAGTCTGTTGGTTACCCCACTTGAGGGATATGCAGTGATGTTTCAAATTGATATATATTTTCAACACAACAATTCCTCCCGATCATAGAAAACATTAAGTAATCAGGTACTTACAGGTAGGTTTACAGACGATGGTCCTGGCTGGGACATGTTTTGAGACTGCCCAATGATAGCTGGCCAAAAAGAGCGCTGTTATTTCGTCCGCAAGGGTTCCGTCGGCCCGGGCTTCCCTCTTTCACAATACACCGTTCCTATGACAACGATATCAGAGCGCAGGGAATGTCGTGGAAAGAGGTGACGCAATCAGCGCAGAGACGCTCTGAATGGAGGAGGCTGGTTTCTGCCCTGTGCTCTCAGGGCAGAAACCAGCCATAATGATGATGAATCAGGTATTTGCACAGATATTCGGTACAGAAAGGTTTCCTTTTACTGCGTATTCCCTCATATTTTCCAGCACAATCCCGTGGAGTTCTTGTTTGAAATCGTTTGAGATCGGGACTCTCACTCTTTTGTTTTTCGAATATCCTGTAAAAGGCAGGGCTTTTGTAAAACATCACATTTTAAGACCCTTGACATTTTCAGTTCAGCGATGTATCCCACCTATCCTTAACTCTATTGGGTCGGAGAGGATGACTTGAATGTTTATTTTAACCACTTGGTCCACTGGCTATCTCACATGTGGGAGATTTTGTATTTGGATGGATATTTGAGCATATTTTTGAAAATATTTTTTTTCAATTAGGTAGGTATATGAAGTGTCAACTACAAATCGTATATTGTACAAATATGTAAAATGATACAAAGAATTTATTACCGACTTTGTATATAAAATACTTGGATACTTGAAGCTTCGGTACTACCTATTTAAATTCTTATACAAGTATTATGAGTGTTTAGTCAAAGCTCATTATATGTATTGTATAACAAAATTCATATTTAAAATAAATATTTACTACTTACAGAAATACGAAAATGTGAGCGAATCGACACTTCAGTACTTTTGTGACATAAGCAAGAAAACCAGACAGCTAATATTTATTACATTTTCAAGTGTTTACACGTATATTGATGTATATATTCAGTTCCAGGGTCAAGAACCATATTGCTCTCCGACACAATAACTTGCGTATGCGTACAAAGAACTCTTCATTCTATGTACAGCCCATACCATTATTCATCAATATCTGATACTGCTGCATGTTTCGATAAAGTTTTGTGTTCTATTTGTACGTTTGAAGTAATCACTCAAAAAACGTATGTATCTGTGTATCCGTTTTTAACATCAAAGCATCTCTCACAGATTCTAACTACTCCATATTTGTGCATTGTAAAATAAAAGCAATCTCTCAATGATGGGGTGGAAACTAAGTAGTCAATTTCTCTGTTCAATAAATATAAGAAATTCAAGATTGATGCTAAACCTCTTTGCTGAAAGTCTTAAATTCAACCTTTTACATCATGTAAAAAAAATCAACGAGGTATGAAATAAAAATGTGTCATTCTCATATGAAAAGCCAAAAAAGAATAAGATGAAATTCAAGAAAATATTGAAGAATGACGCAGAGAGTATTTTTTTTTAATAAAACTGTTTTCCTGATGTTTTTCTTCTTCTACAATCTTTTTTGATCTGTTTTAACAATAGATCCCCTCTGCTGGTCTTCAATATGTTTCTATCCTATGCATCGGTAAACAGCACGTGAACTATTTTTTCTTCAATATTCCAGAAAATGTCGGTTTAAAAATTCAAAAACATTCATAGACAATAATAATAAATACAATTATAGGCCTCAGACTATTAACAAGGTTATTCAGAATCGATCATAATATGTAATAATAAACGGCAAGCAACATAACGTATTACTTTTATGCCATCGCAGTATTGCTGCAATACAGTTGAATAATATAATACTGTTTCGAGTAGTGGGCAGATCACGAAGGATATCCAATACTTTTTTTTATTCCTCACCCACCATCACCATACGTCATCAGCCCACAGCTTATACAATATAATGTATACACACAGAATGGCCTCGAAGATCTCATGGATAAAGCCAAGAGCAATAAATTATGATGTTGTCTGACACAGCTCTGATTTTATAGTTCCTATTCGATTTGATTCAAGTAAAATTGCATTCACAAGTATGTTTCATCTACTGTCTTTCGTTCTCCATCTATGTAATCATGACATCTCCCACATGGAGGTAGCCAGCAGACCGGCCACGTGTAAAAAAACACATAAATCATTAAAAAATTACATAAAATAAGACACTCAGGTTGAGTGGTATAGTTAATAAAAGATATTTGAATATTTCATGATGTTTTTTTGCGAATATTTGCTTTTTACAGTAGGTATATATAAAAAAAACTTGCAAAAAAAAGTGGAGAGCCCATTCTTTGCCAGAGATAATAAAACAAGTAGGTACGTAACATAAATTTCAAGGGTCAGTCATGGAAAAGTAATATTTTCCTGATACATTATTTCTATGACGATATTGGAAAGTTAAAATGTCGTCTGATTAATATGATCTACGAATTGTACTTAAGAGCTTAAGAGAGTCAAAAAGGACAATAAAGAAGCTGAAAAACTTTGCCGCAAATTATTCCACATTAGGATTGAAACCAGGAATAAAGAGGAATTTTATAGGAAGTCATAAATTGAATATCGCAAAATCTAGTAGAAAAAGCTCATCCCCGCCCGTTATTTCTGTAAAATACATCACTTGATTGGTATAGCTAAAAATAAAGTTTGTACCGCCTGAATATAAAACCTTAAAGTTGAAATCCATGAATTCAGTTTCCCGAATAAGGAAATGGATTATTGCTAAACGTTGTGGTATATTTTAACAAAATTTATTCAGTAGGTAGGTACCTATATGAGATTAATATCAGAAATTACTCCATAAGGAGAATTGCCTAGTTAAAAAAAATATAGCATCATAATTATATATCCCTAGCTAATATTTATTTTCTCTTTTAAATAAAGGGGTTTATTAACTACGCAAAAACATATTTATACCTACTTCATTAATGAAAAAAAAAATACTATTAGGCATAGCTTAAGAAGATAACGTGATCAATGAGGAGAATCTAATCAGAATCAATCAATTTTAATTTTATTATTTTTCGTATACTCGAAATAATAGAAATCATATACCTACTATGAACATGTTCCATCAGCTTGTTTCTGATCATTAATTTAAATCGATAATTAATTAGTGATTATATAGCAAAACATTGGATATTAATTTGAATGTGAATCCATATAATAATAAAACTTCAGTACTAGAATTATGTACACAGTAATTATCTTAGAAGTATCTAAATCAAATGTAAATTCAGATAATATAACATTACATGCATAGGAAATTCACACAGATCGAGCCAGTCCCAAACTAAGATTGAATCTTGTATTATGGGTAAAATATATATTTACATGGAAGAAGCTAAAAAATATGTAAAGATAAGTTAATAAGGCGTTCCATTCTATTTGCCTATCCCACTTGGAATACGACGTGACGATATAGATAGACAAATTATATAGTTACATTTAATGTAACAGAATGATATTTTCTGGGCTCGCATTGACCGAAAGCAGTAATGGTCTCAGTAGAATATGATGTCATTTTAATAATAATAATACACTTTTACCTCTTTTACTTATGTCCTCGACAAAGAATACAAATCCAACTTCTATAATTTTTCGAGTGTCCTGTAAAAGAAAGTATTCGTAAAACACCCTCCTTTATACAAGACTTGTCTCTATAAGAAGGATGTTTAGATGTAAGTTTTTATTTTATTTTATTTTTTATTTTATTTTATTTCTCTTAAAGGACACAAACAGTTCAAATTAACAAATATTAACAGTCATATTTTTCCAGAAAACAAACCAATCAAGGTCCCGCAAATTACCGAAGCGTATGACGAACAAGTAAAGTTGCAAGTTAACAGTTATAACACAAACTCACCCCACCCATATCACCCCAAACTCACCCCACCCATATTATAAAATAGTCTATATATTTATATATCTGTATTGTTTGTCGTGTTCAATAAAATTATCAAAAAATAATAAGGTAAGCCAACCATCCTGAATTTCTTATTTTTTGACGACACGGAGATGTTAATCTACATGTTTATTACATACAGCTAGTCTGTTGGCTACCGCACTTATTGGAGTTGCCGTCATCATCGCTGAATTGAAGATATTAATAAATGACTTGCATCTATACTTTAGGGATACGTGCTTTTTGCAGGACACTCGAAAACTTACAAAAAAAGAGTACTTGTTCATTACCGGACACTCCATGAAATAACAAACAAATAAAATTATAAAATTTAATTGTATGAGTAATGTCTATCAGGTTTCACATCCTGGTCTCTTTTTAAGTAAATAGAATATTATTGTTATATAATGTACGCAATAAATCTTGGTTTTTTTTCATATATAAGAACATCCCACTGTTCAACAGGTTGATGAAGCGTGGGATTTGTGGGAAATGAAGAAATATCGTGAAAAAATAAAATTTATAGCAGCTTATTTTTTTACATTAATACTGTGATTTCCATATTTGGGAATACTAGCAATAATATTCGATTTCAAGATGAAATTCACGTAGAATTATTCTTCTTCTTCTTCTATCAGTGCCGTATCAGGTCTCCCCGACGTTGGCGATCACTCTGGAGAATGCCTCCCTGCCTCGCGCTGTGGGGACCAGCTCTCCCATCTGTGTTATTCCGGTCCATTGCCGTATATTCCGCAGCTACGACATCTGCCTCCTTCCTACTCCACGACGTCCCTCAATCTTGCCTTCTATTATTGACTGCAGAAGCCGATATTTATCACCTCGCAGGATGTGGCCCAAATATGACACTTTACGAACCTTAATTTGTCAGGAGCTCTCTATTTGTATGTGCTCTGCGTAGTACTTCTGTATTCTAAAGAATTATTAGACAGTAATAAATTTCTGCGAGTTCGAATAAAGACAAATTTACATGTAAAATAAACATACCTAAAATGTATATATGAAACTGTATGAAAATGAAACACACTCTTTTGTATAAGTTTTCAAGTGTCCAGTAAAAGGCAGGTGTTGTAAAAATAAAGAAATTTCACATTTTAATTTCAGCAATGACGCTTACCACCCATCCTGAATGTCTTAATTTTTTATTGGCACGTATAGGGTAGTTTGCATGTTTATTAGGTACATGCAGCTGCTCTGCTGCCAACCCCGTTTGTGGGATATGCTGTGATGCTATAGTGGTAATAGTAAGAGTAATGAAAGTGACGGAAATAAGAAATCTTCTTTGCCTACCCTACAAAAAACAGCTCTAACTTGGAATTGAAAACATTAATATTTCTATTCTATTCCCTCACGCCGTATCCCAAGTGGGGTAGGCAGAGAGAACGGAACGCCAATTAGATTTGTCCTTACATACTTCTTTCGCTTCCTCTACAGTCATACAATTTCTCATGCACGCACGTCGGTTTCTTTTACTCAAAACACGACCGTCCTTGAGAATTTGATCTACATGTTCAAGCCATGTAGTTCTCGGACGCCCGCGCTTCCTCACACCCCTCCTTTCAGCCAAGTATATCCTCTTTGTCATTCTTTCCTCTTTCATTCGTTCCACATGACCAAACCATCTCAATTTATTTACACGTATTTTATCCACAACATTAATATTTCACACCTGAAATTCAGCTATTAAGATTACCATCAAAGCTTGCATGTTAATAACATTATTATAATTAACCTAAAAATGTCACCCTGCGCTGAGACTACAACAGCTTCTCCACTTGTGAGATATGCTGTGATGCTTTAATAGTATAAAAGTGTGTAAGTGATTTCTCTTGCTACTATGTTAAGCGATTACGCTATACCATTATCAGTGTGTGTAGCATTTTATTTGTTGTTTTTATTTCTTTCATTCGTAATAAGACAAGGCGCCTCCTGACCGTAATGACCTGACATCGCGTAATTATTTCTGATGTAGGCGGGATGCAGTAGGCGGAGGCGGTAAAAATACTTCTCGGGCTTCTTTGCATTACGCCGATGATACTAACTCTACTCCGGGTTAATAATTAACAAGTACTTAAATAGTCACAAGAATTTAATTTTCATTTTCATTTACTCGCTTTTAATGTCTAGTGTTTCCTCATCTACACTATCGCAGCATATCCCTCAAGTGGAGTAGCCATAGGACTTACTACACTAAATTAACATGTAAGTTATCCTCTTTATGCCTAATAAATAAAACATTCGAAATGGGCGGTTATGAATTTATTAGTAGGTATATAATTATGAAGTTATCGAAAATGTTACATACATTATGTGTGTGCAAGGTGTGTTTGTGTATTTATTTGTGGAGCATGATGATAAATGTTGTGTGAAATAAAAAAAATCTGTACATTAAAATCTTTTTTTTTTTTTTAAAAAAAAGATATATTTGGGTTTTTGTTATAAACCCAAATACAACCTTATACACCTTTCACACTAAGCTAAAAGCTTGTGCCGTGAAAGGGGAGTTTGCCGGCACCTGGGATCGAACCACGGACCTCTTGTTCCGGAGGCCGAGACTCTACCTCCAGGCTACCGACGAACTCCTATTTTGATGCACCTATTTGTTTTTATATATGAAACGTTTAATAAAGGCTGTAAATGAATAAATAAATAAATAAGTATATGTCTTATACATAATGTTTTACGAATACTTGCATCTTACAGGGCATTAAAAAAATTATTAAAACTGAAAGACATTACAGATTTTTTTTTAAATAATTAATTGTACACATACACAGACGAATACTTTGTGAGTGGAAGCACTGTTTAAACTATAAGTATTGTAGTTATCTAAACACTACAATGTATTAAGCACAATAATTAATTGTTTGTAATGTGATGTATAGTATTTTATTACAAATCCAAGAAGCGTTGGATTGTTCGCTAATCGGTTATGCAGTAGGTATGTATTATTATAAAGTATTTTGGACCCGATATTTCAATGTGTAGATACTTTGAGCGTCCCTTAATTTGAGTCTACCTTAACTCGTTTAGTTTTGTCTTTTATGTTCGGCAAACTTTAATAGTAATAATTGTAGCCTAGACAATGTGTTTTTATATGCACCGTTCTGTGGAAAACCACCGCAAGGGCAGATTTAAGAATCAAAACATCACATAGATAATAGAATATTTAACCTTTCTTTGAACGCCTTCACACACTCCGGACCGGGAGTGGGTAAATAGTCTTTAAAGTTGACTTATACTATTAGATACGATATTCTGAGTAAATTTCCTTAGGGACAGATCGAGTTATCTTAAGTTACACCCAACAGCCCTTACATTTAGGTATAATTATTTGAACTATTATTAACATTTGATTGAATGTTCAGAGTCAAATTTTGACAAAATAACAAGATGTAGATAAGGGCTTGTAGATAGCTTCAAGGAATAAAAATGTTGTGATACCTGTGTTAAGTTTACTAAATATATAATTATGTCAAAATTTAAAAAAAGAAGGTGAGTGTGAAACGGCCATAAAACTTAAAAAAACTTTAAAAGGTATATGAAAAGCTGGTTGTGAGAGCCAAAGATCTTGCAAATATTAATTAAGTTAAAGTGGACTTCATATAATGGGCAAATTGAAATTAAGCAAATTAAGGGTATATTGAAATATCAGCTCTTGGTATTATACGTTGTTCCCAGAGGCGCCCCAGGCCTACAAAGGGCTGGTATGCGCCACGTCCCGCACTCTTGTACATGTCGGATCATTATCGGATATGTTGTACGTACACTTTGCTGCTTGAATGTTACAATTAATATTACCTACCTATGAAACGTTTTCCAATAAATCGTTAAATGTTTATGTGCTGTACTTTGATATGGCTTGTATAAAACGCATTGTCATTTATCATTGTCATCCTTATGGTTCATCATCATTTCTCTCTGAAGAGCATGTAAAAGAGTGCGTTTATTTCGGGCTATCTATACCATCACGGCATTTCCAACACGTGGAAGAGCAAGTAGACTAATTATTTATTTATTTATTTATTTTATTCTTCTTGCACATCATCATCCACATAACAAATTCTTCCATCTAACCACGTCATATCAACACCAAACATAAAAAATAAAATTGTAAAAACACAAAAAATAAGAAAAATCTCTACATAAATCAAAATGAAAGAAAAAAAATCTACCATCCACATACCTAACACTCTAAAGGGACCGGGAACTATAGGAACTATAGGGAGGGGTTAGGGGATGGATACTAATGTATGTAATAAACACGCAAGTTGTTCGCTCAATATTAACAAAAAAAATAAGAATTTCAGGATGGGTGGCATAATTCATTTCTGAATTGAATATGTCGAATATTTTGTAGTGGCCTTTCACAGAACACTCTAAAACTTACAGAAATAAGTGGGAATGCCATGTTGATAACTCCACTGAGCAAGGTATATTTTTCTATTAAATTCGCTATTTATTACATGCTGTTTATTCACTGGTAACCTCACTTGTGGATTATACCGTGATGATGTAGATTCTATACCTATAAATTGGTAGAATGGGAGAGAGTCTTAAATGTTATTCACACAATATGATTTTAATAGATAGATGAAAATCCTTTTATATTTTAATCGTGAATTAATATTTGTCACACTACTCTAACTCATTGCTCAATAGTATATTTTTATTATTATACTCGTGCATACAGTTTCATTAGAATAGTTCCCAATAAGTATAATATCACTTAAATAAACACAAGTGTCCTCATTTAATTTCCATACAAAAAGTGAAATCGGCCTTGCTCACTTAGAAAAGTATAACTTACTTATTATCTGCTTACCTATACTAGCTTTAAACTTGCCATCGTTCAGAGAATCAATATGAAATAATTGAAAAGACTGTCTTGAAAAATTCTCCAGAATGTCTTATTTTTATATCGGTTTGTATGTTTATAACATGCGGCTGGTCTATTGGATACCGCACTCGTGTAATATGCTATGATGGTGAAGTAGTAGTAGTTTTATGTTCACAATAATATGTAGGTACAAAGTAGGTGTACCACAAACACGCCGACGGCTTTCACCGACAAATTGGCATCATCGGGGCTGAGTATAAAACTCTTTTTACGCTCGTGATTTATTTTGTTTACATCATAGTGAAATGTAAAACAGTATTGTTTCGTATTCACAATGTTAATACTAACACAGCAAATTCAGTAAACAAAGAATTGAGTATTGGGAAGTAGGGAAGATTCAGTAAACAAAGAATTGAGTATTGGGAAACAAAGAATTGAGTATTGGAGAATTGGGAATATAACCATCCTGCGAAAAGCGAAATAGCTAACAATATATATATATTTAAAATGGAAATATGATTCAAATAACTTTTTTTATAAATATATTTATGCGCTTGTATTCTTCTGTAGAAAAACCGCGTTTGGAGGACGTCAATGGTTGCAACACATTTCATTGCGAATTTAAAAAAAGAACATGAAATATGCGATGCCTTATCGTGCTAAAAAATGCATAAAATTTACAATGTCTTATAAATAAAATTCGTGAAAAATTGAAAATCATTTCAAAAACGATGAACACTCTCAAACTATGCAAGTTTAAAGAAAGAGAACGCATAAGTTCTTATGTCGCTTGACTAGTAAAAGCAGTAAGAAAGGACAGAAAAAGAAATATACACACATACAACAAACAAACTCAAACATTTATATGGTGATTTTACACATCAATATGTTATTATTACATAGATACTAGACGATGTAGTTAGAGATGTTTTAGTATACTTCTAGTAATAATAAGCCTTATTATTGTATTGTACCTACGCACAATTTATTGAAGAATGTATGTCAAAAGATGAATTTCATAGCGCTAAACATAATAATAATATTATTGTATTGTTCAAATTATACCGTGGGAGAATCATAGCTTACTTTCAATACTTTTATGTGTAATAAATGTTAGTATCAATTACATTTTTTATTTAAATTTATTGGTTAAATATTGATGTAATGTATTATTTTCTATAAAGTGCCACATGAGTGTATGTTTGCTTGGTTGATAAATAAAATAAATTAATAAAAAGAATCTTATTTCATATATGTATGAATTTTAAAAATGTGTCAAAACAAAAATACTGTTTATTTTGCACATCAATGATTATATATTTTTATTTTCAAGCGCTTTCGTCAAGCAAGCTTGAGAAAGTTAAAGACTCCTATTTATCTGCACATTCAAACCAAAATTGTTCACACGGGCGGTTTATTGGCCAAGTCTGAAGAACCAGCCGGCCAAAACTACCGTCTTAAGGATCTATCAAGCTACTTATCTCTCTTCAATGTCTGTTTCTGGAGGGCATAGCCCACATACAATATAAAAAAATAATTTTAAAATATCCCATAAGCGGTTTGCCAGTAAATTAATTCCATTTAATTGAAATAAAGATCGTACGCTTCGTAGCATAAAAGATGAGTAATCAGTCTAAATTCTGCACTATTTTTGAAATGACCATTCATAAGTTACCAAATGTGTGGTTTGGTATCAAAGCTGGACTAATCCATTTGCAATAAAATATCAGTAGAGTCCAAAAACAAATTAGATTTTGACTGATTTTCATACATAATCCGATTTTCTCCGTTATTATTCACAAATTTCATACTTAGTTTTTGACTATTTTGGAAAGTGCAGATTTAAAGAACTCAACGCGAAAAATATTTCTACATGATTAGTTAAACAGTTTTGGATTTGTTCAAACTTTCGATTCCCAAACACACGAGTAGGTAATTTTGGGGCTATTTATTCTTTATTTTACATTTATCATAAGCAATTACACATAAAAACTATAACACACATACATATTTCCTAAATACTATCAATTATAGGTAAGTATACAGTGGGCCAGATGATTGAAAAAAAATTACATGCATTTTTACACGAGGAAAATTATATTACAAAATAGGCATTTGATGATTTGGAATTAATTAATTATGGCTTAAAAAAATGCTTAAGTATGACAATAATTATAACTACTTATTTTAAATAGATACACATTTTTTATATAACCTCTAATTGAATTACTTCCAATGAGCTATTACATAATTTTAAATCAAAAGGTTTATTATTAAATTCGTTCGATTAATCATATAATTTATATAATCTTCTATTCATATAAACTTATCAATGGGAAGCTTATATACAATTATTGCCTATTGATTATAATTTCATAATTATAATATTAAATCATAATGAGAAACCACGAACAAATAAAATAGGTAATTGGGATTAATAACATTATCCTCATGGTCACGATCCTTAGAAATAAAATAGCATACAATTACAATATGTAGGCACCTACCTACTATGTATGTATTTTTGTACTATTCATATAAATCAGACTAGCGAGATCATCTAAACTAGATACTACAGGACGGTCATGTGCTGAATTAACTGAACAGGAGAGTATGCATGAGGAATTGTATGACAGTGAGGATCGCGAAAAATTTATGCAAGGATAGGAGAAGTAGCGCTCGATCCTTTGTCCCTACTCCACGAGGAAAGCGATACGATGGTATCTAGAGTGGCTCAGAGCTAATGGTGCCTATCCAACAGTGGCAAAATTTTGTAGTTGGACATATGTTTCTTGATTTATCACTGTTATTTACTTATTTCAGAGATGCGTATTGTCATTAATGCTTACAATATAATATGATTAAATCACTGCTGATATAAGGTATCTTTGAAATAAATAAATAATAATAATTGGACTATTTTTATGTGGCGCCGTTTTATGATCCTTGACCATCTCAAGGGCGCCGTGACTTCTCCCAAACAGCAGCATCTTTAACTTGGTTCTACAAATAACTCAACAAATATATGCCCAACTACAAATTTTGCGAATGCTGGATAGTCACCATTGGCTCTGAGCCACTCCTATGTATGTATGTATGTACATACCAGTCCCGCGGTATTTTTAAGTATACGTAGTCCCTTCGCGAGTCATATATCATAGATCAAGACAGGATTAAGATTGTATTTAAATTGTGTCAAAAGTAACCCTGCAGATTTAGAATCTATAAAACACACACAGAATGCAATACAAAAATAATGTTCTCAATGGTACTTCAGTAGCAAATAAATCGTGTTCTGAAGAGGAAAAAAATGTTTCTTTATATATCCTTGTATTTTATTAATTGAATACAATTACTAACAACGAATGACACCATCGCGAATTCCTTAATTGACGTTTGAATAGCGATAAAGAGTCGATGATAATGATAACATTGATTAATTTTCTTATTTATTTATTGATAATTTGTTATTTAAATCGCCAACTGCATCATCAAAACACCGAAAACACGTCACGTGTATATATTAATTTAATTAGTTGCTACTTTTTCATTATTATTTACTAATTTATTCTAAGAACCCAGATTCAAAAACAGTAAACTCTATTTTTTTTTAAATATATTTACTTATAATGCGCAGGTGGTAGGTATGCATGTTAAATTTGCTTAAAAATCATGTTACTTTTTTTAAAATATTATTGCTTCTCAATTCTTATGTCGTAGCTTTCTGTGCTTACCCTTCATAAAATGAGAGCTTAAGAACCAATTTTAAACCAAAACTCTCTTTTTTCAATAAAATATTCATCCATAGTTCTAACATAAGTACTAACATATCCTTGAATTTTTTTTCAATTCATTAGTAAAGTATTAATATTGTCGATAGTTCAATTTAAGCACAGTACATAAATATCAATCTAATCAGGAATCGTACTCGAACCCTCACATGAGAAAATTTACATTTAAGTCTTTGCACTTTCGAAACTTACATATATAGCTCGGATATTTCATGACCTTAGAACGGATGCAAAAATCTAATATATAAAATTCTCGTGTCACGGTGTTTGTTATCAAATTTTTATGAAATTTCGTGTGCTTATCGGGTAGGTCTGAGAATCGGTCAACATCTATTTTTCATACCCCTAAAAGCTAAGGGTGGTCCAACCCGATTTTTTTTGGTCAATTTTTTTATTTATATTTTTTTTATGGTGATACATTAAAAAATATATACAGCCCTAAATTTTCACCCTTCTACCATCAACCCCTATTTTTTAATAGCGAAATTAGTATATGGCAAATGTATATGGGAAAACGACGTTTGCCGGGTCAGCTAATCATATGTAAAATTTTCTTGGTCATTGTTGGTACTGAAGTCTTGCCATTTTTTCCATCGCTCGTCTGTTTATGGACGACCTTCAATCTTTTCAATTAGTAACATAATGCAGGCAGAGATGTTATATAAAGACGCAATGAAGGATAATAGGTATAAACATATTATATGCTTCACGATTTGTCTCAATACATAATAGCAGCACTGGCCGTCTCTCTGTAAGATCTTTGAACTCTCGACTATAATAGATGTAGGTAATAATAATGTCTGGCCACTTTACATTATTATATTGACAAAGAGTTGAGAGGGCGTTGCAGTTTTTGTACAGATGATTATTCTTCGCATAATTATCACAGTTACTTCTAGACACATACTCGTATTGTGTCAACTCACATATTCTTACACAAACATAAAACCATAGCAAGTTCTTGGAATAGTAAGGGACTAAATTGACACTTATCTACGTACATGGTTGATAAAAATTGCCTCAACATTCTGTTTAATTAGAAAAAGACCATTAATTAACAAAATAAGAAAACAAAATACAATTATTAGATATTGTTTTTAGGATAAGCTCTTGCCTTCCATACGATTTTTTTGTGAATAAAATATCATAAATCAACTCTTCCCAAGATATTCCATACACTCCATAATTAATGTTCTAGGTACGGCATATTGTGAATGGGGAATATAGAGGTCTTAGTTTCATTGCACATTCTCAAAAAGACCGATCCAGAACCATAATCTTTTCTTTGCCACAAAAAACAGAATGTTTTATAATCACATCTTTATCTGTCTTATGTGTCTGTAAATTTTCAACTATGAAACTAGTTTCCTTTTAGATAAATTTACAGACTTATTCATTTTCACTTAAACAGTTTTCATGATATACAATGTCCAGTATCCTTCTAAGACACTCATCTTCAGAGGTAAATAGGTATATAAAAAAAAAACTTTTTTGAATAATTACATATTTTAAGTACGTAGGTAGTTGCACTTAATTAGCGAGTACCTACTTAGGAATGTATGAGATACATATTACATATTTACGTCGGATCATGCATGCTGAACAAAATGTAGTGGCTTAATTGTAAAATATTATAATTACAGTAATGTACACCGCATAACACAACACATTATTATCATGTAAATAGGGAGATGTACGAAAATCTTTAAAATAATTAGATACGATTATTACACATTAGGTACTTCAGGTCTTTATTCCCCTTTTGGGTATATTTTAACAATATTTAGGTGCTCCATCTTACAAGAAAAACAATTACAAACTTTTAAAGTTAAGTTATATTTTAATGTGTGTAGGTACCTATAGGTACATATTTGGAGCATTTTTATTTTATTCTCTTTTTAAAAACACCTTTACTCCTATTAATGTGTAATTAAGTGCACGCTTATTTTTTGCAGGTTCTCACGACTTGAATGCAGGTCCATTGTTTTCAAAAAAACTTTACATTTTTATATTAGAGGTTCTGCAGCTGCAGATTCTTAACATAATGCCTACGTCATCAATATTTTTAGAGCCATAGTTACGTACCTAGTATAATGATTATTGATTTGATTTCCTTTTATTACTTTTATATTTTTAATTGTGTATGACAACCGAATGGGCTATGATTTAAAATAATTCGCTTAATATAATTATAATGGACACTTATAAATTGGACATTGCATTGCAAACTTGTTATTCGTAATTGTATAATTGTACTAAATTTATATGTATTGTCTGAAGTGTTCTGTCGACTTGAATAAATAAACAATACATTTTAACGAAGTGTCCCCTATGTTGATGAAATGACTCTTAACAAAATAATGTTACCTACATGTGTCTAAAAAATATTGTAAAATATATGCCTGTGTTCTTCTTGACAGAAAACGGAATACGAAGTGATGTTTTTTGTTATTAACCTAACATACAATCGATAAAACTTAAACATACAAAACATTACACAATATATTTAACGAATATTTATCTATTTTCAAATTAATGATTTGCTTGACTTACATGAATTTAAAAGAAAAACGTTTTAAATCCACAACAACATGAAGGGACAACAACGTTTTCCATTTAATTTCGTTTTTTTTTTTGCTTTTAATTTGCAACATTGTTTCTTAAGTACCTACTTGCGCATATTAATAAAATTCCTGTTACCTACGTTGCATTATTCAAGTGTCGAAGAGATAAAACTAATCACACATGTTGAAACGCCTTGCGATCAGTCGAATACTCAAGGTTCTTCTTTTCATCTACGTATTGTTCTAGACATAATACTTACCACTAGCATGTATCAACAGAAGATAGCATGGATGTGATGATAATAAATTCGGTCTATATAATATATAAATTGTTGTTGAAAGAGTTGCAAACATGTATTCAGAATTCTTCACATCGTTCTCCATAGCGAAATTACCTAAAAGGTGGATAACCTGTTGGAAATCCTCGTCGCAAGAAGACATCCGTGCACACACAGACCCTGGATGTTAGAAAGAGGAAAAGCAATAATGGAAGATATTCGATATGTACTGGCAAGCCATGAAACCCAACAAAAAACATTACTATTTACTTAGGAGACAAAATTAGAAATATAACAATAATAGAGAATTAATAGAACTTACACTGTACACAATATACACATACAAACAAAAATAAATTTTGTTTACTAAGTCTCGAAATTGAAGTGAAAGTGGTTTGAATCTAAAAGAATATTGAAAATTCTTATTCGAGTAACTGACGAGAATATTCATTATCAGGCAAAGAAATCAGTTACATGAGTACTGAAAAAAAAATACACCTGTAAAATAAAGTGAATAATAATGCACAAACATAATTATTAGTTGTGGGATTTTTTTTTAAATAAGCCAGCCATTTATTTATATTTATTTATTAGTCAAATATACAATATAACTTTGCATCTTAATCTTTTCATTTGATATTGATTTGTTTTCTTCGATCGCAAAACGTAAAGTCTTGCTATCTGACCAATCGAATACATTTTGGCGATAATGCTCGTTTCATCGTTTGAAAATACCTCACAGAGAAGACGTTACATTATTGTCTCCTGGTACCTACCGCGGTATTTTCTATTTTCATCCAGTCTTTTATAATTCACCGCCGCAGCAGCTTACTGATGTGTCAGCACTGCTGATGCTGTGGGGACAGCGGAGAGTGGTGAGTCACAAAGACTCAAAGACGCGCCATCTTCTTTGTAAAATCTCTAACACGTGAAGCGAGTCCGGGAACGTTGAAACAAGTTGAAATTTTAAATCACATTTTTTTTTATTTATTTATTTATTTATTTTCAAAAATTGACATCACTCACCTTGACAGTTTTCACCTTTGTGGCGAGTGATGTAAACAAAACATATGTACATAGGATGAAATTTATAGGTATTTCTTATCTTTAGTTTTCCACATTTTTACACAATTTTGAGTTGTTGGCCTTTAGAACTGGATGATTGATACATTTTTTGACACTCTGTATTTACTTATTGAATAAAAAAATATTCTTAGCTTTTAATGAAAATAAGTTTTGTAGTATAGTACGTATTATGATAGGTATAGTATATTATATGTAGGTACCTATACATGAAAAAAGGCAATATAAGGGAGTGCAAGAAAGTGCGGGCGTCCGACAATCACGTGGTTTATTCATGTGTATCAATTTTCAAAGAGGGCCGTGTCTTGATTAAAAGTAATCGACGTGCGTGTATGAGAAATTGTATGGATGAAGAAGAAGCGAAAGAAGTATGGATATATGGTATTCAATGAATAATAATCATTCAATGAATACAAAAAAAAACACATTAATTAAAAAAAATGTGTGTTTCTATTTTCGTTGGAATCCGGGACCAACGGAAGGTCAACAACTCTAATGGTAAGCACGTCTTTCACTCATTTAATGACAATTGTGTATTGTGCCAGAGTCAACACCAAGTATATTGCTGCCCCACCTTCCGAGGGTTGTCAAAGGACAAAAGGTTTGAGTTAGTCAAAAAGCATAAGCTCTGCTTTAACTGCCTCAGTAATAATCACATTGTAGAAAAGTGTGTTAGCAAAAGCAACTGCAAGGAGTGTGGTGCTAAACATCATACTATGATACATTATAGTAAGTTCAATGATAGAAAAGATCAGAAGGATGCTAATCCGTTGATAGAGACACCTGTGACAATCCACACTGCCAGTGTCGCCTCTGGGGAGTGTCTACTGGCAACCGCCAAGGTCAAAGTTAAAGGCGCACAGGGAATCATGCTCTGTGCGAGAGCTTTATTAGACTCGGGAGCTCAGTCTAATTTTATCTCACAATCTCTAGTCAACAAACTTAAGATGAAAACTTACAAAGTTGATATACCCGTTAGCGGTATACAAAAGCAAATATTAAATATTCATAGAGGAGCCGATATTGTCCTTAAGTCTTTATGTTCTAGGTATGAGGCCACAGTAGCCTGCCTAGTACTACCACAAATAACACAGGAACTGCCAAGAGCTACATTCAGCAGGGACCAGATTGAAATTCCGGCTGGAATGACTTTGGCAGATCCCGATTTCAACGTATCAGCTCCGGTTGATCTACTACTGGGAGCGCAGATCTTCTGGAAAATACTAGGGCATGGGAGAGTCCACCTGGGACCTGATATGCCTACCATGTGCTATACTGAATTGGGATGGGTGATATCTGGACAACTTCATTTCGACAATACACAAGTGAACAGGCCAGTATCTTGTCATCTTTCTTTAACAAAATTAAATAAATCCATTGAAAAATTTTGGGAAGTGGAAGAGTTGAAAACTTCTCCTGAACCTTCCCAAGAGCAAGTATTGTGTGAGGAGAATTTCTTGAAACATGCACATAGAAATGTCGTAGGAAGATTTGTTGTAGCGCTACCTTTTAAGCAACCTCCCATTCTAGGAGAATCATATAACATAGCGGCTAATAGCTTGTTATCTTTAGAAAGAAGATTTAAAAAAAATCCCATACTCAAAGAGAAATACACAGATTTTATGAAAGAATACCTTTCATTGGGACACATGTCTCCTTGTGAAGACTTGAGCAGTGTCCAATGCTTTATTACTCATCATGCAGTATTCAAAGAAGAAAAAATTAGAGTAGTATTCAATGCAAGTATGAAATCTAGTAACGGGAAATCTATTAACGATTTCTTAGCAGTTGGACCTAAAACCCAAAAGGAATTGCATAGTATCTTACTACATTTCAGGAAGTTTGCCTGCGCAATATCCGCCGATATAGAGAAGATGTACAGGCAGGTGTTGGTGAGGGAAGAGGATCGAGTTTATCAAACAATTTTGTGGAGGGAGTCTGAAGATCAACGTATGCAGGCCTTCACTCTCAATACTATTACCTACGGATATAAACCAGCCTCATTCTTGGCCACCAGGTGCCTTCTTGTATTAGGTGAGCATTACCTTTATCAATTTCCAATGTCTGCGCCAGTTATAAAGCGCGATTTTTACATGGATGACCTGTTGACTGGCGCTGACGATGAAAAGACATGCCTAAAGATAAAAAAAGAAGTAACACACATATTAGCATCAGCAGGAATGCCTTTAGTTAAATGGCGCTCTAATTTCTCTGACCCAAGTGATTGTAACCTGACAGACATGTCTTTCCATGAGGAAGAGGACAGTGTGAAGGTTTTGGGAATGTATTGGAATTGTTCTGGGGATTTCTTCCATTTTATACCTATTGAAAAAGAACAAGTACCTTTAGAAACAACCCCAACATACACAAAAAGAAGTATCATTTCAGAGATAGCCAGATTGTTTGATCCCTTGGGTATACTTACCCCAGTTATTTTGGTCGCCAAAATATTATTGCAGGAGCTTTGGGGATTGAAACTTTCATGGGATGAACCTGTTCCGGAGCACATCAGTGCACGGTGGGAGAGCTATCGCGTAGATTTAAAAAAGCTAAAAGGTTTTCATATACCTAGAAGAATAAAGCAGGCTGAGTCAGAACAGGACATGATCATCGGCTTCTGTGATGCCTCAGTCAAAGCATATGGAGCCGCTGTGTATCTGAGATCTAGAGGACCTTCTGGAAGTTATAACGTAAGTCTGTTAACTGCTAAATCTAGAGTGGCCCCATTGAAAGCAGTTACCTTGCCACGCTTGGAGTTGTCAGGAGCTTTGTTGCTGTCTGAATTGGTGCAACAGACCAAGCAAGCTTTAGATATGCAGGAGACACCCACTGTGATGTTCACAGACTCCACCATCACATTGCATTGGATAACAGGAGAGATATCTAAATGGGATGTATATGTATCAAACCGAGTGAAGCAAATCCGAGAAAACTGTCAGGGTTGCACATGGAGACATGTAAGATCCGAAAATAACCCTGCTGATCTATCCTCCAGGGGTGCCAGCGTGTCTGCCTTGAAGAGTTCTTC
Organism: Athripsodes cinereus; assembly: GCA_947579605.1. Classification (NCBI taxonomy): domain Eukaryota; kingdom Metazoa; phylum Arthropoda; class Insecta; order Trichoptera; family Leptoceridae; genus Athripsodes; species Athripsodes cinereus. The sequence continues at coordinate 7,526,925 of OX388313.1, read as the reverse complement.
TCTATGGTGGAACGGCCCGGAATGGCTTTCTTGGCCTCGGGAGCTATGGCCCTCTTCTGATCCTCCAACTCTGACCTGTGTACCTGAGGCAAGCACCGTTCTCACTCTTACTGCTCCTACAGCCGAGTTGTCAATTTTTCAGAGATTTTCCTCTTACACGCGGTTAATTCGCGTGACAGCTTTCATTTTCAGATTTGTTTACAATGCCAGTCGCAGGATGAAGGAGCGCCGACAGGGTGCACTCACTGTGGAGGAATTGGAAAATGCCAATAATAAATTGATAACAGTAGTACAGAGTCAAGTTTTTACTTCAGAGATAAAAAGTTTAAGGTCTGGCCAGGCTTTAAATAGAAGAAGTGCCTTATTGTGCTTGAACCCCTTCTTGAAGGAGAACATATTAAGAGTGGGTGGCAGGCTAGAGCACTCTCAATTGCCAGAATTACAAAAACATCCAATTTTACTACCTGCCAACCATGTATATACAGAGTTACTAGCAAAACATTATCATTTGTCTAATCTACATTTAGGTGCAAACGGTGTATTGAATTTGCTAAGAGAAAAGTACTGGCTTATCAATGGACGCAACGTTGTTAAAAAGGTATTCAGAAAATGTATTTTGTGTTTCAGGTACAAACCCAAAACCATGGAACAGATCATGGCGCCTCTTCCTGGTGACGCACTGAGGCCCATACGACCTTTCGCAGTAACAGCGATTGATTACGCCGGACCTGTTTTGATGAAATCAGGACTAACTAGAAAATCAACTCCTATAAAAGCTTACATTGCTGTATTTTGTTGTTTGGTAACTCACGCCATCCACCTCGAGCTTGTTACGAGTCTTTCGACAGACTCTTTTCTTAATACTCTCAAAAGATTCATTTCCCGTAGAGGAAGACCTGCTAAAATATATTCTGACAACGGCACCAACTTCGTGGGAGCAAGGGGTGAATTGCGTGAGTTGCATAGAATGTTGATTTCTTCTGATGAGGCTATTTCAAATTATGCATCATTTAGAGATATACAATGGCATTTTTCTCCTCCAAGAAGTCCCCACCACAATGGTTTGTGTGAGTCAAACATAAAAGTTATGAAGGCAATGCTCAAGAAAACATTGTCTTCTTCTTTACTTAATCATGATACTTTGTCTACTGTCTTAGCCCAGATTGAGTGCTGCCTGAACAGTCGTCCCCTCTCCCCATTATCATCAGACCCTTCCGACTTGTCAGCCCTTACTCCTAACCATTTCCTACTCGCTGGCGATGCTTGCCTGGGTTCAGAGGACCTGTTCACGAAGACCTCCGTCAACAAGTTGCACAATTATAATTCACTAATTACTATTATTTCTTTGTTCTGGGAGCAATGGAGTAAGAGCTGCATTGTGGAATGTCAGAAGAGGTATAAATGGAAGGCTACTTCCAGACCAGTTAGAAAAGATGACTTAGTTTTGATGAAGGAAGACTCATCTCCTCCACTCAGATGGCCTCTCGCTCGTGTAGTGTCGTTGCATCCTGGACCAGATGGTCGGATAAGGGTAGTCACACTCGAACCAGTCAAGGCTTATACCAGCGAGGCATCACTAGTTTATGTTTGTTACCTTATCAAGATGAGTAACGAGGGTACCAGCAGGATATTTGTTCAAGACTAAGATCCTACAAAACATAATGTATTCATATCACTATATTCATGTAACTATTCAGAAAAACAAGCTCACAATTACACTCGAGCATAGGTATAAACATTCCACCTTTTAACATTTTTTCTCATTACGATAGACTGTTGGAGTTTTTTGATGTTAAGTGCAACAGACTCATGAAGTCTGTATCTCTACGAGTTCCTGTAACAAGTGATATTTCATGTTTTTCTTTGCTTTGCTAATAATTATTTTGCTGACCACTATTTACTTGATATATAATACAATACATACCTGTGAATCAAGATAACTTTAATGAGTGTTAACTAAGCATTCTCTATATCCTACTATGTACTTATTATTTTATATTGTTATGTATCTATTAAGTATTAATTGCTCTAAGAAACATTTCTTATTTTATTTGCATATTGTTATACTCTATATTATCAATATAATAGTTTGAACATTGATTCAGTGTCTCTAAGTATTGCTTTCCAATATTCAATTTATTTCATATTTACCTGTAAGATTTTTATGTCAGTAACATCTCACATATGTATTATCTTTCAAGAGCACTGTCTAAATCTCTTAAGCAAATGTAACCTTACTTATGAATATTTTTATCTTTCTACTACTTACTATGGATACCTACTCATGCATATATCTTTGTATCACATATAACATACATACTTTTTATTGAATGTACACATGTATTATCTTTATTTGCTAATCAACTTATCTTGTATATGTTATTTCTAGAGTCTTAATAATTTGCTTGTTATTGACCGACTACCAGCTAACTTACCAATGATTAATTGTTGTATAATTCAATTTTCTTAAACTGTAAATGAAATACATAAACTCTTCTCATAGTTGATGCATTTGTTGGGCCGGGAGCGTTGGATAAATTCATAATCTTGTTTGGTTTTAAATAAATAAAAGGACAGCCTACCGACATCTGTGTGATGCATTGCAAAGTTC